>CAJQZJ010014957.1:1897791-1934098 GCA_907164525.1 Lophiomys imhausi | reverse complement strand
TGTCCGTGTCTGAGAAGATGGAAGGCTGTCCGTGTCTGAGAAGATGGGACCTGTCTAGCAAAGAGACATGACCAAAATGAAAACTGACAGTGTACCGAATGTTGATCTCCCAGGAATCTCGAGATCTGTTTTCAAATTTTCCTATCAAATAGAAAAGCAAGGCTCCGGTATCTACCCCTCACCTCCGCCCACTGTTCCGAGGACTGTGCTTATACAGCGTGTCAGAACGCATAGAACTGTTTGCCTGGACCTGAGCTTGCCTTAATTTCACTTTCATTTGGCCTTCTGTTTTGGTTGAAAACATTGTATTGATAAGTTGATTTTCACCTTGAAGACACAACCTCATCTCATTTAAATGAGCCATTGAGTCCAGCAAACAGCTTTTTTTTAAATCTCATTCATTTATTTCTGTTTAATTTTTCATTGTCGATTTTTGTAGAGAGCTGCGAAGTGCCGCGCCCTAAAGATGGCGCTGGTCTCCGCCTTCCACCAGCCCGACGGTGAGCGCTCTTTATGATAATAAGTTCATATTTGGCAAAGACCGCTGATCTGGCTTGCTTCCGCATATGTAGACCTCTAAGATAGCACCACTTGGCTTTACTTGACTGGCTGTTTAATTAGTATTTAGCCTGTGGGTTGGGTCTGCCCCATTATTCGGAAGACTGTTTTCAAGGGACCTGAATAAACTGCAGGAGAAGAGCTTTTGTGAGTTGCGTCATCCTTGCTGGACAAGGGGGGACGCGACAGATTTTGACATACATTTTGGTCTTGGTACTATAAACAACTTGATAGCATGTTGAAAATAAATTTTCTTCAACATCAGCCCTCAATTTATCTATCTTTCTCCCCAAAAGCAAGTGATGCCACCATGGTCAATGAGCTGGGCCTTCCTGTGTTAATCATTATTCAGGAAAATGCCCACAGACCAATGTGATGGAGGCAATTCCTCAGTTGAGGTTCCCTCCTCCCAGGTGACTGCTTGTGTCAAGTTGATAAAAGCTAGCCAGCACACATATGTTCTTACTTATATGCCGATCCTAGTTACACATTTTTGCACTATTATTCTTAACATTGAGTGCTGATTACAGCCAGAAGGAGACATTAGGGGAGGAGGTCTGTGGTAGAATACACTTGAAATGGGAATGAAGAGTGGAGTCCTGGGGTTAGAAAGGTCTAACTAAAAAAGGAGGCAGGAGGGAATAAGTGGTGGGTATTTACAATAAGGATATGTGGAAAAAGTCATATGAAAACCTACTTTTATAAGCCCACTAAAGTATTATCTGAAAAATTAATTTAAATGGAGGTACCCTCCATGAAGGGATAATGCCCCTCCCAGAAACCATGAACTGTTAAACAAAAATCCAAGCCAGTTATGGGATGTCACCCAATGAGTTCTTCACCAGGGAGGCCTCAGAGGCCTCCCAAAACAATATGGACTATTGTTATTGCTCTTGATTGCCCACCAGAACTTGATGATAAGACCCTATTGGTAAGGACACCACATATGTTCATCACAGCACACAGAGAAATCAATCTGGAGCTGAGCTGGAAGGTTTCTCCCTGCTGACTGTCTTTTGTAGGGCCAGATTGTGCTATGTAGATGGCTGAGGGATCAACAATCTTGTAAGTAATGTTAGAATCTAGCCACTGCTCGGGCCACAGTGCTATGCAGCAGCTCTCTCCCTTTCACACATACTGACAGGCACCCTAGAGAGACACAGTCTGAGAGTCATAGCTAACAGACTTCCTGGTAGCAGGATCTCTCAGCTGGGAAATGAGTTAACATCAAAGAGAATATTGGTGCCCTATCCTGCTCCCCAGACCCTTCCCTTGCCTCCTACTTGGGAATCAGTCAGCCTGGCTGTGAAACCTTCCCCATACTTAGAAAGGTATGAAAAAGAGACCCCACTTTTGCCAGGTAAATTGATTTTCCTCTTCAGATACTGTATTGTGGTGCTTTTGTAGTAAGTTCTGGGCCTGAACTCTCTTTGGAGCCCCTGCCGGACTGTTGGCTGTCTGTCTGTCTGTCTGTCATGGCATTAATAATTTTTCTAATAAATCCCTGCCCTTGTTCCCCAGCAGTCTGTATCAGTGTTTCTCTTGAAACTGTCCCAGCCTTGAAACCTTCCAAATCTGATCCAACTGTAAATTCTGTAAGCTATTACAATGACCTGCCAGGCAAACTGTCCCCCTAGCATAATAGTGGGATTGTGGAGGAATTTTAATCCAGTAACAAGGCTACTCTGGCTGGAATACAGACACTCCCTTAAACACATCTTTAATCCCAAACAATGAAGGCAGTTAGTTGGTAGAAGGAATCAGCAGTGTTTGAAAGTGTTATCTAATTGAGCGGCAGACAAAGTGATAAATCCGATAGAGATTTGACAGAATAGATATGTCCAACTCTCCCAAGAATAGAAAGGAAAGAGAAATTACTTAAAAAGGAGCAAGGTAGAGAAAGACACACACACGAGAGAGAGGAAGAGAGAGAGAGAGAGAGAGAGAGAGAGAGAAGAGGCAGTTTTACCAGGATAGTTTTACAGAGACATGTTGAAGACAGAACAAGCTAGACACAGGGAAGACAGAATGAGCCAGAGAATGAAGGAGCCAGAAGATTAGAACATATTACCAAAGTTAGTGTGAGGCCAAGCAGAGCAATTCAGTCAGAGGCTGAGAAAGAAGCCAGATTGAATCAGTCAGCTTGGAGAGGAGTTTGAGCCAAAACAGTTGAATTGAGCCAGTCAGCCAGAGTTCAGAAAGATCTAGAAGAGGTAAGCTTATTAAGATGTAAATTTCAGAGGCTGAAAATATTCTAGGCATAGATTAGATTGTAGGGAGGCTAGAAGCTTCTAGGACTAGGCCTAGGTTAGCAGAGGGAGGCAGTAAGCCTCAGAGATGATGATTACATCAGGCAAACAAAAGTTACTGTTGCATGGCATGTCTGTTATGGGGGTAACCAGCTATTTTCTGTTTGGATCTGAGGCCCACTCTGTAAGAGGGAACTCTGATCTAGTTCTACTAGATCTGATCAAGACCCTGTGGTTAAGGAAGTCATAGATCCTAGGGGGAATCCACTGACATTATTTTAGTACATGGTCATGTTGTCACACTCCCTTATACTTAAATCCATAGATTTATGCTGTACCCAGCCTTTACCAGAGAAGCTTTCTTACTACAGTAGGCAGCTATTAATGCAGAAACCAGTAACTGGTCAAAATACCAAGAATAAATGATAATGGGATGCTTGTTCTTAAATGGACAGATGTAATACTCCCATGAGGCACAGGAAGTATCCCAGAAAGGGGAGAAGTAAGAATGTAAGAGTCAGAGTACATAGAAATGTGCAGCAAAACAATGTCTCTGAGCTGACAATAGTGGCACACGCCTTTAATCCCAACACCTAGTAGGCAGAGATAGACATGTCCCTGTGAGTTCGAGGCAAGCCTGGTCTACACAACAAGTTCCAGGATACTCAGGGCAGTGTAGAAAGACCCTGTCTCAATTTTTTAAAAAGATATCTCTGGACACGACAGTCATTGCACACACAAACACATACAGCCATGGTTATCTACACAAGACTGAGCCTGTCAACATTTCATCATGAATAGAGGAGGGGCCCATGAGGTCTTCCTCCCACTTAAGGGATTACTGACAATCAACAGTTGTTAGGAAAGAGAATGTCTTCTTCAGTGGTACAGTTACTGACGCGTTGCCCCTGTGCCAGTAAATAACCCCCTATCTATGCTCAGGCAAGAATCTCTAATTGCACTTAATGGGCTACACACAAACAGAAGACATGAAAGTATGTGGTGGGAAGACTTGTTCCAGTGTGGAAGGAAGGGGTTTGGGAATGGAGTGCCTAAAATACTCTATACAAGTAGAAGACTCTCTCTGTCAAGCAATAACATTTTTAATGAATAAGCCTCTGTCAATACAGAAAATGTACAGCAGCCCAGAGATTTCTCTTAAGGTTCCTACAAAGTTTCTAAAGAATTGCTCATCACAAAGTTATTCTCACTATTCCAGGATGCATAAAATAAAAAATTGCCATAAAACTTTTATGTTTAAATTATGTGTATGTGTTGAATAGAAATGTTTGTTAGGGTTAGTCTTGGTTGCTGTGTATTCAGAAGCTGAGTCTGTGTCCCTGTCCAGACTGTAACCTCATATTGGGGCACTGTATTAGCCAAAGTGTTGTAAAGATTGATCCACAGTAATTCCTGATTGGTGAGTAAATGGCTGGGGCCTATGACTGGGCAGAGAGGAGAGGGAGGCAGAACTTGGGATGGAATGAGAGGTCTCAAGAGAGACCATGAGGGAGTAGGAGAGAGAAGACAGAGGAGAGGGAGGTCACCATTAGATGGGATGGACCAGGAGCATGTGGCCAAGAGAAGTTCACCCTGAGGACAAACTGATGGAAGAGAAGCAGCCTGGGAGACACCAGATTGACAAGTGATGGGCATTTGTAAAGTTTTTAACAAGTTGTTTGGATTATTCTGGGAAGGTTCTAAGCCATACTAATCCTTCCACTTGTTAATAAATTGCAGTGTCTCTGTGTCATTTACTCAGGAACTAATATAGTCAAAACTGGAATATAAATCCCCAATAGATATTAAGGAGTAAAAGAGGGCATAGGAACCCCCCATGAAAATTAATTTCTTTCATTAGGTGTGGCATGCATGTGAAGGTGATAGGCCCTATAGGGGCCAGAGAGGGCATTGGATTCTCTGGAACTGGATTGTGAGCTACCTGGTATGGGTGCTGGGTCCTCTGCAAGAGCAGTCAGTATGTAGTGTTAGCCACAAAGCCATCCCTACAGTCCCCATATTATTTTCATAAATGGAAACTGCCACCCTTCTTTCCCCACCATGGCCTGCACCCTTAAACAGTGAAGAAAAATAAAGCCCTCCTCCTCTGAGCTGCTTTCGATGAGCACAGCAGAAAGAAAACTGGCCAGGCAGTTTAGAGCAGGGACTTCAAGGCAAGCATTTCTACTCCTTGTCCTTGACAACTTCTTTCCCAGAAGGTGAAAAAGTGTCCTTGTCCTATCAGCAGTTCTATTTTGGCTGGAGGCCATAAATGCCAGAAACATTCCTGGGCTCCAATTCATGTTCTGGTTTCTTGTTCTTCTCTCTCCTTTTAGATAGCCACCTGGTGAAAGTGTTGGACCCTGTCCCTCGCCCCCCCCCCCCCCGTCCTAATGCCCAGAGACCACCAGAGACAGAGGTTCATTGCAATATGCAAGAGGTTTTTTATTAAGCTGACCCGCTGGGGTTCAACTGCCTCCACAAGGAGTGAACAGAAAAAACAGTTTTCAGGCAGTTTTAAGCACACAAGCTGCAAACAGGTGGGTACATAAAGGAAACAATGTAGTTAACTTTTAGCCCGATAGGTGATAGCCGCAGGTGGGGATAAGAGAAAAAGGGGGGATGCTAGGTGATAGCGCAGGTAGGGATAGGGGAGTGGGGAGCATTCCAGTCAGCTGTGTAAACTCGACCTTTAGCTTGCTAGGTGATAAATTTAGATAGTCCCGGGGACCGAGTTCTGTGGAATGTCCCCAGGGGTCATGAGATCAGGTTCTCATGAACGGAGGAGAAGGCCTTCCTAGGGAGGGGTAGTGGTATTTATTATTTTTTACAGCCTTACAAAAGCATGACCATATACTTCCTTGGCTCTTGAATATGTATGTCAAACTCTAGTTTAGCCACTTGTATAGATCATTTCTTATTTGCCTTTCTATTGCTGTGATAAGACACCGTGGCCAAGGCAACTAATATAAGAAAGTTTATTTGAGGCTTAAGGTTTCAGAGAGTTGATTAGCATCTATGACCATCATGTGTGGAGCATGGCTGCAGGCAGGCATCATGCTGGAGCAGTAGCTCAGAGTTTACATCTTGATCCACGAGCAGGAGATAGAGAGAGCTAACTGGGAATGGAATGGGCTTTTGAAACATCAAAGCCCACCCCCAGTGACACACTTCTTCCAACTGGGTCACACCTCCTAACCCTTCTCAGATAGTTCTACCAGCTGAAGCCCAAGTATTCAAATGCATGAGCCTATGAAGGGCCATCCTCATTCAAACCACCACAGAGAGGGACAGAAACACCTCATGGGTGGGCCAACTGGACTGATAAGCTAACTTCCCATGCCCACCCAGTAATGTAAAATTAAGGACTTCTACACCCACCCTAGCTCTGAATAATGACTCAGAGATCTATCAATTTTATTAAAACTTCAGGTACTGTAGCTGAGCAGATACTGAGCTATTCTAACCTGACTGTGCTAGTCTGGCCTACTTCCTAGTCACATGGCCCATTACCTGCCATCTTAGTGGTGCCCTGGATGTTTCTTCTCTGTGTCCTTATAGAGACTCTTCTCTCTCTCATTCCCACCTGAGACCCCCTCTCTGGGCCCTGGAAGTTCCACCTTATCCTCTCCTTCCTAGCTATTAGCTGTTCAGATCTTTACGAACCAATCATTTTTAAGTAGTGCCTGATGTCTAGGCATTCAACTATATGAGCCTATGGGGTCATTCTTATTCAAACCACCACACGGACCAATTGATCTTTTCTCTATCAGGAGTCAACTTGCTGTGAATAACTGATCCCAAGTGTATCCTTCTATTCTGACTTTACATGAAAAATTCTTACTAGAGTTTTTAGAGTCAAATCCTGGGCCCTAGCAACCCAAACAATCTAGGGTCTGCCACCTATCTTCAACAGACCAATTAAAGAGACAGGTGAGAGTAAAAAGAAGAGAACACTTATTCAATATGGCCTCATTGTAAAGAATAACAAAGAAAGAAATATGGTGATATCCAAGTGTGTCTTAGGGGAACTGGCATGAAGTTTAGGTTTACTGGGAAGGTGAAGAGGCTTAACTAAGCTGTTCTTGTTAAAGCATGTTCCCACACACCACTGACTCATCATTGTCTCTGTTCCCAGTCTCAGTCTGCCTTGCACGCTGTCAGGACTGTGTGACTTCTCTTCCTAGCAGGCAGCCCCTTCTCTGGTGAGCACCAAGCTTCATCTTCCTCTCTCCCAGCAATGCTGGGGTTCATAGTTTCGGTCATCTGATAGCCAAAGGGGTGAGCATAAGTATCTGACTTTAAGATGTCTTCACTCTTTCCAGAAATGTTATACCATCACTTGCCTCTAACAAAATTCTGGGAGACAGAAGTTGCTGGATGGGACAAATTTATTCAAATTAGAGATTGAGTAAATAGAGATAAACCTTCCGTTTCAAAATCCCCATTTTTGAAGGATTAAGATTTCCAAGCTCTTTGGGGATTGATGAATGGGAAACCTGCACCCATTCCAATTCTGCTCAGAGTTCTGTGTGTTCAGGTATGCTCATCATTGTGCCTTCCATTTAACATTATACTAAAAATTATGACATGACCCAATCCTTCTGCATCAAAGAACAGAACTTCATGTGCCCATGGGGAGGAAGGTTAAATTATTACTCTTGTGTATAACACAGATTTACCTGGGAAACTAGGAAAACTAACTGAAAATTTTTACAAACAAAAAGTGATTATAGTTAACATCAGGGCTATAAAAATTGTTCTATATGGCTTTCATGTAGCACAGTAGCAATGAATTAAGAGATACAATGTGATTTCCCCTAGCCCATCTCCATTCCTTTGTGACTCCCCACAGAGCTGTAAAACCACTCCCTACTTGCAACTGCCCCCTTCAGCCATTCCTCCTAGCCCTTCTCTATTCTTTTGTGACTCTCTGATGACCACAGAATTGCTCCTTACCCACACTGGTAGAGAGTAATAGGCTGGGATCCAGGTGAGCTTCCATGTCTCCCTTCTCCTCCTCCATTCTGGTCTCTCCAGGGTACCTGCTGCCTGCCCACCTCAGTCCCTCCTCCTAGCCCATCTCCACCCACTTTTGACTGTCATCCATGGCCAGAGACAGGGTACCACTAGCTCCGCCTCTGCCACACTTTATGGAGCTGGAAGCTAAATCCTGCTTAAAAGACCTCCAGAGTCAGTCCCCTTCCTCTGCTTGCTAGCCTATCACCTACACCATGCACTGCACCAATCTGGGACTGCTTGGAATCTGAACCCAGAGTGACTCCAAGACTGAAAACCAAACATCATTCTTCTGGTACACAACCTGTCAGATTCGTGCAACAGCAACCAAAGAACAGAACACCTACCCAACAAAGGCAAGACCAGATATTTGCATCAAGAAACACCACAAACATCATAATTCCAGATGCCTATGTCCCAGAACAAAACACAAACATGAACAACCAAGACAACATGTCTTCTCTAGAAGTCAGCAACCCTATTGCAATAAGCCCCAAGAAATGTATCCTTGCTCTATTTATACTATTCAGAAATTGGAAAGAGCTTAAATGTTTATCAGATGATGAAGGGATCATGAAAATGTGGTACATTTATGCAATGGGTGGTTGGTTGTTCAGCTGTAAAGAAAAATGAAAATTGCAGGTAAATGGATGGAGATAGAAACAATCGTCTTGACTGAGGTAAACCAGGCCCCAAAATATTCCTTGTTTTCTCTTATACGTGGATATTAGCTTTTAAGCTTTAGGTATGTATATTCCGTTTAGAGTAACCACAGAAGTTAGGTTGTAGCTTGTAAGGGATAGGGGTAGGAAGGGGTACGAAGAGAATCTTTCAAGGAAGGGAAAATAGAATATAGTGTTATAAAGACTATAAATAGTTGTAAGTTACAAAGAGTTATAAAGAGAAAAAAAGGAAAGTGGAATAGGAGCATTAAATGAACCAGGGGGGTAGGAGGGCAGGGCAAAGAAGAGAATATGGATAACTAACACTAAAGGCCTTTAGAAACGCCATATGGAAACCTGCTTCAGCAGAAACTTCCATATATACACATTATACATATTGAATATGGAACGTGTGTGTGTGTGTGTGTGTCTGTGTGCATGTGTGTTTGTGTGTCTGTATGTGTGTGTGTGTGTGTCTGTATGTGTGTGTGTCTGTGTATGTGTCTGTGCATGTGTGTGTCTGTGTGTGTGCTTCTGTGTGTGTGTGTCTGTGTGTGTGTTTCTGTGTGTGTGTGTCTGTGTGTGTGTGTTGGGAAACCCTGCTGCTAAGGTTGTAGTCCACCATGACCAGAAAGTCCTGAGTTTGGCAGGAAGTGGAGGACTCCCTTTGTCAGCGGGTCTTCCTCTTTCTATCTGACCTTATTTGGGGAGCTCAAACCCCCACACCCTCTCCCTGAGGAATGTCACATAGTCCTTAGGGAAATTACAGGTTCAACTTCCTTTCTCCTGATAAGAACCTTCCCAGCCAATGACTTACACTCACCCTGGAAATCCATACCCTCTTCTCCAAAGTTCTAAATAACCCTTGTTCACCCCAAATAAAGTCGAGCTGCCTCACTGAAGCTGATCCTGGAAATTATTCCATTGTATCCATGGCTGTCCTAACCCTTCCTCCCTGCCTCTGCCCCCCCCTTGCCCTTGTGGACCAGTGGCCAGCAGTCCCCAAGAAAAGGGGAGACCCACATATATGTATGGATATATGGATTTATTTGGATTTAAATGGAGTTACCCTATAATGAGGAAGATGATGCCCAACTAGATAACTTATGCTTCCAAGTAAAACCTTCAGTATGAAAAAGGGTTAAACATTACTGAGTCTGGTTAAAGGATGGTCTCACAGACACCCCCCAAACATTACATGTCATTCCCAATGCTATTGGTTACCTTCCATAACCTGACGATAAAGTCCTATTGCTGAAGACATTACTTGTTTCTCATTGAACATGGAGAAATTGAATTAGGGCCTAACTAGAAGCTTCCCTCCTACTGACTAGCATTCAGGGTGCTGGAAGGTACTATGCACCTGCCAGAGGAGGAAAGTAATAATCAATATCAACTGGTTATGAGCACTGTGGCCTACAATAGCAACCTGCCTATAAACTATGATAATGTAATAGGGCACAAATGTTATGGGAGTAACCAACTTTTTTTTTTTTTTTTTTAGATTTTAGACTCACTCCATGATATGGAACCCACACCTGACACTGCTAAAGTAGCCAAGAACCTGAGGCTAGATAGGTCATGGATCTAGGGGAAGACCTACAGTACTATTCTGCTAAGAGAATATAGCAATAGAATGACTCCTGGTTACATATTGCTATCCCCTTAGTGCATCACTCAACCTTCATCAGAGAAGGTTGTTTTTGAAGTAGATGGTGATTAACATGGAGACCACAACAGGAAAATGCATAGAGAGAGAGAGAGACTTTGGAACACTCATCCCTAAACAGGATGTCTTTATCAAACCCCTCCTCTCAAGGCTTAGGGATCTATTCAGATGAGGAGGCAGAAAGATTATAAAAGGCTCTGGATGACTGTAAGGAAATAGCATCTTTGAGGCACAACAGGCACATGTGAGGTCACAGAGATTGTGACAATATACACAAAATCCATATGTGTTCAAGCAAGAAAAAAAAATCCATTATGGAGAAGAGGAAATAGACACAATGTCCCATTCCCTAACTAAGAATCTATTTGCAAATTATACCTGTTGAGAGGTGGGAAATCAGGGCTTTCCCCCCCCCCCACCATGGAATGATACTGAGTATATCAACCACAATCCGGGGTAGGCTCCATGCTCAGGAGTTGTTGACCAACACAGAATGGACTCCATGTTTTTGTGTGCTTTGTTTTGGTAGTTTTTGTCTTTTGTTTTGTTGTTGTTGTTGCCTGGTTGTTTGGTTGGTAGGTTGGTTGGTTTTTTTGTTTGTTGTTAACAGCATTTATTTTGGTTATTTGTTTTTTATTTTTATTTTTGGATGAGAGAGGAAGAACGTGAAGTTGGGTAGGAGGTGAGGGGGATCTAGGAGGGGTTAAGGGATCAGAAAAAAATATGATCAAAATATACATTAAAACATTTCAAAAACCAATAAATATAAAAACACAATGTTTTTCTTTATATTAGTAATACAAGATATAAATACCTAACTATAAATCTTACAAGATAGATGTAAAAGTTACATGAGGACAAGTTTTTAAATAATCCTGAAACACAAAATAGATCTGGATTCTCTAAGAACCTGTGAATTTGTCTGAACAATCAGCTCCCCAAAACCTAAAAATATGTGACAATGGTCAAAGATTTCAGAGGTAAACTTGCAACCCAAATATTTTAATTACTTCCCTATTGCTGCGATAAAACACCATGACCAAGGAAACTTATAGAAGAAAGTTTATTTGGGGCCTACGATTTGAGAAGTCAGAGTTCATGACCCTCATGGTGGGGAGTATAACAGTAAGCAGCCATGGCACTGGAGCAGTAGCTGAGAGCTCACTTCTTGATCCTAAAGAAGGAGATAGAGAGAAAGAGAATAGGAAAGGTATGAGTCTTATGAGTCTTTTGAAACCTCAAAGCCCACCCACCACTGACACACCCCCTCCAACAAAGTCACACCTTCCAATCCTTCCCAAGCCACTCCACCAACTGGGACCCAAACATTCCAATATGTGAGTCTATGGGGCCGTTCTCATTCACACCACACAATGAAGTTGGCCATTGAGATGAAAGATACTGCATCGTTACGAGGAAATGTCCTGTATTAAAACAAAAACAAAAACAAAAACAAAAACCCTAAGGAGGGGAAAGTCTTTTCCTTTGTCTAGGTCTTATGTCTGTTACTAGAGTTATTAGGGTCATAGCTTGAGTGAACCCCAATAGTTCCCAATTTTGGCAACCCATCCTTATTAGACCAATTAAACATATAATAGCAAAAAACAGAAAAAGGAATTTTATTCAATGTGGCCATGTCACTGGGAAATTTTCAGGTTCTTGGTCTCATTAATTAAAAAAATTTTAAACAGAGTCAAAAGGAAGCTTGAGGACAATTTTATTAGAGTTTAAGAGAAAAACTACAGGGTAGGGCAAGCTGTAAACCCCAGAAGCTACTGACAAAAAGGAGGTGGAGAAGAGAAAGAGAAAAGGCCAGGCTGCTTGTAAGTGCCCACCGGGCAAGCAGTCACGTGGTAGGAAGGACTGGGGAGGAGCTTTAGAAAGAGTGGGAAAATATGTCCAGGAAGGCATGCCTAAGCTTTGGCCAGTATTATGAGGGTGAGAATGAAGAAAAGGAAGAGGATGAGGGTTTATATAACTAGTCTGGGAGAAATTAATATATTCTAAAGAAACACCGTGTTTCTCAACCTTGGACTCCCAGAACTGAATATAAGCCTCTTTTCTTGATGATTTTCCCACTCTGAGATGTGTGTTATTAGCAAGAGGCTGTAGGGTAGACAGGACAGATAACTCCAGGCATGTCCTGTATACTTGAAATCAGAGCTTCCCATTGGGATGATGCCTAGGTGCCCTCTGGGGGAGCCGTTCTAATACTGCTCTCTTCTGTCTCTGTCTCACTGCTCCATACCCCTGCCCATGTCCTCAGCTCTTCACTACCCGTACTTGAAATCACGTCTCAAGTGGAAAAGTCTAATTAAGACAAATAATTTTTTATTATTTGTTTTAGCCCCATAAATCTTTGTAAACAGGCATTACTGGGACAGGAAGATGAGAAATGTTCAGGCAAAGACGTCAGGCAAGACTGGTTCAAGAGTATCCAAAGCAGCCCCATAGTTATTTATCACAGCCTGCTTGATCAGGCCACAAAAATGCTTCAGCAAATCCTTGGAGCCCAGTCAAATGCCCTGTCTCTCTGGTCAGTTACTGGACTGAAGCCAATGAGCAAGACTCCAGTCATTTCTCTCTGTGCATAATATTAAAGTACAGCTCTTCCTGGAGGGATGACTTGGAGAACCTGTTTGTGATAACTAGGTAAGGAAACAGTCTATGGGAGGGGGCAGCTTCAACATGGATACGTAGATGTACTTGTTAGAGTCACAGTCTTATCTCTTTTCAGAGAGACGACAGCTAGTCTTATAAACGGACCATTGTTGACACCCAGTGCTATATAGAGTGCTGTAGAAGATCTTTGGTTATTTTCAGGAAGCTTTACCTGAGACCTGCATCTGAGCTATGTGTGTCCCCACACTTCTGTACTTTTCTCATATTATGGTCCTTAATGCACCAAATAATAATGAATGTTCTCTCTGTTATGCAGCTCTCTCCAGGAAATGTGGGTCATACCTCTCAGTGCTGTGATTTAGCACATAGCAGAGTACTTGAAAAGCACAAACAATGAAGAAGGATCCATCACAGGCAGGGAAGACCCCTGCATAAAACTGGTGAATATCTGAACAACACAGAAAATCTCCTTTGTGTTTCAAAACTAAGAACAAGGTCAAATTATCAATAAGAGTTAAAATCTGTGACTGTCAGGTGGCATAGAGTAGGGAAGCTTTATTTTGGTTCACACTTAAGTGAATGAAGTCCACCCTGGTGGGAGGGAAGGACAGTTAGGACAGGCTGTGATGGTGACAACAGGCTATCTTCTGACAGAAGAAAAAGAAGAGTCATTTTAATATAATCCTCAAAAACACACCCTTTGTTCTTGACTTAGAGTCTAGTAAATGGGATTTTGCTGTTGTCAGATGTCCAGCTTCTTATGAACCAATTGTTACTTGAGTTTTGGAGACATTTCAAAATAGATCTTTCAGAAGAAAATAAATCAAGCTGGCATACACCTTTTTCAGAGGCACCTACAAGATCACCCATGGCTCTTCAAATATATTCTTCCTAAGACAGCAAGGTTCTAGACAAGAACAGTAAGCAACAGACATGCCACAGCTTGAATGCTATCCTGCCTTGAAATTTCCTTTGCTAAACAAACTAGGCCGTTGTTTTCAAATTCAGCCTCTCCTAAATTCCCAGAACATGGGCAGAAAGCAGCCAAACATTTTGCAAACATGTAATGGCTTTTAGACGGTTAAAAATAGAGTCTTTGTTCTCTTCTGACACCATGAGCGCTGGGCCTGGCCCATTATCCATATTTCTCTTGACATTCTAATGTCACCAAATCCCACCAGAATGGCCCATTAACCTTTGCCCTCAGCATTGTTGTAGAATGTTTCCTCAGAGCACAGCAGGCATGGCCATCTTCAGAAGCAGCTCTGAACAATCATGAAGTGTCCCAAAGTTTGGACCTGTTGACATCTCCTCATAGAAGGAAGGAGTGGAGGAAGTCAGCAGATTCTCCATTCACATCTCAGTCAAATGTCCCTCCTGTGGCCCAGGCCTCCCACCAGCTACATGGGATCCTGTCCTAGTTATTCCTCAGTCTCAGGGGCTACTAGAGTGTATATAGAGGGTATAAAGTCAACGGGATGGCATGGGGGGAATTGTGACTCCGTTTTGTAGTTATGGGAAGTTTGTCCATGCTGGGGTGAGAGGTGTTTTTATTTGTTTGTTGTTTTTTGTGGTGTGGCTGTTTTAGGGTCATCCACGCTCCTTCCAAGTGACCTTTCACCCATTCTTTATAAGTAATCCAAGTTACTCTTTGGTTTGCCAAATTGGACTCAGGAAGAATCACACGTGTATCTGTTGTTGGTGTCCCATGTGGATTAGATAGACTTTCTTTCGTTCTCTCTTTTTTATTTTATTTTATTTTTATAAATCTCCCAGGAAAAGTTCACTTAATAGGCATTCTGGGGATCTCTAGCCCACAACTCTGAATGCCTGCTTCCTATTGCTGTGATAAATACCATAAACAAATGCAATGTGGGGAGGAAAGGATTTATTTCATCTTATGGTTTACAGTCTATCATGAAAGGAAGTCAGGGCAGGGATTCAAGGCAGTAAGCTCTGAGCATCAATGGCCTTTCCTTACCCAAAGCTCCAAAATCCCTCCACAGTCCTTCCCCCAAGGTCATGGTCAGATCCATCATAGCAGCGCACCCTCTCTGGTACCAATGACTGTCTTAGTTTGGTTTCACTGTTACAGTTGTGAAGACTACCAGTAAAGCAACTTGGGGCAGAAAGGGTTTATTTAACTTTATACTCCCATGTTATAGTCCATCTCAGGCAAGAACTGAAACAGGCTACAGAGAAAGGCTTCTTACTGGCTTGTTTTTGTATACAACCCAGTATCGCCTGCTCAGGGGTGGCACTGCCAGAAAGCAAAAAGAGATGAATGCTGAACTCACTTCTCTTCCCTATTTTTATTGAGTGAAGCTCATGGAATGACACTCCCCAAATTCAGGGTGAATCTTCCCATCTCAGTGAAAATGTTAAAACTCTCTGGAAACACACACACACACACACACACACACACACACACACACAGAGAGAGAGAGAGAGAGAGAGAGAGAGAGAGAGAGAGAGGTATGTTTTCTAGATGATACTAAATGTAGTCAAGTTTAAAATGAATATTAACTATCACAGGCCATAGGATATTTGGTATTAACATTGCACAGAATTGTTTACTCTTTGCCCAATAACCAACCTTGTTGTTGCTCCTACTTGATTTTATACAATGGGCAACATGGTACCAGCAGGCATGGATCACACAGAAGATAGTTTCCCATAATCATAGTGAGTGTGGGGCTTTTTTCACCTCTGTGATTGTGTTTTCAACTTGACAAAAAAAAATCTAGAATTTCCTAAGAGATGAGTCTCTGAGAATCTGTGGGTGATTATCTTGATTACGTTAATTGAATGGGAAGACCTGCCCACTATGGGTGGCATCATTCCCTGCTGGGATCCTGCACTGTGTAAAAATGGAGAAAGTGAAATATAAACAAACGTACATACATTCATTGGTCACTGGCCCTGGTTATGGATGTAATGTGGTCAGCTTTCTCAATCTTCTGCTACTGTGACTTCCCTGCTATGATGCTCTGTAACCCAGAACTGTGAGCCAAAACAACCCCCTTCCCCTTAAGTTGCTGTAGTCAGGTTATCTAACCATACTGGCAGCAAAAGAAATCGAGACAATCTTCCATCAGTGCAGGGACTCCACATTCTATGGGTACTTCAAAGTTAGGGTTTACTTTTCTTCTTCTTCTTCTGTCTTTAGAGCTCTTAAGTTGAATTCCACACTATCCTAAGCTCAGCCCGGTGTTAGAGGTTTGGCTTTGTCAAGAATGGAGTAGAAAACAGGAGGAGAGTCAAAGGTGCCCTTGCTCTTGGTGCTGGAGTTTTTGCATACTAAAATCAATGCAATAATCCAAGTTTCTGCTCCATAAAGCACTGACTCTCTAGGTGACATAGATCAGCAAAATGAAAAGAGAAGAAAGGAAGAAAAAACTGAATATAGAGGATGATTTGTAGCTACAATGTGCAGGAGTAAAAGCTAGTTCTATTTGCTTATAAAATAGACATTTAAAAACTCACACGTAGCCGTGTCTGATTGATCTTTAGTCAATCTAATTAAAAACTCAATTCCAGAACGTTCCTCCATGATAACTTAAGTGCTCAGATCTCCTTTTGGCAACCAGAGTAGATCTAGTTTGCCAGTGGCATAATTAAAACTAAATGCCAGTTAAGGGCCTTGGAGAGCCTTAAAATAACATCTGACTCTTCATCAAAAAATGTACACACAGGTATAGTGTAGCAGGAAGCAGGGAGGGATATTCAAGCCTCTGTTCTATTCTTGGCTATGCCTCTGACTTTCTTGGGACTGTGTGCCAGGCCCTTAACTCCTTAAGTTATGGTCTATGGTATCATCTTTGAAAATAGGGGAAGGATCTCTCCTGCTTGCCTCCATCAGTATGGCAATGTTCAGACAACACTTCAGGAAATATAGGGAAGTGAAGTGGTATATTTAACAACACAGAGTGTAATATTATATAATCATAATGTTCATTACTCATGATGAGGGATGGAGACATATATAAAAATGTTGCTGGGATATCACTGCCTATAGGGTATATAGAAGGCTTGGAATCCCATGAATTCTGCAATGGCCAGATATGTCAATATTTTATTCATGGAGAAAATGGAGTAACATAGAGACAGGAAGCAGGCTAAACAATGAAAATGGTTGACTTGGTTCCCACAATTTTGTAGTCCCCTGGCCACAGGGGAGGACTAAGGAGACTGATGATGGGTATTTTTGAGACAAGAGGAAGAGGAAGGAAAGGAAGGCACAGAGAGATGGGCTGTTGTTAGTCACTTGAAAGGCATATCAGGAACCCTTAGGGAGGATGCTGAAGAAGCAACAGGATGGTCCATTTTTAAGTAAAGACAAGCAGTGGGATAACCAAAGATGACCTTGTTTATGTCCATCATCAGTGTTAAATTATGGGGCTGATCATCTAAGATTATGGACACCTTTTAGAATCTTATGAAAGCCAGAGGGCCATCATTTCCAGGGAAATGTTTATCACCAGTACAAGTCTATACAACAGCACCAGGAAGCCCAGGTTTAAAAACCCTGTACAAAAACTCCCTCTCACTGCCCCCAGAGGCATTGCAGATGTGACTGCTATGTCACATGTGCATCATTGGGTAGCAGAGAGGAGAGAGGCTATGTCTACATTCAGTGTTCTGACCTATGAATAGTAGCCCAACACTGGGGCGGGGGGAGGAAACCAGATACCAACACAACTTCAGTGCCATGGGACCTGGAAGGGGAGCTAGCCTGTGTTGACCACCAGTCCAGCACCAGGCAAGTACCAGATGGGCTCCCAGGACAGGAAGCAAACCAGAGGCTAGGGAATCCCTCCCTAGTCCTGGCTGAGAAGACTGTGGGAGCCCCAAGAGTATGAGGGTGGGAGAGTCAGCCCTGCTTTTTGTCTGCTTTGTGGTGGTGTTGGCATTGAAGAGAGATATCCCTTCCTCTTCCTTTGCCCCTCACCACTGGTAGCAGACAGGATAACTCTCCCTGATGGGGTCACAAGAGCAGGAGAGCTGTCCCTGCCCGTCACATGCTGCAACACTCGGGAGAGCAGGTCCTGCACCTTTCATGGGCAGCACCGTGCAGTTGGCCCTGGATGTCGGGGCTGTGGGTGAGTCAGCCTTGCCTTCTGTCTGCTTTGTGGTGTTTGCAAGAGATCCCCTTTATTCTCTTGTCCTTGCTACAGGTAGCAGTCAGGAGAATTGGCCCTGATGGGGTCAAGAAAGCAGGAGAACTGACCTAACCCCTTACCTGCTGCAAAGAGGGGTTACAGGCCTACAACCAGGGCTTTGAGTTGTCCCACCTCATGGATGAACTGCTGGAGTGCATGAAGAGGCCAGTTCCACAGGCCCAAAACTACAGGGTCTCCATGACACAGGACAACAACAGCATATCTGAGAGGAGTCACAGTGAGGTTCCAGTATTGACAAAGTAACAGGAGCCAGAGTCCTCAAACCAGACCAAGGAGTCATTCTAATGAACATTTGCAAGCAAAAATGTGTAGACAAAAGGGAATATTGTGGGACACACTGAAACACACTACAACTTCCACAATGAGATTTTTTTTTAATGTGGGGAGAGGTTGCAAGGGTGGAGGGTGGGTCTGAGGGGAGGTGGGAGATGAGAGAGAACAGGGTGCATGATGTGAGATTCACAAAAATAAGAAAAATAAAAAAGTCTCTGTTTCTGTCTCTGTCTCTGTCTCTGTCTCTGTCTCTCTCTCTCTCTCTCACACACACACACACACACACACACACACACACAATTCTTTAAAGAAAAAAATAGGACAAAAGAACAGAAAATGGAACAATGCCTTTAATCCAAGTAAAGTAATATAGGGGTAACTGAGGTAGGAAGAAGGCAAGCTGTAACAAATTTGAAGCTAGTAAAATCTTAAAAGTGGCCGGGCGGTGGTGGCGCACGCCTTTAATCCCAGCACTTGGGAGGCAGAGGCAGGCGGATCTCTGTGAGTTCGAGGCCAGCCTGGTCTACAAAATGAGTCCAGGACAGCCAGAGCTGTTATACAGAGAAACCCTGTCTCGGATAAAACAAAAAACAAAAAAAAAAAATCTTAAAAGTGGTAAGGAGAGAGAAGAGGGGCAGAGGAGAGAGAAAGAATCAGTTGAAGAAAGATACTACTTTCTTGCACCCAACAATGACCTCAAGGAAAAGACAGAGAAGAATCCCAGATTATTTAGAATCACACATACACACACACACGCCCCCCCTCATACACACACTGAGAGATACACATATGTACATAATATGCAAATACACATGCATGCACACGCACACACATAAACACATGTTCATTTGCACATGCATATTTACATACACATGCACACACTATTTTGATCTTGGAAGGTAATCAAAGGCTTTGTGTTAGTGTAATCAAGATGGGCCAGATGACTAAGTGAGACTTTTGTTTCATAATTAAAAGAATGAAATAAGACTTTGCATGCCACCAAATCTCTTTTTATCCTTCAAATAAGGAGACTTTATCAAAGGAGGTTCTCAGAGGACTTCAACTTGTGTCAAACTGACATAAAACTGGCCAGCCCAGGAGGCAAGCCTGGACTTTGAAGATGTTTCAGGGGTTAGCACATCAGTAGTGGTAAAGATGAGCATTGTTGGGAGAAAATTTGCCTCTCTGTCCTCTTAATTGAGGGAACTCAATTAAAATGACTTCAAAAGATCTGGCTGTAGAGCATTTCTTAATTAGTGATTGATAGGGGAGGTCGCAGCCCATTGTAGGTGATGCCATCTTTGGGCTGGTGGTCCTGGGTTCTATCAGAAAGCAGACTTATCAACCATAATGAGCAAGCTAGTAAGCAGCACTCCTCCCATGGCTTCTGCATCAGCTCTTGCCTCTAGGTTTCTGTCCTGCTTTAGTTCCTGCCCTCACTGCTTTTAATGATGAACTCTTATATAGAACTGTGAGTGAAATAAACTCTTTCCTCCCCAAGTGGCTTTGGTTATGAAGTTTCATCATAGCAATAGTAGAACCCTAAGACACAATTTTTTAATTCCAAAAAAATCTAGTGGAAGACATTCCTTCCTCTCCGTATTTCCTGGACCCATTTTGAAACTGAAGAGCACTGGGGTGCACTGCTCCCCAGAATTCACCGAAACCAGCTCCCCATGGAGTTGGATTCTATCATGAGGCTCTCTGTTAAGGTAGATGTGGGGCATGCAGCCCATTTTCCTTCCTCATATTTTGTATGGAGGACAAAGTATCTGGCAATGACTTAGCCATCATATTACTGTCAAAGCTGTCTGGTAAAAAGCTGACACATTCTCTTTCAATGTCAGTATAAACCTCACCCTCTCATGACAGCAGAAAATTCCATTATAGCTGTAAAGTATACATGGGTGTGTGTAAACATATGTCTGGGGGTTATTTCTGATGATGGTGAGGTGCTCTTTCCTATAAAGGAATAGTCTAAAGCAGAGGAATAGTTAAGTGGTCCACGTGGAGACAGTTTCCCTTCAGCTGTTTTAGTCATACAATATCATTTCCAAGTGTTTCCCTTAACTCATTCTCAGTTTTTTCTCTACACAAACTTGTATGGCCAGAATCCCTACATGTTAGGCTGTGAGATCTAAGAAATGTGCACACACTAGATAAAGCTCATTGTTCAGAACAGTCTACTTCTTGGGTGCACAGGTACACTGTTCTGCCCTTGCTGTTATTATGGCCATGTGACTAATTCCAGCTAATGGAGAGTGAGTTTCATTGCTGTGTAACAACCCCAGACCTGTCCCATCAAAACCTCCCACATGTGATCTGCTTCTGACTGAGCTGAGACAATGATGTCCCAACCTCCCCAACGAGCATGATGCCCCCATGTGAAACACTGGCCACAAAAGTGACTGTGAAACACACACACACACCCTCCTAATCTGAAATATCCTTGAACTACTTTGTCACTGGGAAATAAGTGTCCAAGAGTTGGGTCATTAAATATTTGAGTCTTTTTGTTACTACAGTCTATAATAGTCAAAGTAGCAGAAAAGATTGTACCAGAACTGGAAGGTGACCATATATCAAAAGCTAAAACTGTGTCACAAATGAAGGGAACAACAGGCTGCTAGTAATGGAGGCAGGGAATGTGAAAAGTAGAAAGGAAGCCTTAACTGGGAAGGGAAAGGGAAATCAATACAGAAGGATAAGGAGGGAGGAGAAATAAATAACAGTAAGGATGTTTGAGAAGCTTTAAGGAAACATTATTTTATGCTTACCTAGAATTACATATAGTACCTACGAGTATAATTATATACACAGATGATAGATAGACAGACAGACAGACAGATATTAAGTGAAGTTATGGCATATGCCTCTTGGGCTGACAGTGCTCCCAGAAAGACTCACAAATAATCTAACAAGAAACGTAGATCCAGACATGAGAAACTCTTTTTCTGAGTGGTTGGTTAGGGAGTTCACTATGCTTCTGATGCTCTTGCCATTGGTTGCCTCCTATTGCTGAAGATACCATGTACTGAAGATACCATGTACTTTGGACATAGATCTGACCTGAAAGCCTCCTCTTTGAGGACTAGCTTTCATAACATCAGAAGATGCTATGCAAGCTGTCGAAGGAGGTAAGCAATCAATATTCCTACCCAGCTACGATCCTATGAACCACAATGATGGGTCCTGCAAGACCTATTCCTAAAGTATAATGGTGGTACTCATATCTTGGTGGTAACCAACAGCTATCTAACTGGCCTTATCAACAGGTGGGAAATCATGCTTGGTATTGGAAATATAACCAACTACCTGGAGCTAGTGAGGCCATGGATCTTAGAGGAGAGTCTACTATTACCACTTTACTGGGTCAGCATGATTCCTAACTGCATTCTAAATGCTTAGTCTTATGCTCACAGATAAGTGTAACCCTCACCCCTCAACAAAGAAGCTCTTTTCAGCATATGGCAACCATCACAGAAAAACACAACTGGTCAAAATATACAGAGAACAATTGATCATGGCACTTCTAGCTCCAGTGAATAGAGGGATTGGGAAGCAAAGAAAAAATATGTCTTAGGAAGAATAGAGAAGGGCTTGTTTCTGGTATATGGAACTGAATGGAAGATCTGTGAAAGTCCTACTACTTCAAGGAATGATGTGTTCCCAGCATCCACTTCAGATGACCAAGGAAGTGGCTCCCAGCAGCTTCAGGGCAGAGTCTGAGGCTTGCCTATGCAGGACTTGTCGCTGCTGTGGGTGGGTGGCCACTGAACATTCCCTTTTCTTTCTCCATAAGGAACTTTTGTGGTAATTTTCCAGTTTGATTGTGTAGTGTTAACTTTCATTCTTCTTCACATGTTTCATTGGATGGGAGTAAGGTGGGTATCTGCCTTGGGCCACTTGGGTTATTATATAAAATACCATAGATCAGGTGATTATATAAAGCAGAAATTTCTTTTCACTAATGCATACGCTGGGAAGTTGAAGATTATGGTGTTGACATATATGGTGTGTGGTCAGGTTCACAGGGGGGCACCTTATTATGTTCTCACATGGCAAAAGGGCAAAAGGTGGAAGATGCTCTCTTTTAAGCACTAATCCCATTTAGAAGGACATCACCCCATGATCCAATCATCCACCCAGAGCTCTAGTGCCACCTAATATCATCAGACTAAGGGTTAGGTTTCAATGTAAGAGTTCTGAGAGGGACATATTGAGTCTATAGTACTGTTCTCAGTCCTAGTTTATAATAAGAAACTACACCCAAATGAGTTATGGCCATAACATATGCAAATATCTGGTCAGTTTAATGATACAATCATCAATGTAGGTATGGTACACCAGAAAATTCTCTGAAATCAGCAATGGCCCAGGTAAGCCCCTCCACAGCAATACCAGACAGTCCAGGTGACTGGAAGGGTTTTGCACAAAAGTCATGGCATTCAATTGAAGTCAATATTTTGATATCAGAGTCCAGTGTGCAGGTTGTACCCAGAGCCCCTAAGCCAATGGCCAGTTCACACAATTCATTCTCCAAATCAGTTGGTGTAGTGGGAGTAAATGGACTCAAATTAAATTCCATTTCTGACTCCTGCTTGTGCCTGAGAAATTACTGCTCTCTCCAAATGAATGCTTCAAATATATGATCAGGGACAAATCTAGTTTGCAGACAAATGAGAAGGTAGAGAGATGTATTATATTTAAACTCCCTTTTTGCATATAAAAAGATGTTTGCTCCTATCTTGTGTTCCTGTGACAGCCCTATAAAGAGATTCAAGTAAAAAATATGTCTTTGGGCTGTTTTCATTCCCATAATTATTGTTGGAAAAGAAACAGGTTCTTTTAGAGTAACTTGTCCAAATAATAATTGAAGCCGACATCCATTCTTCAATTAGAAACAGAGCCTTATATTTAAAGAAGGCAGATTACTCAGAGAGATTTAACAGGAGGTAAAATTCACTGGGTTTATGATGTTCAGTGGCAATGAAATATTACACTGAGAAGTGTGCAAAGCAGACACATAACTGTGTGACCACATAGACAAGACAGCATGTCCTTTGTAGAGGCTGGATCACGTACTACCACCCAGTCAAGCAATGTTTCATTTCTACACATAGTCCTAAAGGGCACAGTCATTCTTTCAGCTTATTTCCAAGTTTTGGATAATTTCTCAAAAGATTTTAATGAAGCACTTTTCTCTTAATTCTAATATAATGAGTATAATTAGTACAAGATAAAGTATTTAGTTATAATATAAACTATGCTAAGTGACAATTAACCAGCCTCTAATCTCAGACTCTAAAGAGGCAAGTTCTTATTGAGGTCGTCAAATCAGGATTGGCGTCTTCTTAACCAGAGTCTAACTTCAAGCCAGAGACAGCTCAAAAAGTATGGTTGTCCCCAACAAGTAATCCTTGCAGAAAGCCCTTGTCTCAACTAAAACCTCCCAGTCTCAGCTGTAATCTGTGCGACATAAGGCCTCTGAAAATGACACCAATCGCTTTAGGTGAGAAGCCTCTTTTTTCTCTCACCATACCCTGTTCTGCTCTCCTTTTCTCACTTCTTATCCCCTCAACTTCCCTTTCCTAGCCTGGCTTTCCACAGTTTCAACTCTATATGCACTTGAGGCTGCAATAATGTATATATTAATTCTTGGATTGTGAAGAATCTATTCTTTAGACCAGAATTTAAACAAACAAACAAGCAAACAGTACATTGAGAATACCCAAGAAGAAAGACAAATGGACAGTTGGTAGTCTAGTACACACAACCAAAGCCAATAGGGAGTACAGCCCAGATTGGCTTGTGTACATTGTGGGGAGGTTAGTGTGGGCTGTTGTACGCATTGTTAACAGGTGTGCAGTCTTGTCACACAACCCGAGTTGACCGAGGTTCTATCCCAGTCAGGGTTAGGGTCCCAGGGCACAGGGCTGTGTCTCTGTGTGTGTGCAGCATTCCAAGGCTCCAAGTCGGAAGGCAGCTGTGCCCACCACCACACTATCTATGCCATATCAGGGATCCAATGTGGAATTCCTGGGCCATGCTTGTGAAGATTTCTAATGGGACCAGCTGTATTCTCTGATCACTTACTTGTCAATGGGCTTCCCTCCACAAGGATCTTGAAGGCTTGCCCTTCTCGTGGTCCTGGAGAAGATCTTGTGAGATGGGGACAGGGAGCCTGAGTTGAACCCTGCCCCACTGCTGTTGATACTCTGGATGCTTGTAGCTCCTGGAGCTTGTCAGCCCTCTCTGCTGCGTGATGTGTTACAGAGGGCACTTCCTGCCCCATCCTGCCTATCTGCACAGCGCCCTCTCCTCTGCCAGGTCTCAGTCACATGGCACCCTGTAGGAAAGCCTTTTGACAGAGTATAGAAACACTGATCTTGGTTTCTTGGCATTTAATTTCCTTAGTTCTTTGTAAATTTTGGATATTAGCCCTCTGTCAGATGTGGGGTCGGTGAAGATTTTTTTCCCAATCTGTAGGCTGCCATTTTGTTCTAATGACAGTGTCTTTTGCCTTACCAAGCTTTTCAGTTTCATGAGGTCCCATTTATTGATTGTTGGTCTTAGGTCCTAAGCTGTTGGTGTTCTGTTCAGGAAGTTTTCACCTGTGCCAGGGTTCAAGGGTTTTTCCCACTTTTTCTTCTTGTAGATTTAGTGTGACTGGCCTTATGTTAAGGTCTTTGACCCACTTGGACTTAAGTTTTGTACAAGGTGATAAGTATGGGTCGAATTTCATTCTTTTGCATGTTGACATCCACTTAGATCAGCACCATTTGTTGAAGATGCTGTCCTTTTTCCGTTGTATGGTTTTGGCTTCTTTGTCAAAAATTAAGTGACCATAGGTGTGTGGGTTCATTTCTCGGTCTTCAATTTGATTCCATTGATCCACTGGTCTGTTTCTATATCAGTACCATGCTGTTTTTATTTCTGTTGCTCTGTAGTACAGCTTGAAATCTGGGATGGTGATACCTCCAGATGTTTTTAAATTGTACAGGATTGATTTGGCTATTCTTGGTTTTTTGTTATTCCATATAAAGTTGAGAATTGCTTTTTCCAGGTCTATAAAGAATTGTGGTATTTTGATAGGAATTGCATTGAATCTGTATATTGCTTTTGAAACCAAAAAATGTCAAAAAAAAATGGGAAACAGAGCTAAACAGAGAATTCACAAAGGAGGAATCCCTAATGGCTGAGAGACACTTGAAGAAATGCTCAGCATCCTTAATCATCAGAGAAATGCAACTCAAGACAAATCTGAGATTCCATCTCACACCTGTCAGAGTGGCTAAGATCAAAAACTCAAATGACAGCTCATGCTGGTAAGGTTTTGGAGAAAGGGGAACATTCCTCCATTGCTGGTGGGAGTGCAAGCTTATACAACCCCTATGGAAATCAGTCTGGTGATATTTTAGAAAACTTGGAATAGTTCTACCTCAAGACCCAGCCATACCACTTCTGGGTATACATCCAAATAATTCCTCACCAAACCACAAGGATGTTTCCTCATCTATGTTCATAGCAGCCTTATTTATAATAGCTAGAAACTGGAAACAACCCAGATGTCCCTCAACTAAGGAATGGATAAAAAAAAAAAAACCTGTGGTACATCTACACAATGGAATACTACTCAGCCATCAGAAACAACAAAATCCTGCAATTTGCAGCCAAATGGATGGAACTAGAGAAACTCATCCTGAGTGAGCTAACCCAGACTCAGAAGGATGCACATGGCATCTATTTACTTATAATCAGATTTTAGCCATATAGCGCAGGATAACTATACTACAATGAATGCACCAAGGGGAACAGGAACATAGACTTTGTTTCCTGTCAATGAGACACTTTTCCCTAGTGGTGCTGCCTTGTAGACCCCCAGTGTATGAGGATGCTCTTGGCCCTCACATGACTGCTGAACTGGGGCGGGGGACTGTTATGTAGGGACACTCCACTCCAGAGGAATGGAATGGAAGGGATAGGGGGTAGAGGGTGGGAGGGTGGGACTGGGAGGGGTGGAAAGAGGGCACTGTGATGGAGATGTAACCTGAAGTAACAAACATTTTAAAAAATAAATGCTGATCTTCCTTATCATGCCTTCTCACAGCATGGACTCTTTCACAGCTGGTTCGGCTTGTGAATACAACCTTACCTGTTATGTTTCAATCCATCTCTGTGTATTATTGAATTGATTTGGTCACCAGGAACAACATTCTGAACACTCTTCGACTCAGTACCTAATATGGTCCCTTTCAATGTTATTCCACTGTATTCAAAGCATAGTCCCTCATTGACTATGGAATTCTGGGAATGGCAAGACCCTGTCAGATGTGCTTGACCCACTAAAATGAAATGGGTAGGGATGTCACAGCCTTGATGCAAGGAGAGGAAGCTGGAGTCGTGGAGAAGTGAGGGGGTCTGAGGACTGTGGCTGAACGTTCTGAGAACTGAAGGACACTTGGCTGTAGAACTGACTTCCTGACCAGGGGACTGAGGCCAAATTCATGCCAAGGGAGCAGAGTGGAGGCAAAGCTGACTTCAGGCCAGAGTAAGAAGACATGAGTAAGGAAAAGACAGTGTCACTAGATGAGGACAAAGTGATGGCTAGCAAGAGTCCAAAAGATGAAAAAATAACCCCCAGTTAGAGGCTCCAAGCAGAGCCAATCCAAATATAGAAGCTGGTTGCCGAAGAGATGTCACTGCCGTTGTCAACAACACTTGGCACCAAGCATAGGTTCCAAAGTCAATGTTAATTCAAGCTCAGTTTCTGCTGGTGACAGCATTGAAGCTGTGGGGCAGGATCACAGCTGTATTCAGAGGGATACGTGGGGTTCTCTGAGGCTAGGCTTGGCCTTGAGAAAGTGCCAGAGTCCCCCTGGGGATCTGATTTATGGGGCCAACATGTCATCTTGAAGTGTCCAGCTCAGGAGCATTCAACTTATGTCTTTGCTTCTTGACTTCTTGGTGTCATGGCACCAAGATACAGAGTGTTTATTGTACAGGTTTAGTATAATTCCTATAAAAACTCCAAAAGCATTTCCCACAGAAATGGGGGACAGGATCCATAACTTCATGAAGAGCCACAGAGGATCCCAAACAACACAAACAATTTTGAGAAAGAAGAACAAAGCAAAAGATAATATAATTCTTGACTTAACTGTGTCACAAACTACAGGAACCAAAACAGTATAGTTTGTATCTAAAGTGAGACATGGAGGGTCTATGACCCCATGCTAATGGGGTCAGAATTGAGATTACAGAAAGGGTGCTCTGTTTAACAAATGTTGCTAGGCACACTGGATCTATAGTTCACAAAAATAAATAAATAAAATTAGACCAACACTTTATACCACTTGCAAAAATTAACCCAAAAAAACTAAACACTTAAGTGTAGGAGTTTATAAAATTCTTACCAGAAAATACAGAAGCAAAGCTCCTTGAAATTGGAAGAAGAATATGTCATGCATAGCTCTAATCCTAACACTTAAGAGACTGAGCCAGGAGGATTACAAGTTTTGAGTCAGCAAGAACTGCATACTGAAACTCTGTCTCCCAAAACTAAAAGAAACAAAGATCTTGACAAAACTTTTTTAGTATGATCCCAAGGGACTGACAGCAAAAGAAGCAATGAAAGTGGGGTATCTCAGACTAAAAAGCTCTATACAGTTCAATCAGCAAGATGCAATGGTACCTGAGGAATGGGAGAAACTATTTGTAAATGAGATCCAAAAGTCAAAGTATCCTGATTTTCAGATGGCATGAACACTTAAGAATACCATCAACTCCACTAGAAAACTCTTCAATCTGATAAACAAGTCCAGCATTGTAGCAGGATACAAAATCACTTCACAGAGTAACTTTTGGATATCAACTCAAACTGCTGAGAAAGAAACTGGGCTAGTGGGTGGAAATCCCATGCATAATCACTTCAAACAATAATAAAATAAAATACTGAAGACTAAAGCCCACCAAAGATATGAAAGACTCGGCAATGAAAATTTTACAACAATAGAGAAAGAAATTTAAGAAGATAGGAAACCTTTTATACACATGAGTTGGCAGAACTGATATTATAACAATGGCTTATATTACCAAAAACCACATAGAAATTCAGCTCGAAATCCATCAAAACTGCAAATATGTTCTCCACAGAAATAGAATAAAACAGTCTTGAAATGCAGAGGAAAAAATGAATCTTATATGATATTGGTAGGAATGTAAACTAGTTAGCTTCTAAAAACCAATGTGTAGCTTCCCTCACACACTAAAACCAGAACCAGCATGACCCAGCTGTATCACACTTGGGTATGTACTCAACCAACTCCAGGTCAGCATACACAGAGATATTTCTGTATCCATGTTGACTATTGTACTATTCACAAGATCTGAGAAATGGAGTCTACCTAAGTGCTTATCAAGAAATGAATGGATAAAGAAAGTGACACTTCTACCCAAGGGAATTTTATGCAAGAAAAATGAAATCATGTCACTTGCGGAAAGTGAATGGAACTAGAAATCATTATTTTATACTAAATAAGTCAGACCCAGGAAGAGCAATAATGCACTTTCTCTCATATGAAGACTTTGTGTGTGTGTGTGTGAGAGAGAGAGAGAGAGAGAAAGAGAGAGAGAAACTATAAGAGATAGCAATACAAAAATTATAAATTAAGGCACTTTGTGAATAAATTGGTTAGAACATAAGATAGACAGTTACAGCAAGGCAGGGATATCTCAGCTACCACTTTGGATGCTGTCTAAGGTTTGGTTCAAGCTGGGAGTCTATCTTATATTCCAAAGGAATTTACCTGGTGTAAATGCCATGTTCCATAGGCACAGAATTCTGGGACTTTGCAGGTAACTAGGTCCCTAAATGGATAGCTTACTACAGGAGGGACAAGAGACCCCTGGGTAATATGGGTCACACATTTACCGATGCTTGGTTCCTTACCCAGAGAAAGAAGGAACCCAGCATAAATCATGTATGCTCCTTGCTCCTAGCTCTGTTACTTGCACAGGTCACATAACTAGGCTCTCTCTACCTCCTAAGGAATCTTTAAAGAAAATACCCTGCTTTGTCTCTGGGTGAGGGGGGGCTGACTGAATTGTTAATAACCTCTTGGCTGCAGGTTGAGCTGACCCAGCACCTCTCCATCTTGTACCTCTTCTCGCTAGACATAAAATGTCACACCTGGTATTGAAACCCAGGATTGAGAGATATTGAGACTAGTCACACTGTGGGAGGTTTCCCTGCCTTTACCGCCCATTACCATCACCAGGACCCTTCTCTTCCATCATTGCAGGCCGTATGCCCTTCTCCTAGGGTCTTGGCCTTCACCACCATCTTGGATTTTGCTCTTCTTCAGCACTGGAATTTTGTTCAACATTGGACCTTTGTCTTCATCTGGTGACTGTCCCACCAGGACCCCTGCCAGTCCCGCTGACCATAAACCTAGCACTAGATCAAGAGCTCTTCCAGGATTTCCTCATACCAGCTGAATCGTGCAACAGAAACATGGCCTCAGTCTACCACAGTGACCTGACCACACTTCCAAAAAGGAACCTGAAGGAGGACTGTGTGCGATTCCTCTGCTCCCTGATCTGGTTGGTCACCAGACTCTCTGAGGAGAGCCACCTAAAGAGTTCTCCTTGGTTGCCTTCTTCACAACCTTGAAAATTATTTATCTTGAGGACAATAGTAACTGTAAAAATTAATACTTTCCCCCATGGATTGCTCAGCTCCAGCCTATACTCCTTCAGTCCTACCAGACTCTCTGAATCTACTTCTTCCCTTATTCTTTCAGAACCACCCTTTCCTTCTCTCCAGGTTCTTCCAGCTGGCTCTACATAGACCTGCAGTCTCTCTCCCTTCACAGCTGACCAGAGGTTTCCACTCACTCCAATCAATTCCTATGTTTTCTTTCTTCTGATGACTGAGAAGCCCCAGGTCCCTCCCCTCTTCCCCACTTCTGCTCTTGACACTCCTTGCCACCTCTCTCATACCCCAGGCTTCCCACCAACTACTTGCTCAAAGACCAACTCTCTCATGTTTCTACGGATGTTCCTGCCACCAGCCAGCCTGACCAAGGCCACTGGAACTCAGGGTATTGTCATGCCTTTCTTCCTTTCCCAAACTGAAAGGTGTCTTGGATCCATTCCCACTGATCTTAAACTATACATTGAAAATTTTCCCACACATCTTTTTTTTTTAATGTTTATTACTTAAGGTTACATCTCCATCATAGTACTCTCTTTCCACCCTACCCAGTCCCACCCTCCCACCTTCTACCCCCTATCCCTTCCAATCCACTCCTCTGGAGTGGAGTGTCCCTACATATCAGCCCCCCCCCCACAGTTCCGCAGTCATATGAGGGTCAAGAACCTCCTCATACACTGGGGGCCTACAAGACAGCACCACTAGGGCAAAGTGTCTCATGGACAGGTAAAAAAGTCTATGTTCCTGTTACCTTTGGTGCATTGGCTGTAGCATAGTTATCCTGTACTATATGGCTAAAATCTGATTATAAGTGAATAGATGCCATATGCATTCTTCTTAGTCTGGGTTAGCTCACTCAGGATGAGCTTCTCTAGTTCCATCCATTTGGCTGCAAATTGCAGGATTTTGTTGTTTATGATGGCTGAGTAGTATCCCATTGTGTAGATTACCACAGTTTTTTTTTTTTTTTTTATCCATTCTTCGGTTGAGGGTCATCTGGGTTGTTTCCAGTTTCTAGCTATTACAAATAAGGCTGCTATGAACATAGATGAGGAAATGTCCTTGTGGTTTGGTGAGGAATCATTTGGATGTATACCCAGAAGTGGTATGGCTGGGTCTTGAGGTAGAACTATTCCAAGTTTTCTAAGATATCATCAGACTGATTTCCATAGTGGTTGTATAAGCTTGTACTCCCACCAGCAATGGAGGAGTGTTCCCCTTTCTCCACAACCTCACCAGCATGTGTTGTCATTTGAATTTTTGATCTTAGCCATTCTGACACGTGTGAGATGGAATCTCAGATTTGTCTTGAGTTGCTTTTCTCTAAATGATTAAGGATGCTGAGCATTTCTTCAAGTGTCTCTCAGCCATTAGGGATTCCTCCTTTGTGAATTCTCTGTTTAGCTCTGTTTCCCATTTTTTTTTTTTTGACATTTTTTGGTTTCAAAAGCAATATACAGATTCATTGCAATTCCTATCAAAATACCACTACAGTTCTTTATAGACCTGGAAAAAGCAATTCTCAACTTCATATGGAATAACAAAAAACCCATAATAGTTAAATCAATCCTGTACAATTTAAAAACATCTGGAGGCATCACCATCCCAGATTTCAAGCTGTACTACAGAGCAACAGAAATAAAAACAGCATGGTACTGATATAGAAACAGACCAGTGGATCAATGGAATCAAATTGAAGACCCAGAAATGAACCCACACACCTATGGTCACTTAATTTTTGACAAAGAAGCCAAAACCATGTAACAGTAAATTTTTATTTATCACACATATATTTATTAAAACTTACAATTACCTAACAATTGCTTATAAAATTCCTAAATCCTAAACCCAACCCCTAACTCTAAAACCTAGCACCTAAAACTTCTTAGGGTCTTCAATACAAACATTTAACATTAACCTAAAGTTTCTCAAAAGGATGTTTTCCTCTGGGTGAGGGCCCTTATGGATGGCTGTTCTTCATACAATTTCTCAGTCTTAAAGTGTCTGAATTTCATTTGTCAGATCCTAAGACAGTTTCTCAAGCAAGAATCGTCTTTGCAGTCTTAGAGATAATATTATTTAGCATATAAAAAGTTTCCCTTGGGCTGGAGAGATGGCTCAGCCGTTAAAGGCTAGGCTCACAACCAAAAATATAAAAAGTTTCCCAGGCTCATCTATTCAGATGTCTCTGGCCTACAAAGGTCCTATTTCAATGTTCTGTCCCATCCGGTCCCTGGGCTCCCAGGAGAGATAACTCTCCACTTAAGCACTCCAATATCTCAGGCAGAACCTGCAAAGGCCCTGCTTCAATGTTCCATCTGAACAGTCCCTGGGCTCTGAGGGAAGACAACTCCTGCAGTGCAGCGGGTCGATAAAGCCTCCTGGTGTCCATGATGGCAATTTCTCTGTCAGACGAGGAGGATGGTGAGACAGGCGGAGGAGAGAAGCACAGCCTCTGTCTATGTGAATCTTGACTTAAATATCTTCAGCAGAAGCTTTGGGCGCCTTTCAGTCTCTTCAAAAGCTTTTTGCAGAGACATGGGAAGTACTCCAGGGCGGGCGCCCCAGGGCATGTCCTCACCCCTAGCCTCATGATCAAAAGAGATCCTAGGTCCTTGGCGAGTTCCCAAGGACATATTACTTTGGAAGTAAGTCTTTTATCTTTTTTATCTTAAAGTCCAGGCTTTTGCTTATTCCAAGTTCCCTATGCTATTGTATGATAACACTAATCCTACCATAACCATACAAAGGAAAAAGGACAGCATCTTCAACAAATGGTGCTGGTCTAACTGGATGTCAATATGTAAACGAGACCCAAACTTATCCACCTTGTGCAAAACTTAAGTCCAAGTGGATCAAAGACCTTAACATAAGGCCTGACACACTAAATCTATTAGAAGAGGAACTGGGTAAAACCCTCAAACTCGTGGGTACAGGTAACAACTTCCTGACCAGAACACCGATTCCCACACATCGTATAACCCCAACAATCTGACCCTCTACTGACTCTCTAGGATGTTTATAATATTATCTTTTTTCTACCACATCAAAAGGAAATGTGTGTGTGTGTGTGTGTGTGTGTGTGTGTGTATTACATAGGCTTTGTTTTTGCAGATTCTTCATACTCAGGATCTCCACCATGAACCAGCAGAAATGGAGTGGTCCCTTCTACAAACCTGAAGTGGAATTATCAGCCCAACTCTCTGGATCTGACACATATGTTCCATTTTCTAACCTGACTGATGGGGTACATAAAAACGGCATCCCTTAAGGCAGTAAACTATGATAAGGTCCAAGAAACCACCCAGAATGCTGATGAAAGCCTGGAAGCCTTTATGAACTGCCCTCTCAAGTATACCAAGTCAGATACTAACTCTGAAGTGGGGAGACTGTATTTATTTTTTAAGTAATTTTTTTAATAATTTATTTTTTATTTCTTCAAGTTCCATCTCAATCACAATCCCCTCCCTACTCCCCCCTCCAGTCCCACCCTTCCACCCTCCTCCCCCTCAACCCCCCCATCCTCTTCCCTTCTTTTTTTTTTTTTTTTAGTTTAAGGTATTTCTTTTTTCCCTCCAACAGCTCTCCCTTTTAGTCCAAAAAAATGGTTCTTTTTCTTATAACTATAAAACAATACAAAACAACAGAAATAAATAGGCCACAATTATAAGAGTTATATGGCTTAGCATACATTCCCAATGTCCAGTCCATATGTATTTGGCACCTGACTTTAACATTCTACTATCTAACCATCTCCAAGAGTTTAAAGTTCTATATCTAACTCAGCTTTCATACTAACTTGCTTCATAATTTCAAAAATATCTTCTTAGATCCAGAACACCCTCTTGATTCCTAAACAACTCAAAATTTAACTATGAGACTCTAGCTATCTATTCTTCAACCACCTCAGAGACCTGAGAGGGATAAATATATCTGATTTTATAGGAAGTGCAGGGCCTGCAGCTTCCAAAACTAAAAAATGACATACCAGTGGCTGCCTGGACAGTTCCCATTTTCTCTCCATACATTACAGCATCAATCTTCAGCCATTTGGCTCCATTTCTCTGACAGACATTGATTGTAGAGCAGGAATTATGAAGGACTTACCTACCCTGTCTTGGCAGAGCTAGGCTGTCGACTTATCTGCTTCCAAGTTTTGTCCTTTTTGGACAGAAGTCTGTCTACAGTTGAAGCAAGGGGTTTTTCTTGCCAAGAGAACGGCTTACCACCAATTCAATCATCTCCCACTGGAGATTCTTCGATGCTCATCTTCTACTTGGAGTAGAATAGGGGGTGCTGTCAGGAGCTGACATGTCTCGATATCAAAAAATTTTAAGTTAAGAAAACATCTTTGAATGCCATATTCTGCAGATCTCTTGAGGTTTTTGAAGATGCCCTATCTATCTCTTATATTTAGATAAGCAAATATTGCTTGTCTCTTAGCAACTTGATTTCTGAGTAGCTTAGAAAATAACTGTGATAGACTGTCATAGTAACTAACAAAATGACACGTTTTCATGACTATTAGTTTCCGTTTCTTAATTATCCTAAACAGTTTATGTCAGCTGGTAGCGAGAGGTCAAAACTTGACATTTCATTTTTAAGTATTACTACAAACAATACCTTTAAGAAGCGTTACCCTTAATTTTGTATCAATATACAAAGATCAATATCAATGTGGCAAATATAATCTTAATTTTGTATCAATATACAAAGATCAATACCGATGTAGCCCAATACAATCTTAATTTTACATTAATATGCAAGGGTCAATACCATTGTGGCCAAATATAATCTTAATTTTGTATCAATATACAAAGATCAATACCGATGTAGCCCTATACAATCTTAATTTTGCATTAATATACAATGAGCAATACCAATTTAGCCAAATATAATATTCATTTTGTATCAGTATACAAAGGTATAAGGCTATATTCAATAATCTGTCCTTTTTTCTTGATCTTTCCTATACTATGTCTATGTCCCATTGTTCTCAAGTCTGTTCACTCCTATATAGGAGAGAAAGGAGGATACAGAAAAGAAAAAGAGAGAAGTCCCTGGGTCTAACCTTCAAAACCCATTTAACAAGACCATTTAACAGCTTGTAGTCTTTTCCCCTAAATAACAAAAATTTCTATTATCTATCAAATAACCAAAGTGGGGGGAACACCCTCCCCACCTTCTGGGGATGGGACGTTGTTCTCTTAAAATGACTTCCTGCTGATTTGGGACGTAGTAAACCTGTTTGGGGCCCAAATAAGAATGGAAAAATGGTTAAAAATGTTAATAGAATCATTTGATGTTCAGTCCTTTTGTGCTCAGCTATTTAGATGTCCTAAGAAGTTCATAGACAGAAGCTGATCTTCAGAGCTTTACTGAAGATCTGGCTGGAGTAGTCTGTGGAGCTGAACGATCTTCGCGATTTTGAGTTGTTGTGGTTGTAGACTTTTGAGGAAATTGCTATTGAAGAAGTCTGCAATGCTGAATCATCTGGGCCACTCGTCTTCTTTGGTGTCTGATCTGTTTTCTGCTGAGGTTTCCGTTGTCCAGTTGTCCCTGGATTCCTTGAATGGATGCTTTAAATCTCCTGGAAAGATAAGAACAGAGCCCTGCCCTAATCCTAACTCTGAGATATTTACCTTTTTTTTGGGGGGGGGAGTCAGGTAATATTTTTCCTGGAGCAAATTTGGTTTTCTGACAATATATAAAGTATTACCTTTCAATCCGGATTAAAGAAGAAATTATTTTGATATTTTGGACCTAAACAAACCTTTAGTGTATATATTTTGAGATCTCAAAGGACAATTTGTTTGAATTGCAGCCTGCCTTTTGTAAGTACCTTTTAAACTTAAATCTTTCCAAATCCTATGTGCCTGTCTCTGCATTCTAAATTTTGGGATCAAAGACATGTGGTTCCCCCCAACTGATGGGATTAAAGATGTGCTCCTCCACCCCTGGATCAAAGTTTTTCTCTGTTTAGAGCTTGTTTTGTATCAGGTGGCCTTGAGCTCTGAGATCTGCCTGTTTCTGTCTCTAGTGTGTTGGGATTAAGGGTGTATTCTTCCCCAATGATGGGACTAAGGGTGTGCACCATCACCACCCTGTTTCTTGTAACTCTAGAATTTATAAGACAACTAACTCTATAGTGATCCTCCTGTCTCTACTGGAGGTAACGGCATGGGCTAACACTATGTATTATTTTACCTTAGCTCTAAGTTTTTTCAACTCTTGGAGGTTTGTAAAACCAGGTTGAGCAGCTATCACCTTTAATTTATTTACAGTGTTTTAAACCTGTTACCTGCTTTTTAATGCCAAACCATGGAAATAGCCTATACCTCTAAAAAAAAAAAAAA
>CAJQZJ010014957.1:1824130-1883285 GCA_907164525.1 Lophiomys imhausi | reverse complement strand
CACACACACACACACACACACACACACACACACACACACACACACACGCTTCTACAGCAGTGGTTTCCATATGGTTTCTTAAATGGCCACTAGTATTAGTTGTCCCTTCTCATATTCCCTCCTTTACCCTTCTCTCCCATTTCCCTCCCCATTTAATTCTTCCATTCTAGTTTCCCCTTTATCTATTCATAACACTATACTCTATTTCCCCTTTCTTGAGAGATCCTCTCTTTCCCCCTACTCCATTGCTAGGTACCTAACCATTGTAATTACTCAGCTTATGAACACACATTGAATGCTTAGGAAATAAAATACACATATGAGAAAACATACAATATCTGTCTTTTGGGATATGGGTTACCTCACCCAGGCTTATTTCTTCTAGCTCCATCCATTTACCTGAGAATTTCATAATTTCACTTTTCTTAACAACTGTATAATATTTCATTATATAAATGTACTGTATTTTCATTATCCACTCATCAGTTGATAGACATCTAGTCTGTTTCCAAAGTCTGTCTATTATGAATAGAGCAGCAGTGAACAGGGATGTGCAAGTGTCTCTGCAGTAGTAGAGTCCTTTGGGTATATGCCCAAAAGAGACATAGGTGGATCTTGAGGTAGATCTATTCCCAGCTTCCTCAGGAAACATCACACTGATTTCCAGAGTGGCTGTATAAGTTTGCATGCTCACAATCAATGAATAAGGCTTCTCCTTTCCCTACATCCTTGTCAGCATGGGCTCTCACTTGTTTTATTGATATTGGCCATTCTGACTGCCATAAGTATTAATGTCATAATTATAAGACAACAAATGAAGCTACCTTGATTTTGAAAACAATAGATGGCAACTTTCTGCTCAACATCTCATGAACTGTTTAAGGATAACCAAATTCTAAATCTAATTGTGCAAGGAGACAACAGAGGTGTCTGAGAACCAAAGGTAGAGTCAGTTTCCTGGGTGCCTCTGTGGCAGAGCTTTTTTGTTCCTCTAAGCTGGGTAGGCATACTGTCTTCCTTCTAGCCCCTTTCAGCACACCATATACGATGTACACATGTTTGGTAATTTTTTACAGCAAGCAACTCCTTAGAGTTGAGATGTCAGAAAGGAAGATAATGGCTCTGAACAAAACATTAAGCTTACTCCTGAGCAGGTGGACAGGGACTACTACCTGCCTCATCTGAACCGCAAACCCACCATGTGTGGCAGTACCTCCCGAGGGTCCCATCTTTTTCATTCAAATGAATGCATCCTGCTTATAATTATCAGAAAAAAAAATAAGCTGCCTTTTAAAAACTTCCCTAAGGGGTAAACATCTCTTTTTTAATGTTTTCCATATATAGCTGACTTCTTTCGATAATCCTATCCTATCATTTGGGGGCGGGAGGATGTTTTCTGGTTCAATGTTTCTCAAAGCTTGATACACCCAAGAATCATTGGAGAAGTTTGTGTAAGTGCAGATTCTGGCTCAGTGAGCCTGGTGTGAGGCTGGGCATTGCATTTCTCAGCAACGCTCAAGGGGAGCACGGTGAACGGCTGTGGCTCACACGGACACATGCAGATAGTAGAGGCAGGACCGTCATCCTCCATGGACCTTCTTTCATATCCTGACAGGGTTGTGTTTGGCCAGCCCTAGGTGGAGCACTTCCTAGAGCACAACATGATTTTAATTATTGTGGGTATGTAGGTATATCATGTGCAAACCTTAGTTTGCACTAATAAATAGTGGATTAATATCTGTCATCACTTCCAGTAGCCAGATCTCTGGGGCCTAATTTTTCCAGAACCCACTCTGAATTTTCATGCCTACCACAACTAAGGTGTCCAGCACAGGTTCTCATAGAAGTGTTTTTGTTTGTTTGTTTTTGTTTTGTTTGGAGTGGGGAGAGCCTGCTGCCCCTGGAAAACACCAAGGATCCCTAGCAAAGCAGTGAGAACCTAAAGGCAGCGTGATTTGTCCTAAGTTATTTTGTGCCCCTCTCAAAAAGACAGCTCCAATATGGCGGTGCATTTCATAGGTACAAGGTAAAGGTTCCATCCTTCACACAGCTTCCTTAATTTCAGGTGCCAGTCACACTTAAGGGAACTCCCAGGTCACTTGCATTTCAGATTGGCTTTAAATTTTGGAGTTCTTAATATCCCTCAAGTTTGTCATTCCCTACAGTAATGTACAGAATCACGATATCACTGTGCTGTGACAACAGTTTTATTATAAAAGACAAAGGTCAGCGCTGTGGGGAACTGCCCTCTGAGCCTAGCAACCATTACCTTCTTAGAGCATTTGTGAGTAGCTGCGAGAGACCCTCAAGATCCCCACCTGATATCCCAGCCAGTCCCTCCTGTATCTCCCTCCCAGCCATATGTCATTCGGCCCTGGCTGCACATGGTGGTCTCAGGAGGTGCTAGAAGGCAGGGGCTTAGCTGAAGGGAGAGCCCTGCCTATGCAGCATCTCTTTGGTGACGCAGCTATCTGGGGCTCACTCACACAGTCCTGTAAATAAAGCTCAATAAACTCATTGTTTCACTGGCCTTGACTTGGGTAGAATTGTTAGTCAGTCATCACTGGTACCCTGTCTGGGAAAAGTCTGTAGAGCAGAAACAAAGAGACTCAAGAGCGGTCAGGAGGGAATGCCAAGATGAGCACCCCCTGTAGATCAGGGTGTGTCCTGATCTACATTTGCCCCTGGCAAATGGGCATGGTTCTGCAACTGGGAAGCTCCCCTGAGCTTTACAATGAGCAAGTCAATAATGGTTGTGTCGTTGAACTCGACCACTGTCCTAGCGCCTCGCCCCCCATCAAAGGGAGCTGGTCCAAAGTTCCTTCCCTCCCTTCCTCGTCCCCTCCCTTGCCTCTCTTCTCTCTCTCCTGCTCTTCACAACTCTTGCGTTCTAGTCTCTGGTCCTGACTGGAGACCCACGTTATTTGACTCAGGAAATTCCAAGGAGAATAAAGGGATATGGATCAAGTAATTTTTTTTTTATTCCACAATCATTCTAAGCAATTAGCTGCAAAAAAAACAATGTTGGGTTGTTTGTTTGTTAAGATTTATTTATTTATTTTATGTATAGGAGTGCTCTATCTGCATGAACAGCTGCAGCCAGAAGAGCGCATCAGATCACATTGTGGATGGTTGTGAGCCACCATGTGGTTGCTCGGATTTGAACTCCGGACCTTTGGAAAAGAGCAGCCAGTGCTCTTAACAGCTGAGCCATCTCTCCAGCCCACAATGCTGTTTTATTCCATTAGAAGCTTCAGTGATGAAGGGGCAGGAGAGTCCCTGTCCGGCACTATGATGGGAGGTGAGTTAGTTGAAATCTATGTCATGGAAACAACCAGGAAATGTAAAATGAAAGATCTAAAGGCTTATGTCAGACCCCAGCAATCCTATTTCAGAAATATACAGAAACTTGCCCAAATGATGTTTGTCACATTACTTATTTTTCACAAAATTGAAAATATAAAACTCCAGTGATGTGGATGGTGTGAATAAATAATGACAATGGCAAATGCCAAATGTACACAATGTAATAACCTGCATGGATTAAAAGTATTCTCATAGAATAATCAACAACAGAGATACATGTTGAAGCCTGCCACTTAGTAAAAAGGACCAGATTTGAAGGTGGATATTACCCTACAGTGTTAATTGTCCTTTATTCTGAGAAATAAATTGTGAGTGATTATTATTTCTTTATGTTTTTCTATGATTTCTATAATGATTTTATTATCTGTCTAATCAGAAAAATAACATTATAAAAGAAAACTCTAAACCACTTGTGGCCTGGTTGAATACAGCCATAAACTATAATCACATTCTATCTTTCTCATTCAATAAAGTAATCTGGCAGGATCTTTACTTGGCACCAGTTCCTTGGACATTAACTTAAGAGAACAGCTTATGACTGAGAACAATACAGCCCCCACTCTTTCCAAATTTCATGTAAGTTTTCACAAGCTGTCCCTCTCCATAATTTGTTCAGAATTATGGAATTGTTCCTTGCTGTCATCTCTGGCAGGCTCAGAGGACTATGTGACAGCTGATGCCAACATGATGTTCCTTATGTACCCACCACATCCAACCCACTCAGCCCTGACAGGCTGGTAAAGGGCCACTGGATGAAGAGCATTCCTCTTTCTTTGCTGGCCTGTGGTCCCCAGAGGTTCCTAGAGCTGCATCCAGCGATCACCTCCAAGGAACATCCATCTGCTGCTGCAAAAGGCAAGTATCTGTTGGTGGTGCCCACTCCTGTTTTGTAATTCAAATCAGACTTGAGTTTGAGAGAGCAATTTTGCTTTCCCACCCCGTACTTCTGAAAGACAAGAACCACTTTTCCCCCAAGGTAAGAACTGTCCCCACAGAGCCAGCTCTCTATTAAAGTAGGGCATTTCCTAAGAGTGTAGGCATTTCCTTAGTGGTGACAGTGGACCCTCAAACAATGTGGGGCTCCCCAAACCATTTGGATACCCAAAGCTGACAATGGGAGTGGTCTTCACAGAGATATATTTAGATTAGGAAGGATGAAAGGGAGGAAGCACAGAGGGAAGCTGGATGTTTTGCACCAAAGCATAGTTAAACTGCGTTTGCCTGGCAGAAGTCTATAATCCTAAAACATGACAAGCTGAGGCAGGAATGTGGGAAATCTGAGGCTATCTTGTTTGATTCCCTCTCTCTCTCTCTCTCTCTCTCTCTCTCTCTGTCTCTCTCTCTTTTCTCCTCTCCTCTTCTTTCCTCTCTCTCTATCTCTGTCTCCCATTCTTTGTCTCTGTCTGTCTCTGTTTCTCTCTCTCTCTCTCTCTCTCTCTCTCTCTCTCTCACACACACACACACACACACACACACACACACACACACACACACACAGGCATGCACATGCACACACACTCGAACACACACATCCCAAAACCTCACTAAACAAGCACCAGCAACAGTAATCCACCCATAAAACCCAAACACAACAAACCAAAACCCACACTTAATGGAAACACTAAGCTCCAGTGTTTGGAGCTATGATTCGCAATAATCTATTATGAGTCCTATTAAAACTACACTGGAAATCTCCAAATATAAACTAATGGCACAGAGATGGAAACACTGATTGCCCCAACACATACATACATACAGTATACATGTACTGAAATATTACACCATGATCCACCAATTTGTATGCATTAATCAAAAGAACTTTTTTAATCCTTAAGATGATAGAAATACTAACTACCCTAATTGGATTGTTATGAATTGTTTATATATATATATATCAAATTATCACACCTTACCACATAAATATGAACAACTAAATTTAAAACAATAATTATTGTTTTAAAAAGTCAATACTGAAAAATTAGCTATTTATCATCACAGGTGCCAGCAATTCTAAGCCTGTGATAAAAGCATTCTCTCTCCAAAACTCTTTCACTAGACTACATTCTAAATTGTATGACAATTGCTCTTGAATCTTAGGAACATGCATGTCAGCTGCCTCTCAGTACAGTTTTGTCACTTATCCTTCATGAACACAGAAGCTTGTATGAAGCACTCCTTGTTATGTCAGCATGGATGCACACCTGCTCATCCTCTTCCACTTCATAGCAATTCCGAATCCTGTGCACATCCTAACAAGCTGTTCCCATTCCAATACTGTGCTTCTACACATGTCTCCTTTACCCAGCATCCTGTGCTTATAACCATGTCTCCATTTACCCAGCATCCTGTGCTTCTACACATGTCTCCTTTACCCAGCATCCTGTGCTTCTACTCATGTCTCCATTTACCCAGCATCCTGTGCTTCTACACATGTCTGCCTTTACCCAGCATCCTGTGCTTCTACACATGTCTGCCTTTACCCATCAGACTCAGAGAATGAGTCTATGGGGAGAAACCAGACTAGAGTTGTTTCAGTTGCTGTTTAAGTAACCACTAGAAGCTGAATTTGTGTTTAATTTCATAAACTGTTATTATTTATTTAACAAAGCTTTGTCTATCCAAACAAGTGTTATAATTGAACTGCATCCCTTGTCCTTGAATTTTGAAACAGAATTTTACTGTGTAGCTCAGGTTGACCTTGAACTCCAAGTTCCTCTGGCTTCTGGCCTCTGGCTTCCCAGTGCTAGGGTTGTAAGTATGCACCCTGATGGCAAGCTATGTTTAAATTATAATACAGCTAAGTAGTATGCACGTTTCAAAGTGTAAGACTTTCTTTGGATGTGCAAATTTCAGTTCATATTTCAAATATATTTTTATGAAATACAAACCACACTTTTAAATTGAAGATGGGTGGTTTTAAGTATTTTTTAAATTAAAGGATGCAAGAAGAAAATAATTATTGTTGATTAGCATGTGATTATTCCTGGAAACTCTCATGGAGAAAGAATTATAAAAATGAGCTGTTGAGCTTCAGGTGATAAGGTATACAACTTCCCCAAGTCACAGGTTCATACCCTCTTTCTATTTTCTATTAGAAAAAAAAAAACTACTATTTTCTAAACCAAAAGAATAAAAAACAATATGGAGAGAGGAGTAGGTGGTGTATGCACATATATGTATGAAATTCTCAGAGAATAAATTGTAGAAATACATTTTAAAAGTGGAAAATACTAATCAGACGTTCTATGCTACATAATCCTGGGAAGGTTAACTTAGCCAGTGTGTTGAAGGTCTTAAGGAAAGCATGGGGCCTGGAGAAGGAGAGTTCTAACTACTAAGCCTATTAACTAGTTTTGTTTTATGAGTCTTTGTTTTGGAGATTTTTTTTGTTTAGTTGGTTGGTTGGCTTTTACCTTAGAGAAGTCATGTGTCCTCTATAAACCTCCATTTTCACTTGTAAAATGGAGAATAAATAGTGCTTAAAATGATATTTTGTGGGATTAACATACCGTAATACCATCAGTGACAATGTGAAGGAGGAGGAGGAACTCCCCACTTTAAAAATATGTAACCAATGATTTTGATGATATGGATCTTAAATTTCTTCTTTTTAAGGCCATCTTCCATTCTCTGGTCTTGACCGCAGACCACACCTCTGAGCCTCTAACAGCACTTTGTTAAACAGTGGCATATGCTTTATGGATAATGGCCATTCTATGAACTGTAATTTGCACATCTGAATACCTCTTGCTTCCTAATATCGTGTGATAGAAAAGTGGGATCTAGTTGAACAGTACTGTAAGGTTGGTGAAAAGAAAAGATGAACGGTAGACTGAGAGGCTCAATGATCACACAGGCTTTATTCAAGAAGCAGAGCTTAGGGGCTGGAGAGATGGCTCAGCGGTTAAGAGCACTGGCTGCTCTTCCAGAGGTCATGAGTTCAATTCCCAGCAACCACATGGTGGCTCACATCCATCCATAATGAAATCTAGCGCCCTCTTCTGGCCTGCAGATATACCTGCAGACAGAACACTGTGTACATAATAAATAAATCTTTAAAAAAAAAAAAAAAGAAGAAGCAGAGCTTGCTGTCTGCTTATAGGCTGGGGTAGCTGTAGGGAAAAATAAAAAACAAAGAAGAAACTAGGCTGACCATTTCTTTTTTGGATTGTGATTGATCATTGTTAGGGGTAGCTAAGGAAACAAGGTAAATGGTGGCTGGAAAAATAGCAGGTGGTTGATAAACTTCACTTAAGGCTGAAGAAGAAAAAAAATCTAGGAAACAAGTTACTGTAATTCTAGGAACCAAATGACTTTAGTCCCAGAAATTTCCATTGAAAGGCAATGATTCCTAACAGCATTCTGCTCTACCCAGAGAGCCTCCCTCAACCCACACCAGAGAAGCTTCTTCTTTTAGTAGATGGACCAACACAGAGACCCACAGCTGAACAATGTTGAACAAAGACTGAGAGGCTTTGAAGCAATCATTTCTAATTAGGATATCTTTGTCAGACTCCTTCTCCTCAAGGTTTAGGAATCTATGTGGAAGAAGAGGCAGAAAGATTGTAAGAGCCAGAGACAAGTGCAAGAAAACAGTGTCTTCCGGACACAAGAGAATTGATGCATGTATGAAAGTCCCACCCATAACCAAAAAGCTATCTACAGTTGATAACTGTCAGGAAAGGGAAAATCAGTTTTCTCCAATGGAGTGTCACTGGGTGTGTATATTAAACACACACACACACACACACACACACACACACACACACACACTTTGCCTCTGACTTGAGAAATAACTGAGTGAGATCCACCTCCAGGGCACTGTGCTGCCCCCAGCCATGGATTAGGAAGGTATCCTTGTTCCTAAGGCTTCCGGGCTGAACTTTGTGGTGGCTCTGCACTGCCAGCCTATCTCCCGTGATTCCCTGCGCTGTGCAGACCAGTGCAAGGTCCTCCTTGCCCTTGCCAGGGTACCAGCCCTCACCCTCTTCCCTGCATCAGAGTTACACAACGTCCCTTAAGAGAGGTTGTGATGAGGACCCCTGGGATAAATGAACTGTAGAAATTTCATTTTGGGAGACGGCAATTCATAATCACTTACAAAAGAGTCCAGGGAGGCTGGAGTGTGGCTCAGTGGTAGAGCATTAAAATGTAAGGATTGTGATCCACAGCACCAAGAAACACAAGTTCTGAAAGCTGCAGTAGAAGCATGTCTAGCCCTTGGGCCCAGTGTGCCCTGCATTTCATAGGCTTAGCCCTTATTGTCAGTAATAGCCAATGTCTACAACATCACCCCTGGGGCTCTGCCCCGAGCGCTGTCAGTTCTGATGAGAGTGATAGAATAGAATCATTTTCCAACTGGTTTTTCTAGGCTGTGATGAAACCATGAGTCTCCACCATTTGTTATGAACCAGTGTTTATCAGAAGAAGCCTTCAACTCCATAGTGGGTATCCTTTCTTCCTCCAATCTGTCTCCAACAACCAAGCACAGTGTATTCTTCTTTCTGCTATGAAGTTCACACTGATGACAAGCCAAGACCTTATATGGAAAACCATTTATGTAGGGCAGAACAGGCTCAGAAAGCATAGCGATAAGTGAACCAGCAGCAACGATTAGAGAACGTCTTAGCAGGTGAAGTGGCCCAGAATAGCAGGAAGACGACAGCTGTAGGGAACAGAGGGCGATAAGAGACAGCTTATGTTAGGACAGCATGGTGCTGGTGTAGATATCCAACGTGGGTCAGGTCAAATGCTTGCATGCGTACCTGTGAGTGTGGATATCTATGAGTCAGCACAAAATGGCTCTCACCAGATGTCAGGAGACTCAAAGTAAATAGTGGTATAATGTGTTATATACGTATTCCTGACTAAGTGGCACTTTTGTGTGGGCTTTGTATAAATATAGGTTTGAGGTCAGAGTCCTTTGTGTCTCTGCCTTCACCAGTCCAGGCTTAATTAAACTACATGAAACCCCTGAAGAACCCTCTAGACTTTGCTTTGAGGCACTTGTTCAAACTTGACTTTGTGTGTGTGTCACTAACGTTAGAGGTCGAGTAGCTAAGCAGTCTTTTGTTAGTCTAGCTCTGGCTTTGCAGCAAGTGACACCTCTGACGAGTGTCTCTCAATAAGAGCCACGCAGGTTGCTTTTCTTGATGCCACCACCTCTTCACTTGGACCTGTACAAATATCCAAAGGGCAACTTTGTTAGCGTCAGAAGCACTGCCATTGTCTGATCACATGACCTCTGAGGGGCCAGGAAGACTGACTACACGTGTGCAGACTGCTAATTGCATTCCCTCTACTGCCTCACCCTGTCTCAATCCTTGGACAGCTCTGAACCCTTTCCTCAGGTAGGCAGGCCATGCATTTGCTCTCCTGTGCCTGCGCCTGCGCCTGCGCCTGCGCCTTGACTACTTCATGAAGAGTTTTCTCTCACAGAGCTTGCTTCAGTGCCTGACATGCTTGCTGAGCAGTGGACAAAATCAAGCCTGGCTCCATAGCGCTAACACCATGACAAGTAAACAATCTAGATGTTTCTGTTTCCTTGTCTCTGGTTTGTTTGCTTTTGTTTTAAAACTTAAATTCTAGACATGTGCTGTTGGCAATGGCAGCTGTGTGACCCCCTCCATTTTAGAAATCAGACCTGGGTCAAAGGCCTCCAGGGACACAAAGATGGGGGAGAAGTTGGAGTCTAAGAAGTGTGGTGGTCAGAGTTGTACAAACCAGTAGCATTGAGCTTGGTCTTCTGGATCACTGAGCTCTCACTGCTTTTGCAGAGGACCAGAGCTGTTTCTCAGTACCCACATCAAGTGGCTCATGACTGCCTGTAATTCTGACTCCAGGGGATCCAACGCCCTCTTCTGCTTTTCATGAGCTCCTTGCACACGTATGCACATGCACATACACAGATGTGCTCTCTCTCTCTGTCTGTCACACACACACACATACACACACAAAACTAAAGTTAAAAAACAAAAGAATGCAGAGCTAGAGTGGATCATGGCAACTATGCAGTAAACAACTGGGAAAATAGTTCGGTCAAAGTGTGGGAACCAGAGGGGAATGATTGTCTTCAGCATGCAGCCAACACTAGTCACCTCCAGTCAAAGAAACGCATCATGTGAGCATCACATTCCAGCTTCTCTGGAAGACCTCCATTTCCTCCACTATGGCTTTCTCTGCTGAAAGGCGAGAGCTCCTAAGTGGTGCTGGACATGCTCAGTGCCCTCTGCCCTCACAGCTGCATCTACAAGCTGTACCTGTGTCATCCTTGGCCAGTCCACTTACTCCAAGACAGTATGTGACCCCCTAGAATCCAGCCAAGCCATTTGCAGGAAGCGATGATCTCCTCCCCTCTGCTGATTGGACAGCAGCTCTCAAAGGACCAGCCACAACTGGCATCCCGGAAGCTGAGGGGAGAGCCTTAGAAATTGATTAAATATATGATAGAACACCTTGCTTGTCTTCGGGAGCCGGTCCTTTCACTTCGGTCTGTTTTCTGCCAGGTGTTTAGGCAATTCTTGAACACTTAGTGCATGTCCAAGGGCTGCTGGGAACACTGCAAAAGCTAGAAAAGCAAGAGCTACAGGGTAACAGTTGCTGTTAGTAAGGGATACTGGGATACGCAATAGCACTTCCTGCCCACGCTGCAGGAGCTGTGGAGCATCACCACTGAAACACCCCAGGGGAGGAACTCGGGGCCGAGGAAATCTGGGAATCGCTGGGCAGCAAAATAAAAATGTCACCACACTGTATAGATGGCCTATAAAAAGGAGCAGAGCGTGGAAGGCAGGATGCAGGAGGCTGACTTGAGTGATCACTGGCAGAGGCTTGCTATAGTCACAGCCTGCTGTTACCACCCACGGATGTTCCTCCCGGGGACAGCTTTGAGGCACAAGCCCCGCACAGACCTGGCACTACAGCCTTGCTCTGCTAAAGCCTTGTGCCTATTTACATGGTGACTTACTAAATACGAAAATAAAGCTGTTCCTTAAAGAACCCTGGACTTTTCCATCCCGATACATACATGTGTATGTGTTAACACGTTTATATGTGCTTTTATTTAAATCTAGTGGATTGTCAGTGCTGGCAGTGGATGGAACTCACTCTCACTTTAGCAAGTCTACTGAGAACCAAAATGCAGATTCCCACCAGGAATACGAGAATAAAATTCTGTATCAGACTACAGACCACATAGGTGAAGGGGATGCTCATAAACATAGAGAAGACAAAATCACAGGGAAACTGTCAGTCACAAAGGGAGCCAGGCTCCCCAAGGCATCTCAGAGCTGGACTCTAAGACTCCAGATACAGAGAGGAAGGCTTATTACAGACCAGTGGTTCCTCAACTTGGTGCCCGAATGACCCTTTCACTGGGGTTGAATATCAGATATCCTGCATATCAGATGTTTACTTTACAACTCATAACTGTAGCAAGATTAGTTAGAAATAATCACAAAAATAATTTTATGGTTGGGGGGTCACCAGAACATGAGGAACTGAATTACAGGGTCTCAGTATTGGGAAGGCTGAGAATTGCTGTGGATTTTCTATGTGATGGGATGTTTGGGGTCCTATACTGCTGGGTGTGACAGTTCATAATCACCCTTGGCAGTTAAACATTTGAAATGTGGCTAACACAACCTAGAACTGTGCTGTTGCCTCCATAAAGATTTCAGTTGATTTTAATTTGAGTAGCCACATGTGGCTAGAGTTGAGATTTCTCCATTGAGCTGAGTTTTATTCTTGGGTTCAACAGCGTTCCTTCAGCTTAAGCTGCTTGGAGTGTTTGGCTGTTCTCCATCCCCTGCGGCAGGGGCTTTGGAATGCAGAGTTGATGGAATAGTTGTCACTTTGGAGACAGCCAGCCAGAGGGGACAAACCTCAGCCTGGGAAAATTTGGGAGCAAGCATGTGGGTGCGTGAAGGCCAAGGTAGGTGGGACTCTTAGTATAGAAGGAAAAGAGACGCTGAAAAGATATTTCTAGACTTTTAGAATCTGCACTCATTGGAATGTGTCCTTTGCGGACAGAAAAATGTGCTGGCCCCTCTGAGGAAGTATGTTGTCCTGACAGTTAGAAGAGAGGAAAGGGAGAAAGGAAGAGAAAGAGGCAATTAGAGAAGCTAAGTCAGGCTTTTCCAACCCTGACAGAATGGGTCAAAAAAAAAAAGAGGCTCTCTCCCATGGCTTCCTACTCTGAGAGAAGCGATCCCCTAACTTCAAGATGGTGCTTACACAAGTACACATGGTGAACTTTTGATTATGTATCAAAACAAAGCAGTGGAACTACCAGAGTAACTTCACCCAGCCTGAGGAGAAGTCTAGGGTTCTTGGGCCTATATAGATGGGGGCTGTGAAGAAAACATTCCTGTCATGCAATAAATAATGAGGGGGCACACAGAACAGGGGCTGGGGAAAAAACTGACACACGGTAATAAAACAAGGACTCTCAAACCAGTCCCCATCTTGTGATAGCTCCAAGGGAGTCTGTCTGTGTCCTATTTGAGAGATTAGAGCTCATAGCCTAGTAGAGTGGGGGGCAGCGAAGCATGGTACCCATTGCAGTGGGAGCAGCAACTGAGGGGGGACACAGGTGTGGAAACTCTCATGGAACCTTCCTTCTTTCCTCAGAGCAACACTGATTAATCAGCATGGCCTCCAGAAGCATCGTAATCCTCATCATCCATGTTTCAACCAGTCGCAGACTTCTTCTGGAAGTTGTGTATCTTGTTTAAATAGATGAAAATTTCATTTCTAAACAAGCTCAGTCAGGGCATGACTGAGGTCTCTTCTTCCAGGTCAGGGGGAAGGAGTTGACGACATTAGCTGTGCATCTGGAAAAAAGAGAAAACGTTGTTAGAGTCTTTCACTGCCAGGATTCAGCCAGCACCAGTGTTAGGGGAACAGTCCACACAAAGCCAGCTCTACTTGTGACAGCAGTTGTTAAGTTTGTATAGTTCCCAAAGCTGTCCTCCATTTCAATAATTCACTACAAGAACCATAGGCCTCGCTGAAAGCTGTTACACTCATAACTGTGGTTTATTAGCAAAAAAAAAAAAAAAAAAAAAATCAGCCAGCAGATGCTCACTGAGTGGAACATGGGAAGGCAGCAAGCATACAGCCTCCCTGTGGGGAGAAGACTACAAGGCACTATTTTCCTGAAAACTATGCACGGTAATATGCACAGTACTGCCAGATAGGGAAGCTCAGCTGAGCCTCGAAGGACTCTGTCACACGGCTAGTATTAATCTATTGGTTGGTTGTTCATACGGTTGGTTTCAGTCTCCAGATCAGCTGGTAACTCATGACTCAAAGTCTCCACCCTAAACCACATGATTGGTCTTTGCAGTACTGCTGAAGACATGGCTCAAACTACTTGTAGGCTAATCACGACCCTATCGGAGGCCTCTTAGGCCATTCTTACCATATCCAAGGCACATTAGGCTACTGACTGTCCTCATGTCCCTTGAAACATGAAGGCATCAGACTCAGAAGCCCCTCCAGCTAGATCTGGTCATGGACAGCAGATGGGGTCTGGGCTCCCTTGGACCAACCACCACCATCTCTGACAGAGAGCCTGGGGTAGTCATCACAGTATCAGGATGAGACATCTCCTTCCTTTTGGACACTGGGGGCACTTTTTCTGTCCTGACAGAACTTTGAGGACTTACTTCTCTTTCTTCTTCCTCTATCATTGGAGTAGGGGGACAGTCTTATCGACCTCATATCACCCCACCACTTAGCTGCATTTTTAAGGGTGTTCCCTTTTTCTCATACCTTTCTAGTGATGTCAGCCTGTCCTGTCCCTTCATTGGGAAGGGACCTTTTAGCCAAAATGGGAGCCTCTATTTCCTCTGCTCCCCACATCCACTTGACCCCAGCCTCCCCAGTAATTGCTCTCTTCTTCTCCAAACCACACAACCTGATGCACCTCTTCTCTTACCAGCTTCCCAGGTAGATTCCCAGGTACAGGAAACCCAACCCCTTTCCATAGCCAAACACCATTCTCCTCTCACCATTCAGTTACAAAACCCTACCAAATATATCACCCGTACTCAATACCCACTCTCTTTCCAAAGCCTCAGAAGCCTTAAGCCCCTTGTCTCTGACCTCATAAGAAAAAAAATCTTCTATGTCCCACATATTATCCCTTTAACACTTCCATACTTGTGGTTAAAAAGCCCAATGGAACCTATTGATTGGTTCAAGATTTCCAGCTTATTAGCTCAGCAGTGGTTCCTCTTCACCCTGTGGTACCCAACCCCTATATCCTTCTCTCAACCACCTCCTCAGAGACTACTCATTTCTCTGTCCTAGACCTCAAGGGTGCCTTTTTCTCGATTCTGCTTGACCCACAGTCACAAGATATCTTTGCTTTCACCTGGAGTGACCCAGATAGTCATCTATCCAACTCACTTGGACTGTCCTACCCAAGGGTTCCAGGACAGCCCTCCCCTATTTGTCCAGGTACTGGCCTTTGACTTGTCCTTTATCCTCTTTGCCCCTTCCAAACGCCAAGCTTATACAGTGTGTAGATGACCCTGTCCTCTGCAGTCCATCCTCACAAGTTAACCAGGCTGACACCTTGACCTTGCTGAACTTCCTGTCTGGCTGAGGATATAGTCTCACCCTCTAAGGCCCAATTGTCCATCCCTCAGGCTACTTATCTGGGACTAGCTACTCCCACTCACAACGCATGCTTGTCCTACAAACCACCTCCTCACTACCATCTCCGAACACTCGACAAATTCTTTCCTTTCTGCACCAGATATGTTGCCCTAATAGCCAGGCTCTGTCTCAGTTAATTAAAACCTACTTGCAATCTACCCCTGAGGATCTATCTTTTCTTTAAAAAAATTACTGCTTCTTGTAAAATTTGTCAAATTTCTAATCCCACCTCCAGACATCGGAATTTTTCTTTTCTCACTCATCAGGCCAGGGGATCTCTCCCTGGGTTAGGTCGGAAGCTTGACTTCACCCACATGCCTACAGTAGACATTTCAAATACCTCTTGGTCCTGGTAGACACTTTCTCAAGATGGGTAGAGGCATTCCCCGCTACTAATAAAAGATAACAATCTCTGATCTCCTTTTTCAGAGAACTCATCCCTCATTTTGGAGTTCCAACCTCCTTTCAATCAGACAATGGCCCTGAGTTTACCTCACAAATCTCTCAAGCCTTAGTCAAAGCCCTTAACATTCCATAGCGTTTCCATATGCCTTACCATCCCCAGTCCTCAGGCAAGGCTGAACGAACCAATCCCCATCACTCTCTTTTTTTCTTTATTATTTTTATATGTTTATTTATTAATTCAAGTTACATCTTAATCACAGCCTCCTCCCTCCACCCCTCCCAGTCCCACCTCTCCCACCTATCCTACTCCTCTGGTGTGAGGTGTCCCCACATATCAGCCCCTATCAGTTCATCAGTCATATAAGGGCTAAGAGCTTCCTTTTGCTTTGGGGCCTGTCATGGCAGCTCCACTAGGGCAAAGTGTCCCACTAACAGGTAACAAAGTCCATATTCCTGATCCTTTGGGTCTGTGGGTTGTAGGATAGTTATCCTGTACTATATGGCTAAAATTCAGTTATGAGTGAATACAAGCCATGTTTATCTTCTTGGGTCAGGGTTAACTCATTCAGGATGAGCTTTTCTAGCTCCATCCATTTGGTTGCAAATTGCATGATTTCCTTGTTTGTGATAGCTGAGTAGCATTCCATTGTGTAAATGTACCACAGTTTGTTTGTTTTTTTGTTTTTTATCCATTCTTCAGTTGAAGATCATCTGGGTTGTTTTTTAGTTTCTAGTTATTACAAATAAAGCTGCCATGAACATATTTGAGTCAAAGTCCTTGTGGTTTGGTGAGGAATCTTTTGGATATATGTCTAGGAGTGGTATGGCTGGGCCTTGAGGTAGAGATATATCACGTTTTTTAAGATATTGCCAGACTGATTTCCATAGTGGTTGTACAAGTTTGCACTTCCACCAGCAATGGAGGAATGCTTACCTTTCTCCACATTCTCTCCAGCATGTGCTGTCATTAGAATTTTTGATCTTAGCCATTCTGACAGGTGTGAGATGGAATCTCAGAGTCATCTTGAGTTTTATTTCTCTGATGACTAGGGATGTTGAGCATTTCTTCAAGTGTCTCTTGGCCATTAGAAATTCCTCTTTTGTGAATTCTCGATTTATCTCTGTGCCCCATTTTTGGATTGGACTATTTGGTTTCTTGGTGTTCTTTGTAAATTTTGGATGTTAGCCCTCTGTCAGATGTAGAGTTAGTGAAGATCTTTTCCCAATCTGTAGGCTACCATTTTGTTCTAATGACAGTGTCCTTTGCCTTACAGAAGCTTTTCAGTTTCATAAGGTCCCATTTATTGATTGTTGGTCTTAGACCCTGAGCTATTGGTGTTCTGTTCAGGAAGTTGTCACCTGTGCCAATGAGTTCAAGACTTTTCCCCACTTTCTCTTCTATTAGATTTAGTGTGTCCGGTTTTATGTTTAGGTCTTTGATCCACTTGGACTTAAGTTTTGTGCAAGGTGATAAATATGGGTCTATTTGCATCCTTCTAATGTTGACATCCAGTTAGACCAGCACCATTTCTTGAAGATGCTTTTCTTTTTCCATTGTATGGTTTTGGTTTGTCAAAAATTAAGTGACCATAGGTGTGTGGGTTTATTTCTGAGTCTTTGATTCGATTCCATTAATCCACTGGTCTGTTTCTATACAAGTAACATGCTGTGTTTATAGTATCCCTATTCACAGATGATATGATAGTATACATAAGTGACCCCAAAATATTCACTAGAGAACTCCTACAACTGAAAAACTCCTTCAGCAAGATGGCTGGATACAAAATTAATTCTAAAAAATCAGCAGCCCTTCTTTATACAAAAGGTAAATGGGCTAAGAAAGAAATTAAAGAAACAACACCCTTCACAATAGGCACAAATAATATAAAATATCTGAGGGTAACTCTAACCAAGCAAGTGAAGGCCTATATGACCAGAACTTCAAATCTTTGAAGAAAAAATTGAAAAGGATATCAGAAGATGGAAAGATCTCCCATGCTGATGAATAGGCATGATCAACATAATAAAAATGGACGTTCTACCAAAAGCAATACACATGTTCAATGCAATTCCTATCAAATTACCAACATAATTCTTTACAGACCTCAAAAAAAACAATTCTCAACTTCATATGGAAAAACAAAAAAATCAAGAATAGCTAACTCACTCCTGTGCACTAAAAAGACATCTGGAGGTATCACCCATCGCTCTCTTAAGAATATTCTTATCAAACTCTCCCAAGAACTTCAAGCTGATTGGATAAAACTTTTGCCATTGGCTCTCCTGAGACTGAGAGCCCTTCCAAAGAAACTTCTCTCTATGTCCCACTTTGAGTTCATGTACGGATGGCCACCCCTGCCTTCCGGCCTCATGACTCAACCGTCACCTCCCCGATCACCTCCTTAATCCTTTATTGAGCTATCTTCACACACTTCTTTGGAACTACAGCCACTGCTGCTTGCCACAGCCTCATCCTGACCCCCTTTCCTCCTCAATTAACATTGAGGACTTGATTCCCCTCCCTCCTTCTGGTCACAATCACCCTCCTCTTTCTCCTACATGGACAAGCCCCTTCAGGGTCATCTTCATTACCCCAACTTCAGCTAAGCTTGATGACTTCCCTCACTGGATCCACCTTTCTCTTCTCAAGCCCTTTATACCATTACCCAAAGGTAATGCTCCTTTTTACAACTCAGCCCCAACAGGACCTTACTCTTTTAACTTCCAGAAGACAATAAGGTGGATCAGCTTGCCTTAAATCTTAGAAGAATGAGACTTTGTATGTGTGTCAGACCCATGTCCAACCCTATCGGGCTATGCCATATTTGTCTCCATTTACTTTTTCTTGCTCACTCCCATCAGTAGTGAGCATTACATATAAAGATTTGAGGTTCAAGAAACCTTATACTCAATGGTTCAACCAGACCATACATGTGACAGGGTCTGGGGAGTGCTCACCAGCAGATTGCCAAAAGCAGATACTAATCCCTATAACATCTAAGTCAATTTCCAAATCACCTGCCCCCTGTTCCTGTTTTCTCTGTGATCAAACTGAGGATAACTGTCAACATTGGCCAGAGACCTATGGAGGCTGTCTTTACTGGTAGGAGGCACAATGCATATTCAGGAAAGCATACCACTTTTATGCAGAATGGGGAATTTTTTTATATCCTAATTGAAGACCTATGGCACCAGGTGGGAGACAGGGGTCGTTGGTAAACTTTACTATGGCATTCACCACAGCCACCCATCAGGTACGATCAAAATACAGAGGGTACACAGCATTTCTCTCTCAGCCCCTAGGCATTGACGCAGGAAAGGGAGTGGCCCAGCGTTCCCCCAAGGCTCTTACATCCCTAACTCTCTTAGCCGATAGTGATCTCACCTCTCTATCACACAGTTTCTCATTTCAGACCTTAGCCTCTGCATATCAGTTACTGGGCAACTCTCTGACCGCTTTGGAGAGGGTTGGTTATGTGTCCCTCCTGGGTCAGACTCACACCATTCATGGCCCCACCAGTTGGCTTATTAGACTCACTAGTTTCTCCAAGTCAAACATTGCTACCTCCCCGTATCTCTCCCACATTTCCCTCTTCAGTATTGCAGGCTGCTTTAACTCCTGGGGGGGCACACTTTGTGGGAACACTAGATCCCACAGACTACAATAATACCTTAGCCCTTAGCACCAGCATCCAGCCCCTATGACCAAGTGTTCACAACGCCCCGATTCTCTGTGCCACCCAAGTCTACCACTGCCTACCTACTGAATGGTCTGGGACTTGTGCCCTGGTGCTCCTTTTTCCAAAACCAGGGGTGGTGCCTGGTGAAGAAGCTTTGTCAGTTCCCATCACCGGGTTTATAGCAGCAAGGAGCAGTTCAGATCCTGCCTTTCCTGGCAGTCCCGGATGTAGCTGCTGGTGGTGCCACTGGACCAGTAGGACTGACTACTTCTCTAGCTATTCACCATCGGGTTTCCTCTATGTTCACTCAGGATCTCCAACGGGTGGCTCAGACCATCCTCACTCTTCAGGGCCAAAAAGACTCACTGGCTGCTGTAGTGCTACAAAGGATTAGATTTCCTAACAGCAGAGAGAGGTGGCCTTTGTCTCTTCCTCAGGGAGGAATGTTGCTTTTATATAAACCAGGCAAGTGTAGTAAAAGATAAAGTCCTACAACTCCAGATGGATCTCCAAAGCCGTAGACAACAGTTTGATGCCTCTGGCCAGTGGATCATTAACATTCCAATATGGAATTGGATATACCTTTCTTATCTCCCCTTCTCCTTCTTTTCTTAATCCTACTAATCGCACCCTGCCTCATAAACTTCTTGTCTAAATTCCTTCAACAACAAATTCAAAAGATTTCTAACCAGATTTTTAATCAGTTGCTATTATAGGATTACTTGCCCTTAGCTCAGAAGCCATAGATCTGCAACTGCCTATTACATCCTGACTGCAAAGATCAACTTGCCCTAAGGACCTCTAAGTCCACATTCAACAGGAAGTAGTCTAGTGATAATGTCACCCCCTTTCCCAGCCCTGACTGTTCATCAATAGTAAACAAAAAAATGGGGAATGTAGGTTATTTGCAAGACTCAAATGGCAGGGACAGTTTTCCCTGCCACAGACTCCCTTTACTAACTTTATACACTTTGCAGGAAGGTGTCCAGGCTTCCACCTGAGGATCTCCAGCAGCCAGGTCTGGCTGCTTCAAGTGTTGCCTCTGGGTTCCTCGTATATCTTTCCCTGGGTGCCCCCTCTTCAGTTCTGCCAGCTCCCCTGGGTGCCATCCCTTGTGGTCCCTGAAAGGGATGCTCGGTCCCTGAAAGAGGCTATGTTGCTGGTCCTATACTCCTCAAGACGGCAACACCTCAGGACTCCAGAGTGGCTGAGGTTAAATCTGCACATCTCTGGAACCTGGAGGCAGCAGCACCTGAGTCTTCAGTTGTGGCTACTGACAGGAATTCAGGGGAAGGGAGACTTATCCAACCCCTAGAGCTAGTCTATGAGCATCATGGCCATCTCTGTGGCAACAATGTATAAACTAGGCGTTCCCCCAAGCAGGGAACTTTGCATGGTCTGTCACTGCCAGCCAGTTCCCAGGAGTAGGAATCTGACCCCTTAGTGTAAGTTCATTGTTTAGTTAAGGAAAGTTGTTTTGTTTATCTTAGAGTTCAAGTTTGTGTAAACCCCCCAAGGCATGAGTTAATAGGCCCCTCCCCCCCCACCTCTCTAACTGTCAGAATGGCAGTTTCAGCCTCTTACTGTCACAATGGCCATCTCCAGCCCCCCAGTGCTATCCCTCCCAGATTTATGCTAATTTTGGTGAAAAGTCTGAACAAAAACCAACCAATCCTCAAGCTCCCTCAAACTCAGGACTTGAAATTCCACCAATCCTCACTCTGGAAATCTCTGCCCTAGAAAGCTCCATCCCTCAAAAATCCTATATAAAGGTTGTGTTTGTCCAAATAAATCTCTGTTGTCCTCTCCTAGTAGCAGAGGCACTCACTTCTGGATTCGTCCCTCCTTCATGGATTTGTCCCTCCAATAAATCTCTTTTAAAGAGATTTGCTGCCTGGTGTGACTCTGATTGGAAGAAGTCAAGAAGTCCAGAAGAGAAGAAGTGGGGGTCAGGTCCAAGGGCTCCTCAGCTCAGCTGAGGTTGGGGAAACTGTTAGCATTTGGCCTGCATGAATGGGAAGGTATCCTGAGACTCGAGAGAGCCCAGGAACCACACAACTCATGAGAGGAAGCCTCCTCTCAGAGTTGTGTGGTTCCTGGGCTTCTGTGTCTCAGGATATCCTTCCTCTTGGGACACCGTTCCACCTCAGTGCTGTGTGGTTCCTGGGCTTTGGAGCTGTGGTTTTCTGTACTGTCAATCATCATTGTTAGACTATCCTGGTAGACCAAATCTCTCAGGCAAATGAGATACTTCTTTTCAGAAGAACAGCTTTAAGGGCTTAAGGATTGACTCCAGAAACCAAAGTTAAATGCTGGATTTCATTTAGGGCAAGGATAATTTGTTTTTAACTGCATACACACATATAGCAATATATTTAAAGTGGTTTGATGATGTAAATATAGAACATGTTTATAACATAAGTGAGAGTTTTTTACCCTATGGTGCAGAAATCTAACTCAAAAATATCGTTAGGCCTATGAACAATAAAGGAAAAGATTAAATATGTCAACAAAAGAAACCTCTGAACTCAAAAGACACTGCTAACAAAATGAAAAAGTAATAAAAGCTACATAATATGCACAAGATGTTTAAGTAAAAAAAAAGGCAATATATAGGAAAGACAGATATATACTCCATAAGCAAATTTACAGCAGAGGTAAATTATTCACTGTGGAGGAGCATGCAAGTGAACACAAACTTTGAGAGACAGTTTATTTAAAGTCATTAAATGTAAAGTTTAAAATGGCATTTTACTGCTAGATACATGGTTCATGGAAACGTGTGTCCGCTCAGAAATGTGTGTGTGTGTGGTACAGCACTGTTTCCAATGAATGGGAAACAGCGCTGTCAGTCCCAGCCACATAAATTAGCATGGTGGGATATAGTCTAGACAATGAGAGAGCCCTCAACTGTTGTGAACAGGAATCATAAAGCAGTCACCAAATGAAGAAGCTACAAAGGAATATTCATAGCTTCATATATACATATATATGAACACACACATGAACAAGAAAAACAAAGATTTTTTAAGGTGTTACCCCATAGTAGCTTGAGTGAAATTGCCTCCCGTAGGTTCAAATGTTGAAATATGTGGCCTCCAGTTGGAGGTGCTGTTTGTGTACATTTAGGAGGTACGGACTTGGTAGAGGAAGTATGTCACTGGGGGCAGATGAGAGCCTTCAGCTTTTGCTCCAGCTGCCAAGCCTGCTGCCTGCTGCCTTCACTCCACCATCACAGACTCTAATCCTCTGGAGACATAAGCCCAACTAAACTCTTCCTTCTATAACTTACCACGGTCACAGTGTGTTTCTATAGCTTCAGAAAAGTAACTAATACATAATCTAAATGGATAAGCAATTATTCACTGTCCTGCTGCATTTTATTTTTTATTTTTGTAGTGCTGAGATTGAACCCAGGACCTTGAACATGTTAGGTAAAGCTTTCTATCACCAAGTTACATTCCTGGTCCTTTTTAATCTTATTTTATGTCCTATCAATTTATTTGAATTTGTTTTGGACAGCACATATGCAAGTGTGGATTTAAATATACAACAACCCTCAGCCCCCTGCACCCTACCCCATGTACCTATAGTAGTTTTTATACTGTGTCAACTTGGTTACTGTGGATTTGTTTCCCAGAATCCCCTTCTCTGTGTGATTCTAGGTTTTTAAGTTGGGCAAAAAAGAACTTTGTAGGTGTTATAAAGGGCTGGTGTAAATGAACAGGTTTTATTCCATAGAAGCTATTATGGTCAGCGGTAGCAGCAAAGGCAAATGTATGGGAAGTGACCTCTTCTTTTCTTGTCTCTATTTTCCCTACTCTTCATCCAGTTCTTCCCAACTCTGGCCTTGCTTCCCAAAGCAGACCCCCTCCCAATTCTGGGCTGCAGTCTTGCTGGAAAGCGCAGCTGAGAGGTAGCAGCTTTCCACTGACCGTCCCTCACTTGCAGCCCTGCTAGGCATCCCCACCACCCTTGCCAGCTCTGACTTGTCCTCCCACACAAGGGCTTCAGGAGGCAACTGGGAAACTGGACCTTGCTTTTCCATCTCCAGCTCCCCTTCAGGAATCTCTGCTTCCTAAGCTCCTCTAGTGCTTCAACATAAGTTCTTTATTTCATCATTGTCTTAGAGGTTCTGCTTCCCTGATTGGTTCCTTTATGGTACTCAAATGTACATATTACTTGTGTGTGTGTTGGGGGATGGTGATTGTGGTAGTTTGAATAGGAATAGCCCCCATAGACTCATGTGTTTGAATGTGTGGCCCATAGGGAGTAGTGCTATTAGGAGGTGGGGCCCTGTTGGAGTAGGTGTGGCCTTTTTGGAGAAAATATGTCATGGTGGGCTTTGGGATCTCCTATGCTCAAGTTCTATCCAGTGTGGTACTCCTGCTGCTGCCTGAGGATCAGGATGAAGAACTCTCGGCTCCTTCTCCAGGACCATGTCTGCCTGGACACTTCCATGCTTCTCACCATGACCATAATGTTCTAAACCTCTGAACCTAAAAGCCACCCCCAATTAAATGTTTTCCTTTATAAGAGTTGCCTTGGTCATGGTGTCTCTTCACAGCAATGGACCCCTAAGACACTGATATATATAAAACCAGCAAAATTTTCTGATGGGAAAGTTGAATTTCAATTTCCCTTTAAACCACTGGCCCCAGGACTAGGACACCCACCTGTCACACCCTGACCCTCTGGAAAATGAAATGCCACTTTATGTGTGTCATCTCTGCTAAGAAAACTAGAAACACTTTTTAAAATGCTGAACTCTGAGGGAAAAGCAAAATATCCTGAGATGAAAGCAAGATCATTCCCAGAGGCTACTGGGGTTTTCCAAGGCTAATCTAATTCCGTAGATTCTTAAATTCAGTAGTTTACCACAAGTCCTGTAGATGCTACGTTTCAGTTTCCCTGCAAATGTCTTTATGTTTTTAAACCTATGAGAGTCTCAATAGGAATGGGAAAGAGGAAAAAGACCAAGTATTCCAACTGTGTCCCCATGTTCTCAGAACTTAGGAACAGGTTCAAGCCTCAATCCTGTGAGGTGATCTTTGTTCCATCCCTGTTCCACGGAAGCTCAGAGATGCAGTGAAGTCTCCCAAAGCCCGCACCTCATCTGTAGGGAAACCAGGTCTTCACATAGTTCACTTATATTATAGAAATGCAGTTCAATATGGCACACTTTAGACCCACCACAGTCCCCTTCACGGACCCATCAACCTCTGCTAAGGAAACAACCCCAAGCTCTTAGTGGCCCATTGTAAGAAAGAGGGCTCAGGCTTGGCAGCAGCTTGGCTGTGAGTCGCCTGCATTCAGCTGACCCTAGCTGACTCAGGCTTCAGGTCTGGTCGAGATCTATAATGCTGGTTCATTCTGGACTGAGGTAGAAAAAATGGGAACCGTCACTGTTTTGTGTTGTTCTTGTGGTGGATGGCAAGTGGCCAAGAGGACAAGTGGAAACTCATATACTACTTAAAGCAAAAACTCAAAACCAGAACACTATCACTTTCCTCTTATCCTAATAGCCCACAGACATTTGTGACCTGCCAAGGAGAGCCAGTGAAGTACCTCCTTCTACAGAGGGAGCAAAAAGACCCACAGAAACGCCAGCCATCTAATGGGGGAGGAAGTTACTTTCCTTGGTAGTCAATGGAGAAAATTATATTTCAGTGATAAATCATTAATCGTGACCAATCTTTTCAACTTCCCTCATTGAAACTGAAAAGTCCCCCCTACACACACATGTTTGCTGAAGGAGCAACCATATTGCCATTCCCATCATAAAACCCTACGGTTCACACTTGATTGGAACAAGTTCATCCCAGGTAAGCACAGAGGTTAAAACAGATTAGAGCAGCACTTCCAGACTACAGACAGATGGAGGAGCTTCTGTTAGAGTGAGAAATCAGAGAAGCCTAGTAAGGAAGTCACAGGGCTTTTGCACTGGTGACTTTTTTTTTTTTTTTAGCTACTTGATTTCACTTAATGGATATGAGTGTTTTGCTTATATGTATGTATGTGTGTTCCATGTGTGTGTGATACCTGTGGAGGCCAGAAGAGGCCTACATAGAATTTTCAAAGCTAGCCAGACTTCACCTTGGCCAACAAGCTCATCAGGAGTGTAGCAAATGCTACTGGGTACAAAATGCTAAATGGAATATATTTCATGCCTGCTGTCCAGGAGCCCCACTCCTCAGACGATATGCTTACAATCAGGTAAAATTAGGGAATGTTTGTTGAAGTAAGAGTGAGGTATAAAAGGACTTGCTTGATTCAAATGTGGAGTTGAGAGACAGGAGTCATAAAGAATGGCAAAAGACAGTGGGGACTTGGGGTTGGCACTGCAAAAGAAAGACACAGGTGTACCACCAGCAGGACTTGCCACTTATTCTGTGACCTTGGGGCTTTACCTATTTGAACCACAGTTTCCTTGCCTGCACAGTAGGATGCTGGCAATGTCTTCCACAGTGTTTCATGCATGTAAGGGAGAGATGTGTGAAGGCCTGGTCCAGAGGGAAAGCTGGGTATGTGGTCCATTTGATTGACATTGCTGGCTATGTATCACAGAAGTGGAGAGCCAAGGATTGAACTTTTAGGAGGGAGGTAAGGGGAGGTGACACTGGGACGGGATCAAGTGAACTGAAGAGTCAGAAAGTAGAAAAGCAAAGGAGTTTGCTCTGTTTCCACCTTGACTGTTCAAGTGCTGAAAGGAACTGTAAAACTTGTGTTTATGGTGAGGAATTCAAGTCCTTTTACTTCTACCATCTAGTAAAACCATCATGCAAGTGAATGTTTTAATCCCCAACACCCCTGCATTCCTGGAACATGCTGCCTGGAGTGGTGACCCCTCTGTTCTTTCTTTCATTTTCTTTGTCCTGATTCTTTAAAACTAGCCAATCCTAAAAGACTGTGAGGTTGAGCCCTAGTCAGTAGGGAAAAGACACAGTCCTCATCTGCATTAGAATAGCAACCAAGTGTACTTCCTTTCCTGGTGTGCTTGCTCTTCCAAGATCACTTTCTTTATTTTTTTTTCTAAAATTATTTTTATTTATTTTTTGTTTCTTCAAGTTACATCTCAATCACAATCTCCTCCCTACTCTCCACTCCAGTCACACCCTCCCACCCTCTTCCCTCAATCCCCCATCCTCTTCCCTTTTTTTTAAGTTTAAGGAATATCTTTTTCCTCCCAACAGCTCCCCCTTTCAGTTCAACAAATGGTTCTTTTTCTTATAACAATAAATACAATACAAAACAACAGAAATAAATAGGCCACAATTATGAGGGTTATATGGCTTAACATACATTTCCAATGTCCAGTCCATATGTATTTAGCACCTGACTTTAACATTCTACTATCTAACCATCTCCATGAGTTTAAAGTTCTATATCTAACTCAGCTTTCACACTAACTTGCATCACAATTTTAAAAACATCTTCTTAGATCCAGAATACCCTCTTGATTCCTAAACAACTCAAAATTTAACTATGAGACTCTAGCTATCTATTCTTCAACCACCTCAGAGACCTGAGAGGGATAAATATATCTGATTATATAGGAAGTGCAGGGCCAGCACCTTCCAAAACTAAGAAATGACATACCAGTGGCTGCCTGGACAGTTCCCACTTTCTCTCCATACATTACAGCATCAATCTTCAGCCGTTTGGCCCCTTTTCTCTGACAGATATTGATTGTAGAGCAGGAATTATAAAGGACTTGCCTACTTTGTCTTGGCAGAGCTAGGCTGTTAACTTACCTGCTTCCAAGTTTTGTCCTTTTTGGACAGCATTCTGCAAGATCACTTTCTTGATCAAGATTAAAGTTTTGCCTTGTCAAGCTGCTTCAATTGGCATAGTTATGTTGGTGTGATGAGAACGGTTCCTGTACTGGATAGGTTCATGTCAATTTGATACAAGCTAAAGTCATCTGAGAAGAGGGAACCTCATTCAAGAAAATGCCTCCATAAGATGGGCCAGCAGGCAAGACTATAGTGCCTTTCTTTAATTCATGATTGAGAGGAGAGCACCGGGCCCATTGTGTGTGGGGACATCCCTCTGCTGTGGTCCTGGGTGCTGTAAGAGAGCAGGCCTAGCCACGAGGAACAAGACAGAAAGCAGCTCCCCTCCATGGACTCTGCATAAGCTTCTGCCTCCAGGTTCCTGCCCTTTTTAAGTTCCTGTCCTGACTTCCTTCCAAGATGAACAGTGACAAGGAAGAATAAGCCAAATAAACACTTTCCTCCTCAAGCTGTTTAGGTCATGGTGTTTCATTGCAGCAATAGTAATTCTAACTAAGACAACCCCTACAGGATCATATATTTGAATGTTTGGTTCCCCATTTGATGGAACTGTTTGGGAAGGATTAGGAAATGGGGTCTTGTTCGAAGAGAGAGGTATGCTATTGGGGATAGGCTTTAAGGTTTCAAATGCCCATGAAATTCCCAGTTAAATCTTTGTGTCTTTCTCTGTCTGTCTGTCTCTGTCTCTCTGTCTATCTGTCTTTCTCTCATTCTTCCTTTGGCTTGTGGATCAGAAAGGTAAGCTCTCAGTTACTACTACAGCACCATGCCTTTCTGCTTGCTGCCATGCTCCCCACCATGGTGGTCATGGGCTCCAACCTTCTGGAATCATGAGTCCTCAGTTAAGTGCTTTCTTTTCTAAGTTGTCTTAGTCATGATGTTTTGTTATAACAATAGAAAAATAACCAAGACAGTGGTGGTCTTCCAACATACTTTCTAATTTTTCTGCAGTCCAATTCAGACATTAAATGCCTGGAATTTGCACCGACTCCACATACAATGGACAACACCCTGAACAAGATTGCAATATCTCCAGATGCCAACTGCACTCTGGGATCCCTAGACCACTTTAGGCCAATTGGGTATGAATGCAGGTGCTCCAAGACCATCTGGCATTTAGTAATTCACAAGAAAGACTCACAGAGTCACCAAGGCACTGCAATTTTAACTGCAGTTTTACTATGAAGGCTACACAAAGCACATGATTTGTGAGGGCTCTGGAGCACACTCTGTCTCTCTCTCTGGAGTCAAGGCACATTGCTTACCCTGCACCCCAGTGTGTTCAGCAGCCAAGAAGGAGCTGCACTGAACTCTACTGTCTAGATTTTTCATTGAAAATTCATTAGGAAGCCAGAATTGATTAAATAATTAGCCTAGAAATTGACCTCAATCTTCAGTCTCTTCCCTGGGGATGCTGGAGTATTGCTCACTTTTCTCTTCACTGTGAAAACATTCCTGACTGAGGCAGCTGGAGAGGGGAAGGATTTGTTTGGCTCATGACTTGGGAGGGGGCACAGTCCACTCATGGCAGTGAGAGTATGTTAATGAATGTCTTCAAACTTTAGCAGACCTGGAGACAGAGGAATGTCAGAGTAAAGCTGGAGCTCATAGCCCTACTCCATGTTCCTGCCAACTAGATTCCTTGTCAAAAGGTTCTGCAGCCTCCTAAAAAGATGCCACCAGCAAGGCACCAACTATTCAAACACATGAGCCTACAGGGCACATTTCACATTCAAGCCACTGAACTGAGTGACTGAAGGTCAAAACCCTCTGATTGCTTGTTCCTGTCTTCAGTGACCTGCTTCCATCTTCAGACTATCCAGCACCTGATTAAATCTCAAGAGCTTTTGGAGTTCTGTCAAAGACTAGGGATCTATTCTCTCTTGTATAGATGCCAGCAAATTATTATAAATCAGGTGTCTTTTTCCTCCTGCAGGAGGATTAGAATTGGAAGGACCAGGCTGGAGACACATCTGGTTTAGACAGGGTTAACTTGGTTTCTTTGCTCACCTGGAAGATAGTATTTTTCTCTGTAAAGTTACCTTTAAGAAGCTTGATTCAACAAAGAAAATAATGTATATATGGAAAAATACAAGAACAATACATGACAACATTACTGGTAAGGGTCATCTCCAGAAGAGGTTGTTCTAACATAACTGTTATAATATGTTCACATTTTCTGCACTTTCAAAACACTTTACATCTTTTGAGTTAATTTTTTTAAATCTACAACTTCTAAACATTGAATAAATGATTTTGTGCTTAAAATATACAGATTTTTAGAAATACTTTGACAATTTGATTTAATTATAAACACCCATATCAAGATGTAGTACAGTTCATTACCCTGAAAGTCCTGTCCCATCTCACCCCAAGCCACTTGTATTCTGATTTGAATGTACACACTTGTTTGAGCTATTCTGGAGGTTCACATAAGCAAGAAATACAGCTTGCACCCCATTGTATCATTCTCCGTCTCTCATGATATTGTGTTGAGATACATTCATGACATTGGATGGGCAGAATTAATACTGTGAACATGGCTACATTATTCAAAGTGATCTATTTGCAGATCCAATGCAATCTCCATCAAAAATGAAATTTTTTTCTTCACAGAGTTAGAATAAGCAATTATAAAGATCATACAGAAGCACAAAAGATCCCTAAAAGCTGAAGCCATCATACACAGAAAGAGCAATGCTGGAGACATAATAATACCTGGTCTCAAATTTTATCCCATCATCTGTTGTAACAGAACAGTACAAAAGTCTCACAAAAGCAAACATGGACCAAGAAGACAGAAGACTCAGAAATAAGCTCACCCAGCTTGTAGCCACCTAATTTTCAACAAAGTGTCAAAAATATACACTGGACATATCAGACAACCTCTTCAATGAACAAGAAAACTGCGTGTTCACCTGTAGAAAAATGGAGCTGGATCCATATATTTTACTCCAAATTCAGTTCAAAATGAATCAGAATCTGGACATTTGAAACATCCAGAGGAAAACTATAGGTAAGCCATTCACTGACACATATGATTAATTGCACAAAAATCAAGCAGCTTTCATACACCAAAAGAAACAATCACCAGAGCAAAAGGACAGCCTTTGAATGGGAGGAAACTCTTGCCAACTAGACATCCAGCAGGATATGAATACCTAGAATCCACCAAGGACTTCAAGAATTAAATACCAAGACAAATAAATTGCCCAATCAATAAACAAGCTAAGAGGCAGGCGGATCTTTGTGAGTTCGAGGCCAGCCTGGTCTACAAAGCGAGTCCAGGACAGCCAGAGATATTCAGAGAAACCCTGTCTCGAAAAACCAAAAAAAAGAAAAAAACTTCTTAAGCCGGGCGGTGGTGGCGCACGCCTTTAATCCCAGCACTTGGGAGGCAGAGGCAGGCGGATCTTTGCGAGTTCGAGGCCAGCCTGGTCTACAAAGTGAGTCCAGGACAGTCAGGGCTACACAGAGAAACCCTGTCTCGAAAAACTAAAAAAATAAATAAATAAATAAATAAATAAACAAGCTACTGTGAGTTGAATTAGGCAATTCTTAAAAGAAAGAAAAATGGTCAATGAGCCTTTGAAAAAGTGTCAAACATCCTTAGATACCAAGGAGATGTGAATTAAAAGTGCTTTGAGATTCCTTCTTGCGACAGGCAGAACAGCATCATCAAGAAAACAAATGACAATAAATGCTGGTGGGTGTGTGAAGAAAGAGAAACCTTATACATTGCTGGTAGAATGTAAACTGTGCCATCACTCTGGAAGTCAACATTGAAGTTCATCAAGAAACTACAAGCAGAGCTCCCATATGACACAGCTACACCATTCTTGATTGGGCATCCAAAGGATTCAAGTCAACAAACCATAAAAATTCTTTTTTTTTCGTGTGTGTGTGTGTGTGTGTGTGTGTGTGTGTGTGTGAATTTCACATAATGTACCCTAATCTCACTCATCTCCCAACTCCTCCTCAGACCTGCCCTTGCAACCTATGTCAACAGAGAAAAAAATAATAATCTCATTGTGGAAGTTGTAGTGTTTCACAGTGTGCCTACAATATTCCCCTTTGTCCACACTTTTTATCTAGCAAATGTTCATTAAAATGATTCCTTGGCTTTTGCTCCTTTGTCAGTATTGGAAACTCACTGGGACTCCTCTCAGATATCCTATTGTTTCTCTGTATCATGGAGATCCTGTAGTTTTGGGTCATGTGGTAGATGTTGGGGTGGGCCAATTCAAAGTCCTATTCTGGTCCTGCAACCCCCACATATAGGGCTAGTTCTACTGTGCTGCTCAGACAAGGTGCAGGGCCTGCTCTCCTGAGTGTTGCAGCATGTAAAGGGCAGGGACAACTCTCCTGCTCTTGTGACCCCATCAGAGCCAGATTACCGGTCCACCACTGGTGGTGAGCGTTGTTGGAAATATTAATATTTGTAATTGATACTGATGATTATTAGGGAAAAAGAGTATCCCTTAGCCCACTTATGAATAATCACACAGACACTGATGGGTTTTAACAAGCCTTATCCTGGATTGTGCAATCTTAGCCCATTTAAGCTATCTTTTAATTCTATTCCCCAAATAAAATCCCATATCATATACATATGTCCCCTGGGATGTTATTCTCCATGCTATCCTGATATTCCAGGCCACATGGAGATATGATGTTCTATTAACCTATTGTCTCTTTCTCCTCCTTCTCCTCATTACTATCCTCTCTCCAAAAGCCCACATACCTTAGCCCCACCTACCTCTTTCTCTGCCCAATCACAGGCCTCAGCATTTTATTAAAGCCAATCAGAGATAATGGTTAGCAAGCCAGGTACCAGCATCACTTGGTGTGTGTGCATCTGGCCTTGTACAGCGAGCAGACCTCAGGAATAAATTAATTAACATTTAGAATACATAACAGATCACCACATCAGATGAGGGTAAAAGGGAGGGGAGGGGATCTCTCCCTTATCGACTTCACCACAAAGCAGACAAAAGGCAGGACTGACTCTCCCACAATCACACCCTCAGGGTCAGGTCATCCACAACCCCACATCCAGGGCCAGGTATACTGTGCTGCTCAGGTGAGGTGCAGGGCCTTCTCTCCCAAGTGCTGCAGCTGGTGAAGGACAGGACCAACTCTCCTGTTCTCTTGACTCCAGGGTCAGGTCTCCCACTGTTATGGGTGCTGAGAGGTGATGGAGAAGAAGGTACCTGTCCTTCATCCATGCCACCACAGGGAGATGAGTTGTAGGGCTAGCTCTCCCAAACTCACATCCTTGGGACTCGCTCACTTTCAACTCCCAAAATGCATAGAGCCTGCTCTCCTAAGTACTGCAGCTGGCTAGGGGCAGTGTCAACTCTCCTGCTCTCATGCCTCTATGGTCAGTACTCCCATGATGCCCAGGTGAGGGGTGAGCCACTTCTGCACAGCCCTCAGACATCAACATGTCCTTGAGTGATAGCCCAGACCAGGAATGTCCACCTGGCTTTTGGTGGTAATTGACCCCTGTTACTGCAGGGCCATGGACCCATATATGGCTCCTGGTGGCAGCTGAGGCCAGGACCCCACCATAGTCCTAGGTAGTATCACTGGCTACTCACATCAGGTTATTCCTTACTATCCTCCAGTCTCCAATTCTGTCTCTCTTTGTTGTGTCCACATCCTTCTGTTTCTCTTTCTTTTCTGTTTCTCCACCACTTACTTGCTCCTCTTAGTGGTGCTCAGGGTCTTTGGTGTCCGGGGCTGGTGTTCAAGAGTGCTCTCAGGAGTGCTATGTCCCACTTGTGCATTACACATCTCCAGCATGATCTGACCCCCAGACCTACATGGCACCAGACTAGTGTTCATCTCAGGATAGCTCCCTGTCCAGGCCCCATGGTACCAGTGTGGTAGTTGTCTTGGTCTCATTCCTTGCCCAGCTCTCCTGAGTGACCATCTACCTGGGGCCCATAGTACCAGGCAGGGTTCTTCTAGTCTCTGGTTTGCTTCCTGTCCTGGGAGCCTAACTGGGCTTGCCTGGTGCTGGACTGGTAGTCATCACAGGGTATCTTCTGTCTGGTGTCAAACTGGTGACAGTCTCAGGCTTGGTTTTTGTTTTTTTCAGGGAATGTTAAGCTACTATCATTCAGATGTTCATAGGTCAGAACACTGAATGTAGACATAGCCTCTCTTCTCTCTGCCACTTACTGATGCACATGTGACACAGCAGGCACAACTGAAATGCCTCTAGGGGTAGGTACCATAAAGATTCTTATATACCCATGTTTATCACTGAACTATGCACATCAGCTAGAACATGGAGTCATCATTAGAGAAATGCACAAAGTACATGCGATACATGTACACAATGGAATTTTATTCAGCAGTAAAAAAATGAAATTAAGACATTTATAGAGAAATGAACTAATTGATAGCATTATGTTTGAGCAAAATACATTCAGAAAAAACAAGTGCCACATGTTTTCTCTCATATGTGAAATTTAGATTTAGGTCAGGGGTGAGTGATGAAATAGAAGGGGACCATAGGGGATATTTTAAGAGAGGAAGGAAAAGAGAGAGTGATGAAATACATGTTACATAAAAGCAGAAGTGGGTACTAGTGGGGGACAGGAAACATGAAGGGAACAGGGAGGATGGGGTTGGAAATGATTTAGAATAAAATATAACATGTGTGTATAAAAATGCTACAATGAAATCCATTACTTTGTATGCATCTTTTAAAATGAACAAGAAAAGAAAGAGAGAAAGAAAAGAAAAGAAAAATAGACTTGTCTATATCTTATCAAGCTGATTCCTTTTTATTGATGCAAAATATTCCATCGTAGCATGAACATTCAGATTGTTACTGGGACTATTAAGGGGAATGAAGCTGCTATAAACACTTCTGCACAAGTATTTCTATGGATATAAGTCTTTATTTCTCTTGAGTATTGTGTGTGTGTGTGTGTGTGTGTGTGTGTGTGTGTGTGTATATATGTATATATACACACACACACACACCTAAGAATTTGATTTCTGTGTTCTGTGTGTCAAACTTTTTAAACAAGTCAGCAGCTAATTCTCTAATATTCACATGAAAGAGAACTATGGTTGTGCTGCATTCTAATCAACATTTGGAATTTCCAACACTCAAGTTTTAGGCACTCTGGTCAGTGTTGGCATTAATTTGTATCTCGTTGAAGATTCACCACCATGTTTTTCATCTGCCTTTGGGAACCCATCCATGTTCTTTCTGAAACATCTGTTCCAATCATTTACCTTTTTTCAATTGAGAAAATGTTTAACTTTGTATCGATATTTTCATATAAGTTTTCTCATTTTATCCTTTCCAAAGCCTGAGAGGTTGGTGACTGAATTCATGAAGCAAGTGTTTTGTTTTTTGTTTTTTGTTTTGTTTTGTTTTTTTTTGCTGGGCTTTTTGTTATTGTTGTTTTTTGTTTTTTTCGCTAAGCACCATCTGTGCTATTGTGTGGGTAAATAGTGAGTTATTTTTCATTCTCAAATGTAGAAATTCTCATATAGAAGCATGGACATTTGCCAATTAAATTATTGGTTTATTATTGACTAATAATTGGGTTGCTTCCAGCCTGAGATATTATATACTATGTTGTTAGAGGCATTTTTATCAGTGTTCTTTTAGAGAAGATAGGCACTCATTTCCTTTTACTAGGTAGCCATAAGTCATAAAGCAGTGTCTAACTTTATTAAAAACTATAGTTTAATTTTTGAAGTATTTGCACTAATTTTGACTCTCAGCAGAAATAATTATAACAGCTCCACATCTTTGCCAACCTTTGATATTCTCCACTTTTTTTATATTCTCCACTTTTTATTTTAGTTATTCTGTAGTCTGTTGGCTGGATATTATAGTTCTGATTTGTGTTTCTCTGTAAGATTTTAAGAAATGTTTGCTCATTGATGACACAAATGGTGTTAAATTCAGAGTAGCTGAGTTGTTTTTGCTGTTTTGGAAATTTGCATTTGTAGAGTAATGCTTGATGTGTAGAATGAGATCATCTCCTCACCTTGAGAAGGCAGCAATTACAGTAATGGACACCAGTAGATGTTTGCATTCTCATTACCAAAGGGCCCTTTCAAAGTCTTTTGTCTCTTCCTGGAATACAGACATTTAGAAACCTAAGGGGAGACTTGTTTTCCTCCATTATCTATACTGTAGCTAAATTTGTTTTCTGTGTATTTGAAGTACATACTCTTAGAAGGGTCACTGTAGCAAGAAGGACTAGAATTGAATTGCTCAATTGATTCCCACTGAAGAGGAAAGTTTGTCTAATTTTAATAAACCCATATTTGATTTTAAGTAATATTTGATATTAATGATGCCCTGGACTTCAAATAAAAATGGTGTTTGGCTTTTAGCAGTTATTTACTTATTGCATGGGTTTGTATCCTGACTCTTGAATGAATTAAAATCTTTCTGAAGGGACCACATTTGTTTGGACACCAGTGTGTCAACTTGTGTGATGACTGAGACAACACCTGCTGAGCAGTGGGACCAAGACAGTGATGCTGAATTAATGAACGAAGACTGTGCTTTTCATGAAAGTTAGGTGTCTGCCATAACAACGTTCATGCCAGAAATGAGGGGCTAGAAAGATGACTCAGCCAGTGAGGTACCTGTGGTATAAGCTTGAAGGCTTGCATTCTGATCCTCAGTACCCATGTAAAAGCCAGGTGCCACCACTGAAGGGGTGGGGGAGGGGGGAAAGCAAATCCCTAGAGCACTGTCTAGCCAGGCTGGCCAATTAGCAAGTTATGTTAAAGACCGTGTCTCACAAAATAAGGGGAGAGCAATAGAAGAAGAAAGTTGGCATTGACATTTGTCTACACACACACAGCTCCACCAAGAATACACACATACACACACAGCTCCACCAAGAACACACACACACACACACACACACACAGCTCCACCAAGAACACACACACACAGCTCTATCAAGAACACACACACACACAGCTCTATCAAGAACACACACACACACACACACACACACACACACACACACACACACACAGTTCCATCAAGAGCAATGGCCCAGAAATGTTTATGAAAGGAAAACAGAAAAACTTGAAAGAGCTAAAATTAAACAAGTAGAAGGAAGAAAGGAAGGAAGGAAGGAAGGAAGGAAATTTCATCCTAACAAGCTTGTTTCCCTTCACAGAAGCAAGCCTTTTCTATTATAAAGCACACTTCCCTAGATCCAGATGTCTCCTCAACTCAGCATTCTCAACTGGGCTCACTGTATGCATTGATCTACAGCCAGCCTCCACGCCCTAACCTTGCATCCTCCAATACCATCACAAGCCAGCCCTGTTCCTATGACAGAAAATTAAAAGGAATACTCAGTTCTCTCTCTTCCTCTCCAACCTATTCATTCAGAAATTATTTCATTCAACAAATGATTTACTGTGAATCCTTTAGCTATCTGACTCTGGTATATTACATAATCATGCACTTTTTGGATCTCCTCACCTTGAAAGACACTTTTATTATCAAGACCCTATTGAGACATCCCAGACTTGAGAACAAAGGCTAGAAAATTCATTGCCCAGCTTAATTTTCCTCTCATAGACAGTAACTCAAGGATGACTCATCCAATAACCATTTCTATTGAACTGCTGAGAGAAAGAGTTCCATTAATGAAATTCTTTCTTTCTTACCACAGCAGTAAAGACTCACTATGCTTTTAATCAGGATTTTCAATTGTGTGAGGATCCATAATTTAATTAGAGGTGCAGTTTAGGGTGGATCCGGAGTCTTGGATATGCCTGGGGAAAGGGCATTCATATACATGATTGAAGATATGGAACACATTGACCCAGTGGGAGGGATGAGAGGATACAACTTGGATTCAGAAATCTCATTTTCTGGCAATGTGAATGTCAAACTCTGTACAGTGGAGAATGGTAACAGAATGAGATAACCAAAAAATCAATTTTTGTAAGCATCTAATGATGCTTATTATAGAGATGGCAAAAACAAGGACCCCACAGTTAAAGATATCAGCAATTCAAAGCCTTGTCATGCAAAATTTAGTTTTGATTCAATGAAATTCCTTCCATTCTGTCCTTCACCTTCCCTGCTCTAGCCAGCATCCAAGAAGGAAGCTCGGACAAATATTTACCTAGCTTGATATTTATTTCTAAATAGTCTGTTTTATCTCACTTATCTTCTACCTGTGGCCAGTGTCTTTTACTTCAAACAACACAGGAATCCACTGTAAACACTCCTCCTCCTCTTATTCTTTCCTTCCTCCTTCTTTGATCTGTTTTGCATTCTCTCCCACTCTCTGCAGTTTAAAATGTAAGACAAAAACAACTCTGGCCAACAATGAAGTGAGCAATACTTGGGCTGAACTTCAAGGAAATGGAAATATTTAATGCTAACCTATTTGTGTCCAGAGACTATAAAATTCTTAATTGACTTTTTTTCTCCTCCAATAAGTCTTCCTGTTATCAGTTCTCAACATTCAAGACAAAACAAAAATAGCCTTGGTCATATTTAACATTTTCACTTGGTATTCTGTTCATTAATATTGAGAAAGGCCAGCTACGTTTTGTTGTGAATATACATTTCAGTCATACTAAGTGATTTTATGGGGACACAGTAATATCAAGAATGTCACTATTGGCGATCAGAGAGATGACTCAGAAGATAAAAGAGCTTCCTGTGTGAGCGTGATGACTTGAGTTGAACCCTCAGAACCCACATAACAAGTTGAATGCAGCACCTTGTATCTGTAGTCCTAGCATTCTTACGTCAAGTGGGCCAGCTAGCCTGCAGTTCACAGTGTTGTTTCAGAAACATGAGACCTTGCCTCAGACAAGGTGGAGGGTGAGAACCAACTTCTAAAAGTCATCCTCTGGCCCCTACACATGTACCCACACACCTATATATGCACACATATACATCGTACACACATATGCACACATTCACACATGCATGAAGGAATGTGACTAGTGGGACTGGGAAGATGGCTCATGGGTAAAGGACTCCATGTGGAACCATGAATACCTGACTTCAGATTCCTAGCACCCATGGAAAAGTCAAGTGCAGCATGCCAATCTATAACCCCAGCTCTGGGGTGTTGGAGACAAGCAGATCTTTAAGGGTCAGCCAGTCTAAACCAAGTAGCAAACTCCAGATGAGTGAGAGGCCTTGTCTCAAAAAAACAAAACAAGGTGAAGATTGACAGAAGGGTCCTGAGCACAGTGCTGTTGAGAAATGGTAGAACCTCTAAGAGGCAGGGCCATAGCGGGAGGTCTTTAGGACACTGGGGCAAGCCCTTGAAGGGGATTGTGGAATCTTAGCCCTCCCCTCTCTCTTTTTCACATCTTGGGCATGATAAGCAACTGATGATCATGGACAGGAACCTCTAACACTGTGAGTCCAAAGAATTGTTTCTTCTTATAAATTGACTGAGTATTTTGTTACTGATGGAAGGTTAATGTGGCCATTCCAGAACACAGAGTTCTAGTCTCTAAAACAGAGCATACTAAAAATCATAACCATATACCTCCCATGGGTTCTGGAGCAAAGTTTCAATTTTTCTGATTTTGCTGACTCTCTTATGATCATTTATTCATATATTAATTTCTCAACAACTTAGAGCCAAGTCACACCATTTACTTTTTTAAAAAGTACCTTTCCATAGCTGTGTTTAGTCATTTCTATCTCCTTCTTTCACTTTCTACTTTCAGTAAAAGCTTGGGCTCTAGGCAGGCCCCATGTTATCTTTATTTGTAGATGAAAAATTAAGGTGTGTAGTGTTTAAATAACTGGATTCTTGGGTAGATATTGTATTGAGATCTGAGCCCAGAGCTTTGAGTCAATCATTGTGTTGTCAACACCTCCCACCCCTGCCATAACAAAGACAGAAAGCTGTAGTACAGATTGCCTCTGACTTATAGGGCTATTGGCAGAGTTAAAGGAAGTAATTTAGGCTCAGCACCTGCAACATGGTAAGAGGCAATAAATATTAGTGATAGAAACGACAATGGGTTGATGGTGCTGGAAATGTGGGAGGTGAGAGAAAGGAGAGAGACATCTGCATTTCATCTGTCCCCCTCTTTCCACCCTAGTGCTTGTGGTTGTGTGAGCTGTGTTTCAGTGACTAGTTATCATCATGAGGAGGAGCAGGGTTAGGAGGCCTTGTAGTTAATCTTGCTTGTCCACTTGACAGGATTTAGGATTACAATGGAAGCAAATCTCTACAAAAGTCTTCGAGCAGTTGTCTAGATACCGTTCAATGAGATTGGAAGACTCGCTCTGATGTGCGCAGCACCACCCAATGGGCTGCGGTTCTTCTGACTGTGGATGCAAGGTGACCAGCTCTCTCGTATTCCTGCTGCCACGGCTTCCCTGCCCTGGTGGACTATACCCTAGAGCCATAAGCTCAAATAAACCCTTCCTTGGTTATTTTTGTCACCAATGAGACAAGGGGCAACTGGAGAACAGTTTGGAGTTTGAGAAAATCTTCATTCATGTAGAATTTGAAGAAGCATTTGCTTTTAGATGTTGAGATGTCACATTGCTCTCCTTATTTCTGACAGGAATTGGAGACATTTTGTCAGACTGATCTTGTGTTTATTACCTTACCCTGGAATGACTTCAGAGGGTGGTGAAGTGTGAGAGCATCAGAGGAAGACGGGAGGAGTCTGAGGCAACTCTGACACTGATAGTGGGTCTTGCCCCATTCAGATCTTAATCTCAGGTTGTACTGCGGTCTAGTGCCCATGCTATGAATACCACACTATTGGTCTCCAATTTAGGGGCATACAAGGAACCTATGCCCATTTTTGAGTCCTATCTTGGAAAAGGAGAAGTTAGAATTTAGGGGGAACCAATCTAGCTGTCAGCCAATCAAATGTGCTAAGCCCCTACTTAGTAAGAGCTAACAAATATTAGTGACTGTCAGGGTGACTGACTACTATTACCTGAAGCCTTCAAAGCTTCATGGAGAAAACAAGTCTAAGCTAAGAGCAAAGATCAGTATTCTCACATGTGTCTGAGATAGCTAGAGAGAGAGAGAGAGAGAGAGAGAGAGAGAGAGAGAGAGTGTCTCATCATATAAGCAAAGAGAGAGTCAGAAAACGAGGCTTTGAATGCCAGGGATTCCAGCCCACATGGTCTGTCATATAACACACTGAGCTATTAGGCATAGCTCTGACTTTAATAATAGACAAATGCTAGTAAGGAGCAGACAAAGCCCATCAGAATAAAAGCAAGAGATCTCCCCACCCCACCCCCATCAGATTACCTACCTCTAATTCCTTGACTATAAAATGAAGATTTTTATTTAGCAAGCACGTACATAGTAACTAGGCTTTATTTATTTACATTACTAACATTAACTTATTTACTCTTCATTGAATCCTGGGTTGTGGGGACTGTTGCTGCAATTTTGCAGATAAGTAATCCCAGGCATAGTTAAAAGAACCAGACCAAGGTTATGTATATATACACATATACATACGTGTACATGCATAAGCTCATATACATATATGTGAACATTGTTTAGACCTTTAGAGGATCCTTCTGCTAAATGCAAATTTATAGAAATTTCCTAATGTTTCTGTACTTTTAAAAATTGAAATACTTTTTTATTAATGAAGTTTTTAAAAAATTAAATAAAAAAAACTTTTTTTTTTACAAAAGTAGAGTGTCTTGGATTTTGTCACTTCTCCATTCTCATCTCTTCTGAGCCTCTTGCCTACCTGATGCATACCTAACTCAGTGTGCAACATTGCGTCAACACCACACACACAACCCTTCTTCAATCTAGTGACTATGCGAACCCTCATTTACCTCCCCAAAACTTGGCACCCTTCAATGGTGCTTGCTAACATAGTTCCTTTACTAGACTCGCTGTAATTATTCTAGCCCCAGCTAGACTCTCCACTAACTGTACATTTCCCGTCCAGCCTTCTGGCCATATGCCAGGTCATAGCAAGACAAGAACTCAGAGACCGAAGAGATTTTGGTGTGCAATGGACACAGCTCCCTGTCTTCCTTTGAGGAAGTTGGGCTTAGCTTGGACTATGGGAAGGGTACAGGCAAGTACAAATTCTAAGAGTGGTTATTCCTAATTTTGGGAAAGGAAGAAAGGGTGTGGTGTCAAAAAGTCAAGGGAGTGAACTCATTAACAGTACTAGGAAAGGAAGTATGTGGTTGGACTGGAAGTCAAGGCACCAAGGGAAGGGTGGTATCCTAGCTAGCATTAACTGTGAGCTTGGCATAGCCCAACATCACATAGGAGGAAAAAAGAATCTTGATCGAGTAATTCTCCTTATCATGTTGGTCTGTGAAGGTATTTGTGGGGGGTTGTATTGTTTGTCCTAACTGATTGATGCAAGAGGGCCCAACTCTTCCAATCCATCCCTAAGCAGTTGCTCTGGGCTGTATAAAGAGGCTAGTTAAACATGAATCAAGTTTTAATACACTGTATGATGGGTGGATAAGATTGTACCATTTCTTTCTTCAAATTTTCAGGCATGACTTGACAGTATAAGAACTCTTGAACAAATTCAATTAAAAGTTAATATATGGGGCACCAGGGTTGGGAGGTGTGTGACTGAACACAAGCAAGTGAGTCAGCTAGCAAGTGGCCTCTTCCTCCGTGGTTCCTTTTGTACTTCCTTGGCTGTGAACTCTCCAGTCAGAGGTGATGCTGGGCGGAACAGCAACTAATCCTACTTTCAGGTTCTTGCCTTGAGTTCCTGCTAACTTCCCTCCATGATGGACTACTACCTGGAAATGTAAGGTGAAATAAATCTTTTCTTCCCCAATTGCTTTTGGCCAGAGTGTAACAGTAGCAGTAACCAAATGTTACAGTAACAGAATGAAACCAGAACAGATGAGCCACATCCCCAGATAGTCTAGCCATTCCTCACAACCAGGAGATGTGGGAAAAGGCTATGAACTCAGGTCCAGAATTCAGACAAGATATAAGATTTAGGAGAAATGCACTGGGGGGGCCCTGAACTGCTGCTCAGACAAGGCCAACCATTTTTTTCCTCAGCTATGTAGTCTTTTACTTTAACGATATTGCTTACCAAATGCACATTTTTAAAAGGTTATGATGCGTACAAAAGGCAAGAAGAAAAAACACACTGCCAAGAAACATTATTAGACATGACACAAATATCAAAGCTCTCAGATAGAATCTGACACTATAGTATGCAGTGCATTAATGCCTCTAATGGAAAAGTTGGATTACAGGCAAGATCAGATATGAACTTTCCAGCCAGATGGAAACATGAAGATAAAACAAATGGAAACACTAGTTAAAAAAAAAAAACAAAACAAAACACTCCAGTAACAAAGATGAGGGATCCTTTGTTTCATCAGTGCACATACAACACAAATGAGAAAACAGCTCATAACTTTAAGATATGATAATAGAAATTATCCTAGTGGGCACCCAAAGAGACTCAGTGGTTCAGGGCTAAGGATCAGGAGGTCAGCCAGGAAATGCCAACACTCTTGTGGACAGTGGAACTAGTTGGTATCACAACTCTAGAAGTGAACATGTGGGTCTATGTTCTTTTTTTTTTGGTTTTTCGAGACAGGGTTTCTCTGAATATCTCTGGCTGTCCTGGACTCGCTTTGTAGACCAGGCTGGCCTCGAACTCACAAAGATCCGCCTGCCTCTGCCTCCCAAGTGCTGGGATTAAAGGCGTGCGCCACCACCGCCCGGCGGGTCTATGTTCTTATGAAGGAAGTTTGGTGCCAAAAATAGAGATGTTTTGTAAATTAAAGAAAAAATAATAATCTTTATTCCAAGAATTATCAAAGTAGTCAGTATCTCTAGGAATGTGCTTGGGGATCAACCAGGTAATACACAGGTAACACAGAGAACAAGGCTGGAGTTAATACTGACCTCTTTACACTGGGTTCTGGCAATCTGGTGAGCTCAACTGCCTCTGTTACAGGAACTATGCTACTAATACAAAGAATCTAACCAAGTCAAAATACAGTTATCAAAATGTTTTTTTTTAAATGTTTGCTTCTTGTTTGCCTCATTAAGTGGATCTTTTTCAGTCTGTGAGGAAGGTCCAATTTATTTTTCCCAACCATCTCAGACTGACATCTTTTATGAGATAAAAACATGAAATAAAAAGATGAAACATAAGTATCAGTTTGTTTATTATCTCATTCAAAAGATGTTAAGTTGCTCTGTTAAGTCATTAACAGTGATTTATTCTCAGTGCCTGTACGTACCTGACCACAACCTGTGTTAACTCTCAGTTGAGTGTCAGGTCATGGGCCGCCCTCTTTGTGGCTCTTTATTAACTGCAAGACCCACTGGTGGGTCTGAATTCTATAACTCTGAAGTCATGGTGAGCATAATTGATGACTGGCCTGGGACATGAAAATATGCATGAGTTCCATGGATGACCAAGTCCCGGTCATAGCTAACTTCACTAGAACACAGTCAGCACTTCTCTGTGTGATGCAGGAAAGCTTACCCAGGGCCTTGCTTGGGTTCCGCCAGCCCTCTACTCCTGAGCTATAGCTAAGTTCCTGGCTATTTGTTGTTGTTGTGATACTATGTATCTCAGGGAGGCCTTGAGCTTGTGGTCCTCCTTCCTCAGCCTCCAACGTGCTGAGATTACAGGCATGCATCACTATTCCTGGCTTTTGACTAATATTTTGATGATGGAACCCAACTTCAACCACAAGTTCTTGAAAATGATTTTTTTTCCCCCTAAGTCCATCTACTTCCTAAGTTCTATTCCAAGTCCCCACAATGCTCCCTTAGGGCATCCTGCCCTTAGATCATGAATGCTAGAAAAGGAGGAAGTGCCTCACACACATGAGGATTTCCCTCAAAGCTCAGCCTTCCACTCTCTGGGTCCACAGATTATGGGGTTAGCATTGTGCTTCTTTCTAAGAGGGATGGAACAGCCTGAGTGTGGAATAGCTCCTAAAAACCAATTCAGAGGATTAGAGTTGGATTCTGTGAGAAACAGTAGCCTGAGCAGGAAACAGGAGAGACAGGAAGCCAGTGCAAACGCAGGAGCTGGCTCCAGTCTGCATCTGAGGATGCCCATGGAGGTTCTACTGGAGATCTCTTTTGCTTTCAGAATTGCAGTTTTTGTCATCATGCTCTTGCCTCTGATCACTCATAATGCCCCATCTTGTCAAATACAGAAGAAAGCACCTTATTTCTAATGCAGTCCTAAAGATACTCTGTGGAAAATGTGTCTTCATTATCCCCACCTTACAAGTAGGGGTACAGGCGGAAGACCACCCAGCCAAATGCCAGGCGGGCTTTCACCAGGGACCTCTAAAGGCTGGACAGTACTCTTCACATACATGCAACTACTTGGAGTGGTGCACTCAGCTCTGAGCACACTGGGATGTGATCTTTCTAGTGGGGAGGACAAGAAACAATTCACCATCAGCTTGACTCATGAAGTTCCCACACTTTGACTTTGTTGTATTTAAGGACGAAGTACTACTGTGATCCAACCACACAAATGGCTGACTGCAGAGGGGCTGTGTGTTGGCAGCCAGGGCTGTCTTGGCACTCGAATGTTCTCCAGGGTGCACAAGGAGTTGGTGCCATTAACGATTCTACAACTGGGATCAACAGTGCCCCCCTAGAGGCATCAGAGCTACACTGCCGAGAAGGAATGGCTGCTGCTTCCCAGATTTTCCATAGGCTTTTCCTACAATCCAGCTCTGGTGGCCTTTGAGGTGGGCGGGGCTTGGGTCACAGGAAATTTGGCGAAACACGTAGGAGCAGCCACTGGAATACCAGTGAGCGGAAGAGGCAGCCAAGACTTAATTCATGCCAATAATTTAGCAAGTTGTTCATAGGCTCCCTGGACCAGTAAGAACAACGGCGAGGGGGGTTGGTTAGGGGTGGGAGTGGAGAGAATGTTTTAGGTCCCCCGTTAGTGGCAGGAACTGTGTCATTGTATAAACCTGTGTTATGCTCGGACCCACACTTTCAGATGGAGAACTGCTGAGTTAAAGTGAAAGATCATTAGGAGACATGTTTGGGTTTTAATGGTGCTGATGATCATCACTTGAGGTATACGACAGAGCCCTGGCACAAAAACAGACATGTAGGTCAATGGAACAAAGTAGGGCCCTAGACATGAGTGCACAAAACTATAACCATTTTTATATTTGACTATGGCTCCACAAATATAACTGGAGGAAACTCAGCATCTTTAACAATTGGTGCTGGGGAAACTGGGTGTTCATAGGAAGAAGAATGGAATTAGATCCATATCTATCACCACGCACAAAAGTTAACTCCAACTGGATCAAAGACCTCAATGTGGAATGCTAAAAAGACAACATAGGTGGTACCCTACATGGTAGCCTGTATTCATTTTGAAAATATTTTACTGAGAATTTTTAAATATGTTTCCATCATGGAAACTCTCCTGTGGCTTTCTTTTGTTGTTGTTGTTGTCTTTATCTGGTTTTGGAAATAGAGCAATACTGATTTCAAAGGAGTTTGGAAGTGAGCTTTCCTTGTAAAAAAAAATATTAATTAAAGTACTTACTAGTATTTATATTATTATTAATTGGTTTGGTGGCTAATCCTTAACCCGCCATTATAAATGAGCACACACAGACCACATGGATTTTAACAAGCCTTGACCTAAGTTGTGCAATCCTGGCCCATCTAAGCTAGCTCTTAATTCTATTACCCAAATATGACCCCATACATACATACGTTCCCCTTGGACTGCTATTCTCCACGATATGCCGATGTTCCTGGCCATGTGGAATGAGGTTCTTTTTTCTAACCCATGGTGTGTGTCTCTTCTTCCTCCTGCTGCTGGCTGGAATGCTTTAATCCTCTATCTAAAACGCAGGCTTCCTGTTCTAATCCCAGGAAGTCCCACCTTTCTCTGTTTTTGCCCAATCTCAGGCCTCGGCATTTTATTTAACCAATCGGAGTCAATGTAAGTAACAGACAGAAAGCAGGACCAATTAATTAACATTTAGAATGCTTAAGACTATCCCAACATTTCCTTTTCTACTTTTTTTTTTTAAATTTATTAATAAGTATCTAAGGTAGTTCTTTGAAAGTCTGGTAGCTTCCTGCTGTGAACCAATTTAGGCTTGGGTTATTTTTTGTTGAAAGGCTTTTGTTTTTTCTATTTTGATCTCCTTTTTGTTATGGGTTTGTTTAAGTTTTTATCTTTATTGGTTTAACTTTGGTGGTTTGGATGAATCTATAAATTCATCTATTTCTTTTAGACTGTCTAAGTTAGTAGAGTGTAGGTTTTTAAAGTATTCCTTAGTAATGTTCTCAGTTTCCTTGCTATCTGTTGTAATGGTTCTCTGTTCATTGTTGATTATGTTAATTTGGGTCTCTTTTCTCTTTCTTTTGGTAAACTGGACCAAGAGTCTGTTGATCTTGTTTGTATTTTCAAGGAATCAGGTCTTAAACTCACTGATTATTTGTATTATTTTCTTTGTTTATAATTCATTAGTGAAGGGTAAGAGCATAGGTGCTTTGAACACAGAAATTACATTGATGTAGGAAAATGCCAGTCACAGGTTCTTGTCTTGGGTCTATGATCCCTCTAGTCATATGTAGTTGGCTAGATTTACAATACCAGACATAACTCCTGTTGAATTGGCCATAAGTCCAGTAGACGGCTATTGGTTGCCCTAGATACAAGTACCACTATTGCAATGTTGTGGATATTATACCAGTCTGGACATTGTTGTGGTTCATAGGCTTTACATCTGTATAAGACTACCTATTTCTTTTCTCCCTTGGTAGTTTGTACAGAACCTTCTACTATTATATAAGCCAGTCCCTCAGTAGCAGGCTTCCAGGTCAGTTCTAGATAGATTCTCCTAAATCCTGTGTTCAAAGTGTGGTATCTTCATCAATAGGGCCTTTTTGTCTGGGAAGCAAGCAAGGGCAACAGCAATAGCTTATATTGTTATGGGAATCTCTTGGACTCCTCTAACCAGGTTTCTCATAAGTATCCCTGTGGTTTTGTTAATCTATGGCTATTAGGGGATGCATTATCTCCCAAGTAGCATAACTTCATTTAAACTATATGTCTGTGCTTACATACAGATATAGGTATTTTATGTAAGTTTAGGTAAAGAGAAAATAACATAATTGCCCATGTCTTTTTCAGTCATTCTCGGTGTTGTTTATTCTTCCTCCTTCCCTCTGTCTCTGTATAGCCCTTCCTTCCCCTTCCCAGTTAAAGCTCTTCTCCCATTTTCTCACTTCCCCTATCAACCTGTGTCCTACCGGTCCCCTCCCCCCACTTTCCTAGTATCTACTGCTTTTCCAGATGATACACTCACATCTAAAGATTGAAGCTAGGATCCATAGATAAGAGCCTGCAGCATTCGTCTTTCTGTGTTACTCAGTGTAATATGTTTATGGTTCCATCTGTTTATCTGCAAATTTCATGAAAAGAAGAAGAACAGAAAGTTGGGTGGATAGAGAGGTGAGGAGTAGACTTAGGAGTTGGGAGAATGAGATGAATATGATCAAATACATCGGATGAAAGTCTCAAAGAATTAATAAAAATATTTTTTAAAATCAATAAACAGGTGAATTAATAAAGGACAGCAACAACTAAAAAACTCCTAACAAGTGAATAAAATGGACAAATGACAATTCCCGCAAGACAGAAATATCGCATAAACACATTTAAAGTGCTCAAAATCTTTAGCCATCAAGGAAGTGCCAATCAAAGCTGCACTGGGACTTACTCTCATCCCAGTCATAACTACTGTACAATAAAACAAAGAATACCAAAAGTTGAGAGGAATGTGGGGGGAAAGGAACCATTATATGCTGTTGGTGGGAATGTAAATTAGTACAGCCATTTTGGGACATTGTGGAGGTTACTAAAAACAAAACCTGAAAAAATGAAAACTAGAGCCACTAGGCTGGGCATAGTGGGATGTGTCTGTACTCTCAGAATGTGGAAGGTGGGGGTGGAAGGATTGAGAGCTTAAAGTCATCTTAGACTACACTCAAATCCCTATCTTAAAAAAAGAATAAAGGAATAAAGGAAAAGTTTTCATACGACCAGTACCATACTAATTTTTTCTCTCTTGCTGTGATAAAATAGTGATCAAAAACAACTTGAGAGGTATTATCTTGCTACTTTTCCACATGATGGTCCGTCATTAATAGTCGGGGCAGGAATGAAAGCAGGAGCTGAAGCAGAGGCCATGCGTGAGTGCTGCTTACTGGCTTGCTCCCCACGGCTTGCTCAGCCTGGTTTCTTATGTAACTCCGAACTGCCTGTCCAGGGGTGGCACTGTCCACAGTGAGCTGGACCCTCCCACGTCAGGCATCACTCAATAAAATGCACCACAGACCTGCCTGCAGACCAATCTGGTGGAAGTGTTTTCTCCATTGAACTTCATTTTTCCCAGATGACCCTGGCTCGGGTCAAGTTAACAAGCAAGCAAACAACAGCAACAAACTGAGCAGCACATCATGTCAAACACATTATCTCTCCTGGGGACTTATTTGAGGGAAATGAAGGCTGCATACAATAAATATATCTGCACAATCAATGTTATTGAGCAATTTTCACAATTATCAAAATAAATTTTATTTAAAAAAAATGTAATCATTTGGTTGAGTCAGACATGGTACTATGAGCCTTTAATCCCAACATTCGGGAGATAGAAGCAGGTGATCTCTGTGAGTTCAAGGCTAGCCCGGTCTACATAACAGTTTCAGAAGGGCCAGGGCTATATAATGAGACCTTGCCTTAAAAAAAATTTTATGTACTTATTTTTTTGTTTATGTATGTATTTATTTATATGTGTGTGCATGTGTTCCAGTGCATACATGTGGGGTGAGGATGGGTAGTGTGTACCAAGACAATTGTGTGGTGGCTAGAAAACAATTTACAGGACCTGATTCTCTCCTTTCATCATGTGGACTCTGGGGATCAAATGCAGGTCATTGGCCTTGGTGGCAAGTGAACTTTACCAGACGAGCCCTGGACTGACTTCCAAGGGCATTGTCTCTTGGGGCTTAAGTTACTATGGTGAGCAAGACCATAGTAACTCTGCCTTGGCTTGCAGAGTTTTCTCTGTAAGCTCTTCTACCAGGCGATTTCTTCAACAGGGTGTGCTGACTTGCCAATGAGGCCTAACTGGCCTCATTGACCAAGGCCTAACATAGACCAAGAGGTCAGGGAGGGGGAGCCTCAGGACTGGATTTTTCAGGGAGTCAGATTTCAATCGCCTTAGTATAGCAGGTCACTGCAGGACCAGTGGTACTTCTGCAAATCAGAAGAACAGTGGCTGCTGGCACACTCCACCAGGAGGGTCTGTGGCATTTTGTCACACCTGAAGTGGGTGGGGGACTTGGATCACGAAATCAGAAATATTTCTCTTCCCAATCAGCAGCAGCAAGATTCACAGTTTGGGTCAGATGTGTCTCAGAACTTTAGCCAACTGGGAAATTCCTTGGAGTTGAAAGTCAAGCTGTCAAGATGTCTTTTCCAAGCCTCTGATCTAACTTGTCCTGTGTTGGAGGATGCTGTTGGTGACGTTAGCACTGTCCCCACTCCCTTGGTTCCTCACACTGAGCAGAATATTCTGCTAGACCCTTTGATCACATCTGCTTCTACTGTAAGGATCTTCATTTCAAAACCAACAGCTTTCAGGGGCACAGTAGGTTTTTGTTGTAGCAGCATGTTTTATTCCTCTCTACTGCCAAGAAGGATTTTATTGTAGGGATAGACTTTATTTTTTAAATCCGCTCATCGGCTGATAAAAATTTGGGATGTTTTCACTTTGGGATTTTTTTGAATAATCCTGTATGAATGCGCACACACAGCTTTTATGTGGACAAGGCATGGTTTTTTTTTTTTTTTTTTTTTTTTGGTTTTTCGAGACAGGGTTTCTCTGTTTAACAGCTCTGGCTGTCCTGGACTCGCTTTGTAGACCAGGCTGGCCTCTAACTCGCAAAGATCCGCCTGCCTCTGCCTCCCAAGTGCTGGGATTAAAGGCGTGCACCACCACCACCCCGCTGGCATATGGTTTTTATTTCCTTTGAACATATCTCTAAGATTAAAATGATCAGGTCACATGGTAGGTCTATGTTTAACATTTTGAGAAACTTTTAAACTATTTTTCAAAGTTGCTGTGCCTTTTTACAATCCCACTAGCAATATGTCAGGCCCATTTTAAAGTTGAGTGGGCTGTTTTTTATTGTCAAACTTAACATTCTTTATCATTTCTGGATATAAGCTTCCTGTCATAGAAGAGATGTTTTCTCCCATCCATGAAGGGAAATCCACAGAGATAGAAGACACTGTTTACTTCCAGGGAGGTGTAGAGGGAACCGGAATGACTGCTGGCAGGTAATACAGTTTCTTTTTGTAATGTTAAGCAAGTTCTAAAACTGTTGAAAGTTGTACCACTCTGAAAATATACTAAAAAAAAAAATCCCTGTAAGTTATGTAATTTACAGTGGAAATTTTTTGTGGTACCTGACTGCTATCTCCATAAAGATTTTGGTAACTGAACATCTCAGAAGTGACAGGACTAGAATGCAAATTCAAAGCTGTCAGACATCAGGATCTATGCTGTGCAGGAGCTGTCATTCAGATAGGAATACCCGAAAAGGGCACCTGTGCTGAGGGGTTGGTGCCTAGGCTGTATCATTTGCTATTGGAAGGTGGTGGAAACTTTAGGAGGTGGTTTCTTGTGAAAGGAAGTTAGGCTGTGGGGGTTTGCCCTTGAAAGGAGTAGCCTGACCCTTCACTTTCGATTTAGTTTATTATTTTTATTTATGGCATATGTAGGTCAGGATGGGGGATAAATGCCCTCCTTCACTTTCTTGATGTCCTCAGGCAATTAGCCTTCTTTACTTGTCATAGGTCTCCCAAATCAACATGGTCAACTGACCGTGGACTAGAACCTTTAACACCAGGAACTCAACCAAAACTTTCCTTCTCACCAGCTGATTTTATGGGATTTGTCATAGTAACACAAAGTCAGCTAACATAGTATGTACAGGAGAGAGAGCTGCATTGGGTTGGAAAGTACAGAAAAGAAAAGATGTCGAATGTACAGACAGCAAGCTGATTATAGAACTCCTGGTGAATTTAGATAAACCATGTGCTGGTGGCACACTTTTAAGCCTGGCACTTGGGAGGAAGAGACAAGCAGGTCTTTGTGAGTTCAAGGCCAGCCTGGTCTACATAGTGAGTTCCAGGCCAGCCAGAATTACATGGTGAGACTCTGTCTCAAAAACAAACAAACAAACTAAATGAAACAAAGCAAAACAAAACAAAACAGAAAAAAAAAGAAACAAAAACAAGGCTATATCAAGATTGTGCACTGATTTTATTCACATGACCTCCTCCTTGGTCAGAAATTAACAGAAAGTTTAGATTTATTGAAAAACAAGAAAAGATATTGGAAACTAAGCTTAAAGAGCAGCATAAGGAAAAAAAAACAATCCTTATATACTGCAGTGAGAGTGTAGACTAATACAGCCCCTGTGGAAATCAGTATGGCAAGTCCTTGAAAAATTAGGCGTAGAACTGCCATGTAATAAATACAGCAACACCACTTCACCACTTACAAGTATGTGCTCAAGGAATCTAAATAAGGATACAGGAGATTGTTATACTTTTTCGTGCTTATCGCAAGGCTATTTACAAGAGCTGAGATGAGAAACCAGCCTAGATGCCCATCAATAGACCAAGGAGAAAGAAAATGTTGTACGTATACACAGTGGATTTTTATTCTCCTGTAATACTAATGGTGTGATTTTCAAGGAAAGTGCTGCAGCTTAATATAAGCTTATCATGTTAAGTTAAATAAGCCATATTTATAAAGACAAACATATTTTTCTTTCATATGTAAAAAATTACGTGTATATGTGTGCATTTGTATGTACATGTGTTTGTACATGCAAGTGTATTAAAGGAATGGTGTGGGGGGAGAGAGTCTAAAGGGGTTGGGTAAAGGGAACAAAGGTGTAATAGGAAGGGAAGAAATACAAATATTACAAGTTTTCACTCACACTTTTCAATCCAATCCCAATTTAAGCATATGTAAATTTGATAGTCTACTTTAAATGTATCATATATGTTGATATGAAAGCAGAGGATACTTGGGAGAAAGGAGGGGGTCAAAGAAAGGGATAGGTGGGGACAGTATAGTGGGAGTAAGTATAATAAATACATTATGAGAATGTCATAATGAAACCCACTATTCTGTACACTAACTTAAAAATAAATTTTAAAAAGAATGTCACTAAAAAACCATGTAACTTAAATAACACCAAATGTATGATGTGTCCAACAAGGAGCCTGGGTTCACACAGTTTTGTGGGCTAATTTCAGTAAGCATTTGAAAAATGAGCTAATATCAAGTCTTTCTTAGGCTCTTCCAAAAAAAGAAAAATCAGAAGCAAGAGTAATCCCAAGTTTACTTTCTTACTCCAAGAGGGAAGAGTCAGGTGACAGTCAAAATCATATCAAAGCGAAATCAAAGTCCAGCAATGTAAAAAGCTCAGTGCCTGACAGCCGAGATTCATTCATGGTTTTCTGGGCTCCGAAGGGCTTGTACTACCATCCACAGTACACCCGGCTTGTCCGGCAGGCTCAACTCCACACCTGCTGCTGTCCTTGGCCGTACTCCATGGTGCTGGTGTCTCCAAAGTGCTGGAATCCCTGGTGCAACTATGCAGCACCTTCACCTCTACCTCTCCTGGGCTCTCTTCAGGGACTCTGACCCCATCACATGGGGCCAAGCCCACCTCCCTGTGACTCCTTAAACCCTGAGGCTTCTACTACAACTGAGGCTTCACTTTCACTAATGGCTTCTCTTGGCCTGTCACAGTGCCAGACATCAGCCACTCTCTATCACCCTCCATCCCTTTCACCGCACAGGTGACTTATATCGCTAAGTTTGGCTGCCAGAATGGGATTCATCCTTGGCTCAACTCACCAAATTCACCAAAGCTTCTTTCTGTGTGCTGATGCTGAGGAAATATTTCCCATAAGATGTCACCTCAATGACGCTGATCTCTTCTTCATTGCAGCTGGATCTTCAGTCCCAGCTGACCTGCGTCACTAGAAGTTGTCTCTGAAGCTAGAGTACTAAGGATGGACACAGGTTCCACTTATATTTATAGACTGCTGTCTTAACTGTAACTGGCAAATCCAGCTGCGTTTAAAATGACCCAACAGTCATACTTGTCTCAGTCTGTCTGCAGAGCCTGCAAGTCACACCTCCTGCTGATGACAAGTGAAGTCAAGGCATCAGAGATGTGAACAAAAGACCCCACACAAGCCCATCCATCCAGCCTGGCTTCAAACACCAGGAGGCCTCCATGTGATGAAAACAAGCCTAGCAGTCATCATTTTTTTTTCGGTCATCATAATAGTGACTGAATCGGGGAAAAGGCATAAATTCATGTTAAACCCTTAAAGTGGAACTGACGAAGAGCAAGAAAAACATAAATCATCCAGAGAATCTTCTCTCATATACTGATTTTTAATTAACATAAAAATCATACATATTTATGAGGTGTTGTGCAATATTTCAACTCAAGTACTTATTATGTAATGCTCAAATCAGCCTAAACATCTATTTCCTTAAACATTTATCACTTGTTTAAGGCAAAAATATTCACTTATCTCCTGCTGTAACTTTTCTGGAAATATACAGTATATTTTTACTTATAATTACTCCACTGTGCAATGGAACAGAACTTTTTTCTCCTAGTAGCAACTGAGTGTGCGTTAACCAAACATCCTGATCCCTGGTCCTCCTGCAACTCTCGCTTTTTCCCTACAGTCTCTAAACACTACTCACACGGTACTTCTCTTTCTGTGACTGATTAATTTCATTTAGCATGTCTTCCATGCCTCCACATTGCAGCCATGTAGAATTTCCTTCTTTTTTCATTTTAAGGGTAATAGTGTGTGGGGGGATGTGCATGTGTGTGTCTTTATTCACTCCTCTATCAATAAACATTCTGATTGTCTGCATGTCTTATCTGTTATAAATAACACTTCCATGAACACGGGAATGGAGCTGTGTCTTTGAGTTCCTGACTTCAGTTCTTTGGGATAGATACCCGGAGCAGAATTGCTGATCACATAATCGTTATGTTTTTAAGGTTTTGAGGAAGCTCCAGTGTTTTTTTCATTGCAGCTACATAATTTCACATTTTTACCAACGGGCCATGAGTTCCAAATTTTCTGCATCCTTTCCAACACAGACCTTTCCTTACTTACCTTAGTTGCACTAACATGTGTGAGATGATATCTTATTGTGGTTTTGTTTTTCATTTTGTAACAGGAATATTGAACTCATATTTTCTGACCATCTGTATGTCTTCTCAAGTCCTTTGCTGAGTTGTGGGAGTTTCTTATTTTAGAAATGCATCCTCTTTCAAAAGCGTGATTTGTGGAGGCTGGAGAAGCACATCTGGTGTTCTTGCAGAGGACCTGGGTTTGGTTCCCAGCTATGTGGCTAGTGGCTCTCAACTATTTGTAACTCCCGTTCCAGGAGACTGGATGCCCTCTTATGGACTCTGCAGCTCCAGACATGCATGTGGTGAACAGACATACATGCAGACATGTAAAAGTAACTTTCATTCGCCTGATGCTGAGGGGAGGGCATCAAACCCACACCCACGCCACTTCACGGCAGTGGGACTAGCTCTCTCCTGCGCTCACTCTGTGAGGTCCTCAAAGGTGGCCCACCACCAGGGTCAGCTCTACTATGGTGTTCAGGCCAGGTGGAGGACCTGCCCTCCTGAATGCTTCCTGAGAGGGACAGGGCCAGTTCACCCTCTCTCATGACCCCAGGACCAGCTCTCCCGACTGTCACAGGTGAGGGATGGGGGATGGGGGAGCATCACTTCTGCACCCACACTGTCTCATGGCTGATGACTGAATGGCCAGCTCTCCCATGTTCTCGCCCTCAGGGCCGGCTTACCTGTGCTCCCACCACCAGGGTCAGCTTTGCTGTGCTGTCCACGTGAGGTCCAGGGCCAGTTCTCCCAAGTGCTGCAGCTGGTGAGGGGCAGAGCTAGCTCTCCCACACTCATAACCCTGTGGGCAGCTTTGCTGACTACCAGAGGTGGCAGCGGGATGGGGACATCACCTCTCCATCCGACCTCACAGCAGATAGGGGTGGCCTCGGCCTGCTCTTCCACCACTACCACCACCGCCACCAAGGGTGGCTCCACTGTGTTGCCTGAGCGAGGTGCAGGGCCACTCTCCAGAGTGCTGTCACCAGTGAGAGGTGAGGCCAGCTCGCCAGACCACTGTAGCCACTGAGGGGTAGGGACAGTTCTGCACAACCCCTGGACATCCATATGGTCCCTGGCGACTGCCCCAACCAGAGACATCACCATGTTCTCTGAGCCACAGATATCAACACAGATTCCTGCCCCTGCATAACCACAGACCCAGACATGGCCCCAGTGGCAGCTCAGGCTGGGACTTCACCATGGCCCCAGGTGTTGGGACTGGCCATTCACAACAGGCTACTCCTCTCCACCCTTGAGTCTCCAATTCCATCTCTCTTCATAATGCTCAAGTTACTCCACTTCTCTTTCTCTTCTATCTGACTACCACATACTTGTACATTGTGGAGGCTCCGGTGCAGGCTGGCCATGCAGCTAGTAACCCCTGGATGACATCCTATGGCAGCACTGGGTGGCATGGTGGCAAGCGGGTATCTATGGCCCACCTGTGCCGTGGGGCAGAGGGCAGGTCTGTGGGCATCTTTCCCAATGGCGTGGTGGAACGCAGGCCTCTTTCCGTCTTCCTCCTCCTGCTCTGTGCTGCCTGGATTTGATTTGATTTGATTTTTATGTGTCCTAGGCATAAAACAGTTTTGGCCACCAAGCCAGGAATCAAGCTAGGATGAACAATGGACTGTCATCTATCTGCTTTGCCCCCGACTGATAGAAGAATACCACCACCAATGTGTCTCTTTGCCCATTGCCAGGGGCATTGTTTATCTTTTCTTTTTTTTTGTGTGTGTGTTTTTTTTTGTTTGTTTTTTCGAGACAGGGTTTCTCTGTGTAGCTCTGGCTGTCCTGGACTCACTTTGTAGACCAGGCTGGCCTCGAACTCACAGAGATCCGCCTGCCTCTGCCTCCCGAGTGCTGGGATTAAAGGCGTGCGCCACCACCGCCCGGCTCTGTTTATCTTTTCTAAAAGCCAACTTTTTGTTTCAGTTGTTTTCACTATTGTTTTCTCAAATCTTATTCACTTCTGTCCTAATTTTTAATTTTCTTTCTTCTACTAACTTTTGAGTCAGTTTTTTTCTTTTTCCTCAGGCTCCTTAAGATGTGAAATTATGTTGTTTTAGATCCTTTTTTTTTTTTTGAGATCCATGTCAGCATGGATCTCTATAAACTTCCTTATATTACTGACTTTCTGTATTCTGTAAATTTTGGTATGTTGTTTCAGTTTCATTTCTCTCAAGACATACACTGTTTTCTCTTTTGATTTCTTTTTGATCCTGTGCTGGCTAGTTTTTTTGCCAACTTGACACAAGCTAAAATCATCTGAGAAGAGAGAACCTCAGTTAAGAAAATGCTTCCATAAGATCAGGGTGTAGGCAAATCTATAAGGCATTTTCTTAATTAGTGATTGATGGGGGAGGGTCCAGGCCATTGTGGGTGGTGCCATCCCTGGGCTGGTGATCCTGGACTCTATAAGAAAGCAGGCTGAGCAAACCATGAAGAGAAAGTCAGTAAGCAGTATCCCTTTATGGCTGCAAGTTCAAGCTCAGGAATGTCTGTCCCTCTCTGTGTCTCTGTCTCTCTTTTTCCACTCTCCCTCAGCAGAGTCTTTCTTTGTAGTCCTGGCTGTCCTAGACTCACTTTGTAGACCAGGTTGGCCTCAAACTCACAGCGATCCGCCTGCCTCTGCCTCCACGGTGCTGGGATTAAAGGCGTGTGCCACCCACCACACTGGCACAGTAGTCTCAATTTGAATCCTAGGAAACAACTGATGATTTAAAAAAAAAAAAAAAAAAGCCTAACCCAACATGCTGTAGTAGCCTCTGTTACTTACCTAAACAGAGGGTGAGATTTTACTTGTACAAGGGCTGGCACTAAAGTCTCCTGCAGCCATTTATAGCTGGCTCATAAATTAGAGGCTAAGCCCAAAAGAGAATTTTAAAATTGGAATCTAGCCTGTTGTAATCTTTATGAATCTCGTTCCTGTTTGGTAATTACTAGGCTGTGGCAATCAATTCCTTGCTTTTGATTATGGCCTGTCCGTTGATAGATTGGTAGTATATTGAGACACATTGGACTTTATTTTACCTGTATAAAGCTATCGGCAGATGTAAAATTATAAGCTGAACAAAATCAGTGTATTAAAAGTAGTCCAAGCACAATTAGTACCTAAACATCATTCTGATCCTTTTATACTATACAATAGAGTTTTGTATTCAGAGGGTAGAGTTCCTATAATCCTTAGGAAAGAAAAGTTTTATCTACTTCCTACACTTAGAACATAGATATTAACGCAGGATATCTAGAGGAACAGAACAGGACGTGTGTGTGTGTGTGTGTGTGTGTGTGTGTGTGTGTGTGTGTGTGTGTTAGTTTGAATAGGAATATCTCCCATAGGCTCAAATATTTGAATGCTTGGTTATTAGGGAGTGTTGCTACTTGAGAGAGATTAGTAGGTGTGGCCTTGTCGGAGTAAGTGTGTCCTTACTGAAGGAAGTGTGTCACTGGGGGCGGGCTTTGGGGTTCAAATCCTTAAGCCAGGCCTAGTGGCTCTCTTTCTGCTGTCTTTAGATCCAGATGTAGAACTCTCAGCTCCATCTCCAACACCACATCTGCTTGCATGCCAATGATGACAATGGACTAAATCTCTGAACCTGTAAGCCAGCCTCAATTAAATGCTCTCCTTTGTAAGAGTTGCTATTGTCACGGTGTCTCTTCACAGCAACAGAACACTGACTAAGACCATCAAGGTCATGTGTGTGTGTGTGTGTGTGTGTGTGTGTGTGTGTGTGTGTGTGTGTAAATTCAACAATGGCTGTCTACCAATGGAAAGTCCAAGAATCCAGTAGTTGCTCAGTCTATGAAGCTGGATGATGTCTCAGCTGGTCCTCAGTATATGCTGGAATCCCAAAGAAGTAGGGTCTAATGTAGTGAAAGAATGAACTTGCCAGTGAGAGTGAGAGCAAGCAGAAGGTGAGGCCCAGATTAAAGGTGGGTCTTCCCACTTCAAATGATTTGAAGAGGAAAAACTCCTCACTGAAAACTGCAAATTAATTAATTAATGTAGTTATTAGTAAACTGTAATATTAGGCCGGCAGAGTGGCCGATGGAGTAGCCGGCGGCTTGGCAGAGGAGCAGGCAGCTCGGCCTGAGTGCCTTCACTGGTTGCCTAACTTATCCTGGAAAAAGAGCCCCGGGACCAAAGGTGGCCTATACCACCTATAACCTAAACTCTGTTAATTAATATAAGTTGTTATATTAGGCTGGTAGAATTACCGGTGGCTTGGCGGGAGATTCGCCTGGGCTCGAGGGGAGTCTGGGAATCCAACAGCCTGGGACTGCTTGGACTGAGGGCCTATAAGCCACTGCAGTCTTTTCTCCAATAATTAAACACACCAAGACCTTTTAATATTTTAACACTTAGCCCTTAGCTGGGCAGACTCTCAATTAGCTACTCTAAATTAACCCCAAACCAACATGTGCCTGTGAGTACCTTCCAGACTTCTCCAGACGTCTTTCTCCTTCTATGTCTCCCGGCGGAAAGAGGAAAGAGTCTCTGTGGGTGCGGAATTCCTGCTGATCTGAGGAAGTCCCACCTTCCTATACTCTTTCTGCCCAGCTAATTGGCCATAAGCAACTTTTATTAACCAATCAAGAGAATGCCTCAGAAGGGGTGGTAACCAGATCTCAGCATTGAATTCAATGTATCAGAAACAATATTAGACCTTCTCTCAACATCTCCCCCTTTAAGTCTAGCAAAAGGCTCCTTTTCTTAACAATAAACACAATACAGTAACAATAAATACAATAAAAACAATTATGAAAACTAAAAGGTGTGACATATATCTCTCTTGATGAGTTTAAGGATCTATACCTAATTTAACTTCTATCCTAACTTACATTCTTAACTAAACCATCTTAACCTTAAAACATCCTTTTAATTCCTAGATGATTTTTTATTTAAACCTGAACTGTTAACATGATGTTTCTGATGAAATTTTGAGGC
>CAJQZJ010014957.1:1801293-1823730 GCA_907164525.1 Lophiomys imhausi | reverse complement strand
GCTTTCAATGGCCTAATTGCCCTTTGACAGTCAGCATTTGCATTTTCGTATGCCAAGGCATTTATCAAGTCCTGTCTGGCATCAGGGTTATCTACATCTCTCTCCACAGCTGAAGTCAATCTCCCTAAAAAGTCTGAGAAGGTTTCCTGAGGACCTTGTATTATCTTGGTGAATGAAGTAAACCTTTTCCCAGCCTCAGCCACCATATCCCAGGCTCTCAGAGCTGCAACACGACATTGTTCGATGACAACATCTTCAAATTGAGTCTGTAACCATATGTCAGCATAAGGTCCCTCACCAAGCATTTGGTGGGTTGTGACATTTATTCCCCTTGCCATATTTTGCTGCTCTAATTTTGTGGCTTCATGTCTCCACCATGACCACCATTGTAATTGCTGGCTACCTTCTAGCACAGCTGATATCAGTCCCTTCCAATCTTGGGGAATGATTCTATTTTGTATAGCCCAATTATTTAGCATCTGTTTAACGAATGATGAGTACATTCCATAAGAGACAATAGCCTCCTTAAATCTTTTTAAATCCAAAATGTCTATTGGACGCCATGTTAATTCCTGATGGAGTTGACTGTTATTATTATCAGGCCTAATTTGAAACATAACTGGAAAAGCTGATGATGATTGTGCAGTACCACGCAGCTCCTCTGGGGGCGCACTTGGTTCCACATTAGCACCATTACCTACCTGGTTTCCTACTGGCACATGCAGCGGCTTTTCTACTGGTACATGCGGCGACTGTGGAGACCTAGCTAGAAAAGAACTTGCCATTTTCTCAGTTCCAGTCACCTGCCCTGCCAGAATTTTCTTAAGCTCCTCAATCTGCATTTCCATAATTTTTAATTGTGTAACAGACGTCTTCCTTATGACAAACCAATAAAATAAAAAAAAGTAAACAGCATAAAACATTCAGTCTGATTGAAAAACAGTGTAGAGGTCAGCAGTAAACATTGCCATATTGTCAACAACTGGCATCATAGTTTCAAAATCTGCAGTTTTCTCTACAGTTTTGAAAATAAAATTACCCATAATGCCTTACCAAATTAATTAATTAATTTGCAGTTTTCAGGTGGCGCTCAACATGGGGCTCGAACCCAAGACCCTGAGATTACTGCAAATTAATGTAGTTATTAGTAAGTATAAATTGTAATATTAGGCCAGCGGAGTAGCCAGCGGCTTGGTAGACAAGCAGGCAGCTCGGCCTGAGTGCCTTCACTGGTTGCCTAACTTATCCTGGAAAAAGAGCCCCGGGACCAAAGGTGGCCTACACCACCTATAACCTAAACTCTGTTAATTAATATAAGTTGTTATATTAGGCTGGTAGAATTACCGGCGGCTTGGCGGGAGATTCGCCTGGGCTCAAGGGGAGTCTGGGAATCCAACAGCCTGGGACTGCTTGGACTGAGGGCCTATAAGCCACTGCAGTCTTTTCTCCAATAATTAAACACACCAAGACCTTTTAATATTTTAACACTTAGCCCTTAGCTGGGCAGACTCTCAATTAGCTACTCTAAGTTAACCCCAAACCAACATGTGCCTGTGAGTACCTTCCAGACTTCTCCAGACGTCTTTCTCCTTCTATGTCTCCCTGCGGAAAGAGGAAAGAGTCTCTGTGGGTGTGGAATTCCTGCTGATCTGAGGAAGTCCCGCCTTCCTATACTCTTTCTGCCCAGCTAATTGGCCATAAGCAAGTTTTATTAATCAATCAAGAGAATGCCTCAGAAGGGGCGGTAACCAGATCTCAGCATTGAATTCAATGTATCAGAAACAATATTAGACCTTCTCTCAACACCTCGAAGGTATACCCAGCTGCTTGGCTTTTAGTTAATTCTCAATGCAGTCAAGTTGACAGCCAAGGATTGCCATCACAACAAGCTAGCCTAGTTCCCAGAAAACTCAAAGTGTAGAAAACCCAGATTTACCAACCTTAAAATTGGAGAACAGCTACTCACTGGAAAGATAGGCTAACTTTCTCCCAAGCCCTTATTCTCTGTAGATGCAATCATTAAATCACTTCCCTCCTAAATCTGTGAGCAATGCCTTTGGAGGAACCTTAAATAGCTCTTGTGTCACCATACTCATCCTGTAACCTTCTCGTGCTCAAGCTGGCAATAACAATAGCAACTTTTTTTAAAGCCATTGATAATTATCAAGAAACATGTTTAGCTTTTAAGCATCAAATCTCTATATCATCATAGTAACTCTGTGAGGTAGGTAGACATTACTATAATCTGTTTTTTACTTAGGGGATACTGAGGCACAAAAATAGATGTCTTCCCAGGATCACTATTTCTGTTTATCTATTTCTGTGTGTACTGAAACAATTCAATTTATTTGGCTCATGATTCTGGGGAATCAATTATTTGGACTGGGCTTCTGATGGGTGGTTCTGGCCTGGAGAAGTTCTCTGTACTATCTGTAGTGAGTGCAAGTAGATTTTCTATATTCACTGCACTGATTCTGTTTCCTAACTATTTCAATAGAGCTACAATAAATATGGACTTATAGGTTATTTGGAGTTGTTTGGTATACGCCCAGAAGTGGTATGGTAGGTCATATGGTAGTATTATTTCTAAGGTGATTTGTTTTGTTTTTTGAGAAAACTGCACACTGATTTCCAAAGTGGTTACACCATTTACACTCCTACCAACTGTGTATAATGGTTCCATTCCCCCTTATCCTCTCCAGCATCTGTTACCACTGGTATAGATGATAAATACTCTGACCGTGGTGAGATGTAATCTTAGAGTAGTTTTAATCCTCATTTCCCTAATGGCTGCAAATGTTCAAGACATTTGGAAGTGTTTCACAATCATTTTATTTCTTCTTTTGAGAACTCTTTGTTTAATTGAGTAGCCTATTTTTAACTGGGTTGTTTGTTTTCTTGGTTTTATTTTCTTTTAGCTCTTTGAACATTCTGGGCAATAATCGTCTGCAAAATGTATAACTGATGAAGATTTTTCTCCCATTCTGTCAGCTGTTTCTTCGCTTGATTGACAATTTCCTTTGCAGAACAAACACATGTTAGTTTCATGAGGTCCCATTCATCTACTGGGAGACGTCCTATGCTGCCAGAGCCCTGGTTAGAACATCTCCACCCATACTTGTCTACTGAAGCACACTCCTTTTGTTCCTCTTGCAGTTTTGGGTGTCAGGTCTTAGCTGTTAATCCATTTGGAGTTGGTGCTGTGAGAAGAAAGCATTCAGTTTCATTATTCTGCATGTTGATATATTGGCATTCAGGTTTCCCAGTATATTGTCCTTCCCCCAGTGTTTATTCTCTGGTGCCTTTGTCTAAAATATGTTGTCTATAGTTGTGTGGACTGATATCTGGGTCCTCTATTCCATTCCATTAATCTATATGTCTTTTTTGTGTCAGCATCATGCTGTTTTTATTCCTATGATTTTATTATATAACTTGAAGTCAAGTGTGGTGATACCTCCTGCAGTATTCCTGCTCAGGATTGCTTTGACAATTTGGTCTTTTGTACTTCCGTATAAATGTTAAGATTGTTTTTCTATAACTGTGAGGAGGAATTGCCCTGGAATTTTTATTTGGGTTGCACTGAATGTGTAGATTGCTTTTAACAGGCATTTTACAACATTAATTCTTCTTCTTTTTTTTTTTTTTTTTTTTTTAGGTTTTTCAAGACAGGGTTTCTTAGTGTAGCCATGGCTGTCCTGGACTCACTTTGTAAACCAGGCTGGCCTCGAACTCACAGAGATCCACCTGCCTCTGCCTCCTGAGTGCTGGGATTCAAAGCGTGCGCCACCACATCTGGCTAACATTAATTCTTCTTACACATAAGTGTGGAAAGTCTTCCAACCGGCTGATGCTTTCCTCAGTTTCTTCAACATCTTAAAGTTCTCATCGTAGAGATCTGTTTTCTTGGCTGAGTGTATTCCTAAATATTTTATTTTACTTATTTTATTGTGGCTATTGTAAATGAAATTGATTCCCTGTGTGTTCTGCTTCCATTCCTAGCCCCTCTGTGACTTTTGCCATGAAAGAGTGTTGGATGTTGTTTTCTGCATCTCCTGAGGTTTCTGTCTCTCAGTCTGTTTGTGTGAGGTATTACATTTGTTGTTTCACTTATGCTGACTCATCCCTGCAACTCTGGAATGAAGCCAACTTAGTCATAATGAATGATCATTTTGATGTAATCTAAATACAATTTTATAAATGAGAGAGAAATGGGTATAATTAATAGTCACTTCTAAGTCTTGCTGAAGCTCTTTTGGTACATTTCCCAGAAACAAACAAACAAAAAAAATGGATGAATTTGGTAACTAAGCAAAATTTTTCTCTGGGAGTTTTTATAACTTAGAGAGCTTCTACTTTTATTGTTGGTGTTTTTAAAAGCTAAAGGAGAGCCATTACAACTTTCTGGAAATCGTTAAAATAGTTTTAACAACTTTTAAGGAAAGAGCTCAAAGAATTGAATGACGTTGCTATTACATAATCCCTTCCATTCCCCATTATTTATCTGTGTGAATGGAGTTCTTTAACAGTTGTAAATTTCATATTTTGAATGATATGAAAATTAGAGCTACAGTTTGTGTTGAAATCTCTTATTCTTCAGTAAAAAGAACATTATGTAGATATACACTGAAAGGGAGAAATTGGATTCATTCATCTCACTTCCAGTGATATCTAACTCTTATGTTTGACAATTACCTGTCTAAAGTATAATATATTTATCTTTTATTATATATACTGGTAATTGTAATAACAGCAATTCATGAGGAAATTCTAAAATCTGAGGATTTTTATAGTCCTGAAGATACCATTTTATTTTACAAATGTATTCTTTGACAAAGAAACATACGAGGGCAATAAAAGATGTTTAAGCATAAGTAAATACCTTTAAGACATAATTTAGAATAGATGTGAGACAAAAATACAAAGTCAAAGATAAAATGCAAGCATTATAAAAATCTTTATCTATTAAAGAGCAGTGTCCATATTTCTACAAGTAGGTAAATGTAGATAATAAATCACTCTAACTAGATTGGATATTTTCTAAAGAGTTGAAATCTCAACTCAATATTTATAATATGCTTTTTTAAAAAACCTACATGTCCTAGTCAGGGCAACTGTTGCTGTGATGAGACACCACGACCGAAGCAACTTGAGGAGAAAGGGTTTATTTGGCCTACACTTCATATCACTGTTCATCAGTGAAGGAAGTCAGGACAGGAACTCAAAGGGAAGAAATATGGAAGCAGGAGCTGAGCAGAGGCCCTATAGGGTTGCTGATACTGGCTTGCTCCTCCTGGTTTGCTCAGCCTGCTTTCGTATAGAACCCCGGACCACTAACCCAGGGATGGCACCACCCACAGTGGGCCAGGCTCTCCCCTGTCAATCACTGATTAAGAAAATGACTTACAGCTAGATCTTGTGGAGGCGGTTTCTCAGTTGAAGTTTTCTCTTTTCAGATAACTCTAGGTTGTGGCAAGTTGACATAGATCTAACCAGCAACCATATCATTTCTATTTGATTTATCCAAAAAAAAAAAACTACTCTATAGGCCTCTTGACACTATTTGAAAGACTAAGACAATGATCATTAGTTTATTAGATATTTCTATTGCCATAATGGAAGTTCCATTAAATCAAGCATTGCTTCTCAAGTGCTAGCAACAATTTCTGGCACGTAGAGACCACTAGTAATTGTTTAACTAATGAATTATCAATTAATTAATTAATTAATTAATTAATTAATGTGTTCTAGCCCATTGGAAGGAGTCATCAACAGGTTTAGGTCAGCACCTGGAAAATGTTAGGAGGTCCCTAAGCATACCACAGAATACTCCAGGGTAATAGACACAGCCCTTGAGCTCAGGAAGTTCATAGTTTCATAGCATGAGAATGAAGAGAGTCAATGCCAATAAGTAATCAGAACCACAAGAGAACCCCATAAACTAGAAATGACACCATGAAAAGGGTTCTGATGGACCAAACCTCGGGGAATCGCTCATCTTTATCTTGTTGCTTAAAGAGGCAACTATGTATTTTTGCACATCTGTATCTCAGCTGTTCAACACCATGCTTAAGCAAACACAGCTGCAAGCTGTGCTAGGGTCTAGGTCAACTCCTTGTGATCCTCATCTTCAGTGGACCAGCAGGTGAGCCAGGGCATGTGCATCCCAAGTCTATTGCAGAAGGGACGCAGGCAAGGGCAAGTTCCAGACTCTGACAGCACAGCCACAAACATCTGGTGGGCCCAGGCAAGTTACCTAGCCAGGCTTGACCTGAGTGGAAGGCAGACCTTATTCACAATTGAGGTCCAAATATTTCTTGAATGATTATCCAGACTATTATGTAAGGAAAATATTGATTCCTTTATGACTTTTCTTCACCATTGTGGTCAACTTTGCCCACTAAAGATGGTTCCTGAATATCCAGAACCACCCATTCTGCTCCAGCCACTAGTTGTTCATACCTTTTCTTTAATTAATTTTTTTGTACAATGTATTTTGATCATGTTTCCCTTCTTCCAACTCCTCCCAGATCCTTCCTCTCTTCCTACCCACCCAAATTTATGATCTCTCTCTCTCTCAAAAAAAACAAGAAATAAATAAACAAAAAACTCACAAAGAGAAAACTAATTTTCCCTTTGTCAGTGGGTATCAATGTCAGATAGCTTTCTTGATTAAACTCTGTGTCCACTTCCTCTTCTCAGTGCTGGGATGCTGTCTGAACTTGTGCAGGTCTTGTGCATGCTGCCAGAGTCTCTATGAGCTCATATAAGCGTCAGTCCTGTTATATCTTGAAGATACTGTTTCTTTAGAGGTGAATGTCACTCCAAGGTTGTTCATATCTTAAATATCCACCATAGAATATTAGCTTTTTGCTTTGGAGCTTTGGTAATATCAAAATAGGTTAGTTTTTGATTACCAAAACTTCACAATAAATGTTACTAATCTCACAAGTGTTTACTAATTTATCTTGACTTTTAATTTACCTCCAAATAAAAAAGGCATTAGAAAAAAGAACCCATTGATCCCCAATTCTTGGTCACTGTCATTCTCCTTTCTTTCACTCTCATTTCATAGTTTGCCCTTAAAATCCTTCTGTTCCCTTGATAGCCAGACATGAATCACACTGTTTAATATGGATAAGAATGAGTAACAGTAATTGAAAAAATAGAGGATCTTGGTCCATTTCTTATCCAGAAAGATGCTAAGAGAGCTGCCAGGGAGTCTTCAGACTCTTGGAGCACATTCCATAATTTATGAACACATGAATGTTCCTCACCAATAGCTGGGATGAGTCAGACATTTTAATTGCACTTCCTTAAGATTAGAACAGGAAGAGCCTCATGCCTGGTCCTCCTGTAGCCTCATGATGGATGCTCTAGTTAGAGGAGCCAGGGTTGGCATTTGAGATACCAGTGAGTAGGGAGAAGCACACGTGTTGGTAACCCTCAGCTTTTGTTCTTTTAGTTTGAAGTTGAAGGACTTTTAGGTAAATGGTATTAGAGAAGTCTTATCCCTGTGTGAAAATCACCTTATTGTACTCTCTTCCTGGCAACAAGTGGGGAAACCAGTTGGGATTCCACCTTTCTGAGCATCTCTGAAAAAGGCTATTTAATGTAACTTTTCTTAAAAGGTTTGTTGAAAATGACCCATCTCGCCTCTGCAAAAGACAAATATAAGAAATGTATACATAGTTTCATGACCTGAGATACAATAGTCACATGTACATTGTTTAGTGAGTCAAGTGTTCGTGGATGTTTAGTGAGTCAAGTGTTCGTGGATCGTTCCGTGGGTCTGACTCTATCTGTGGTGTTCGTGTTCGAAGTCTGAGCAGGAGGAGACTCATGGGGCTGACTCTAGTAGAGGAGAGAGATGCCAATCAAATTAAGTGTAATTAGGTAATGAAGTGGAAGTTTCAAATAAAGCTATCACAACACATTATGAAATAAGTTGTCAGATGATTATGGGAACTTTCAAAGCCTCTGTCAAAACCCTTTCCTAAATGGAACACGTGAATGGGCACTGGCTAACTAAAGAGATGTAGAGGACTCGAGAGAAAAACCTTCCTGAAAGCATTGACACAAACCTTCCCACAAAGAGACAGGACAAAGATGCTTCTCTCTTCATCCAAGCCCAACGAGGAGATCTTCAAGGTGACCAGTTGGAAAACTCACTTGTGTTTCTGCGGTTGTGAAGAAGGGTGGTGTTTCTCAGGATGGAGGACTTCAACATTAGTCTAGGCTAAAAGAGAGAGGGAGAGCTGGTTTTTATCTGGACTCATTCTCTCCCTTCCAAAAGTGGATCAAAGGTACAAAAATCCAAGGAACTGATATCTGTTCCAGGTATATACTGCAAAATATTATTTCATAGCAAGTAGCCATAGAACTCTGGTGGTATTTATCAGATGTCCACAAGTATCAGTTAGAGGCATTTATTGAGTATTAATGAATGTGTGCATGGGATTTTGTCTTAGTTAGGGTTTACACTGCTGTGAATAGACATCATGACCACAACTCTTATAAATGAAAATATTTCATTGGGACTGACTTACAAGTTCAGATATTTAGTCCATTATTGTCACATTGGGAAGCATGGTGGCACACAAGTAGACACGGTGCTGGGAAAGGAACTGGGAGTTATACATCCATATTGGCAGGCAGCAGGAAGAGAAGATCACACTGGGGACAGATCTTTGTGTGTATCTTTTGTTTTTTCCTTTCTGATGGAGTCTTGGTTGATACAGGCTGGTCTTAAACTCCCTGTGGAGCCTAACTTGGCCTTGAACTTTTGACTTTCCTGTCTCAGACTTCTACATACTGGGTTCATAGACATGTGTCACTGATGTGTGGTTTCTTTTGGTTATCTTGCCTCTGGTCCTTCCCTGTCTCTCTACTCTGCTTCCTGTCTGCCAAGGGATGTTCAGCCTTTGCCTACTGCACACACTGCCGTGATGTAGGAGGTGCCACTGCCGTGATGGACCGCCTCTCCAGAGGCCGAGAAACACAGGCAAGCGAGTATGAACTGAAACCTCTGAAGTAATTGCTTTTGGCTGACAGGTATTTCAGTTGCTACGGTATCTTGACTCCTGTGAATAATGCTGCAGTAAAATTAGATGGCTCTACCCCCTTAAAGACTACCAGTTTTTCTCTACACCCTGTGGAAGCTCAGGCACTGTCTCTTTTAATTCTCCTTTGGTTTTGCATAGCCTTTGCATTCTTTTCCACAGCTAAACCATTTGAAATTGTTACCAAGACTGTGCAATTTCTCCACATTCTTGCTGCCACCACCTGTTATCTTTTGATTAGCAAAACCAGTCCTCTTATAGGATATGAAATTCTAGCTCCTTGTTTGGGAAGGAGTGCGGAATCTGCTGGTGCATGAATAGATGGTGCCCAGGGGTAGATGTGCTGTGTCTTCCTCTATTGCTTTCCCCTTATTTTTTGAACAGAGTCTCTCTCTGAACCCAGAGCTTGTTTATTTGGTTAGATTGGTCAGCCAGTGAGCTGCAGACAGCCTCCTATTTCTGCCTCCCTTGCACTGAGATTTCAGGTGAGCCCTGGTTTGCCCAGATTTTTATGTGGGTCTGATCTGAAATCAAGTTCTCACGGTTGTGCAGCAAGCACGTTACTGCCTGAGACATCGCCCCAGACTTGAAGGTGTACCACGTTGTGCTTTTGATGTGCACGTCCCTGAGTGTCAGTGGCGGTGCACATCTTTGTGTACCCATTGCTCACTTGTATGTTTTCTTCAGATGTGTGAATTCTAGAGATCTGGCTGCAATGATGCTTGTACAGTAATCAATATGATGCTGTACATTTAAAATCTGTCGAGCAAACAAATGCCTCATTGTGTTCTTACCACAATAAAAAAAAACAGACTTGGCTGTTTTAAAGCCCAAATACTTATAATCCAAATCATGAGGTTCTGGGTTATGAAATTTTGTGTCTTCAAAGACTCTCCCATCGCTGGCCCTGTGAAACTAAACACACAAAGGCTGTCTGTCCCTAGCCTCGATAAAATGCTCCAGCAGAACCCGCAAGGAAGATATAATAACTTTAATGCAAGGCTGGAGCCTTGGAAATCTTTCGGTGCTTCCCCCCACCCCCCATATCTATAACTTCTTCAGAAGATGAACTAGCTCCAGGCCAGTTTGTAGGATCTGAGGTGCACTGGCTTTGTGGTAGATAGGCTCATGCTCAGCCTCCTGGGGACCCACATTGATGATTTGCCATCTCTGAGATTTACATTTGCATCCTTGGTGCTTCCCTTGGGTTCTTTGGTCTAAGAATTATTAAGGTCTTGCTCAACCTAGACTGCTAAGTTTCTGGAGAGAAGAGAGAACCAAGTGACAGGTGAGAAACTATGAAAGTGCAGGAGGGACACAGTCAGAGAAGAAACAAAGAAGAGAGGGCTGAAGGAAAGGACTCAGCTTGTCCCACCTGCACAAAGCATCCTTTTGAACGTTTCTCTCTCCTACATTGTCACTTTTCCTTCAGTACTCCTTCAGTTCTTCCCATCAGCCCACAACTGTTGTTACTCTCCCTCCTCTTTTAAAAGCCCACAGGAACCTACATGATAAGTCATCACCACATCAGCAGCTTGGAGCACACTTATTCTCCCATGCACTTCATGAGGTTCAGAGAACTGAGAATGGTTTGCCCTGCTGGTTATGACTCCAGGTTGCATTCAAGCTGCCAGCCAGGGCCTAGGCTTCAAATGGAAGCTCAGCCGCATGCTGACTCAGCCACATGGTTACTGTCAGACTTCAGTCTCATTGCTTGTCAGCTGACAAATCAGTCCCTCACCAGACGGACCTATCCACAGGGCCACATGCAATACAGTTTATTGCTACTCACAAAATGAAGCAAGAGAGAGAGAGAGGGAGAGAGAGAGAGAGAGAGAGAGGGAGAGGGAGAGGACAAGAGAGCATCCAATCTGGAAACTGTGCTCTTATAACTCCCCTCACATGTGACTGTGACATACCATCTCTTCTGCCATATGCTTGAGGTCACACACACTAACCCAGATATAACAAGAAAAGAGACTGCAGAATCATGAGCCTCAGAGGTAAGTGGTTCCTCAGGTTCTCTCTGGAGGCTGCCTACCTAAAATCCTTCCCTCTCTCCTACATCATTCTCTACATTTCTCTGGTCCCTGTAGAGAAAAACTCATGTTTTTGAACATTCTCTGTGTTGCAGTCTATGATTTCCTGTCTTCCATGCTCATTTGAATCCCTTCCAACAAGACATTTGTTCCCACAACCCAAGTCCTGTCAAGGTCACCAACGACGTTCACATCACCAGATCCATTGGCCAAACAGTTCTCAGCCTTGACTTACTAGGCTCCCACGAAACACATTGGATCACTCTCTTTTTCTTTGACTTCAAGATATGGCATTCACTCCTCCCCGATAGTTAATAGATATTTAATTTTAAAAAGTAGGGATGGAGGTGAGAAATACTTAACAATCACAGAGAAAATCAAACAAACCTTAAAATGGTGCATTTTTCAAAAAAGAAAGTAAAGCGAAAAAAAAAAAAGAAAAGAGAACTGTTGTTGTAGTGCTGGAAATTGAACCCAGAGCCTTGTGCATACCATACTCCATGGCTAGTTTATAGCCCCAGGCCACTGGAAGATTTAAAATCACACAAGAAATGAGACATCATTAGACTTCATTGTTCAATTAAATGGTGAATTGATAGAATGCCCTGTCAACATGTCAACTTTAATCATTTTCTATAATTATATTAAGAAGATTAAATATAGAGAATTTGAGAAGAGTTACAGAAGGTAGATGGCTCAGCAGTTAAGAGCAAGCTATCTATATACACCACGTGTGTGTGTGTGTGTGTGTGTGTGTGTATGCATGCAAGCATAAAATTTCATATGCATAAAAGAAATATTTCTTTAAAAATTGTAAGAGAATAGATTAGAATAAGGCATGTGACACTTGCAGATAATCTCTTCACTTGGTCAGGCAAGGTTGAAGAATCCAGAATTCAAGGCCATCCTGGGACTACTTAATGAGATCCCAATTAAAAATAAATAAATAAAAGAGGAGGAAGGAAATTCTTAAAATAGTAACAGCGGCAGCGATTTATACACATTAAAAACGTGGAAGCCCTAAGGACAAATCCACAGGCAGATGGGACACCAGAGAAGAACTCCAGACTCGGGTCCCAGGAAAAGAGAGTCTCTCCTTGGGAAGAGGGAGCCAATCCTGGAGGAGGCAACAGGGCCACCGGCACAGGGCTTTCAGTTGACACCCAACAAGAAGGGACCCTGAGCTCCGGCCAGACCCTTGAGGGCACTGGAACTCCAGTCTTCTTCACACACTAAGGCTCGCTGAGACCACCTCTAAGAGTGACGAATGGTGATGAGTGGCGGAGGGGATGCGAGGGAAACCTTCATTTCTGGCTTTAGAAATGGGTTTTTATTGCTATGAAGAGACACTATGACCACAGCAACTCTTGTAAAGCAAAGCATTTACTTGCGGCTGGCTTACAGTTTCAGAGGTCAGTCCATCATTGTCATGGTAGGAAGCATGGTAGCATTCAGGAAGACATGATGCTGGAGAAGGAGTTAAGAATTCTACATCCAGATCTGGAAGGAGCAGGAAGAGGGAGAGTGAGACACTGGGCCTGGCTTGATGAGCATTCGAAACCTCAAAGCCTACCCCCAGTGACACACTTCCTCCAAAGAGGCCACACCTACTCCAACAAAGCCACACCTCCTAATAGTGCCTCTCCCTAAGAGCCTGTGGGGGCCACTTTCATCCAAACCTCCACAGAGGACCAGATTGACAGGGAAATGATGTGCATGCTTTAAACCCACCACGCCTACCTCCTTGCTCTGCCGTCTGTGTCTTCGCTCTGCTTTTGGCCCTGACGCTCCTTCCAATTCAGTAGAAAATGTGACCCCGGAGAAAGAGGACAGAGTGGTTCCACTGGCACCTGGGGCAGGAGACGCCGCGATGCCCCTCCAAACTTTCTCAAATCTGAGAGAGGAAGGACATGGTGTGTGAGCCCTCCAGGATGAGCAATAAAAACTGAGTCTGTGGTTCAGGAAGAAGAGGGGTGTGCTGGAAACTCACAAGAGAGTTAACAAAACCAGGAACACTGCAAAGCCAGGTTCAGAAACCCGTACTTACCTCTGAGGAGAGAAGATGAGTAACTTTGGTCCTTCTCTTTGCGTATTTGCACCTTCAGTGGAGAACCTACCCATGTGCAGCAACAAAAGCAGGAGAGGAAATAAAAAATCTTTAAAGAAGGACTCAAATTATAGGTTAAAATAGAAACTTAAATTGTACAGTGCTTCCAACAAACAAACCTAAAACAAAACGAACACTTAAAAATAAATGTTTAAAAAAATAAAAGAAAAAAAGGGTGTAGATTTATCTGGCAAATACAAAAAGAGCCAAGATAACAAAATTCATTTCAGATTGCATGGAATTCAAGGCTTCGCATGGAACAAACAGCTTCATTCTGCACTGAAGTATGATCTCCAATGCAGGTGTAGCCCATCTACAGGGTCCTGGCAGTCATCTAACCTGCTTGATCTCCAGGAGAGGCACCACAGATCGCTGCGGTCCCTTTGAAAGGATGGTTTGCTGAGGAGTCACTGAAGGTACCAGACAATGTAGATCTCACAGGCTCAGCAAAGTATAGACTTAAGTTGGATCTGTGAGAAAAGCAGCCTCTGATTGGTGGAAACGAAATAGCAGAGTGGAGACCATGAGATCATCAGCTGGTGGCACACCGACCGGGAACAAGAGGGTCTATAGTCCTTGTTCTGGTTCAAACATTCCCCCAGAAGTTCATAGGCTGTAAACTTAATACAATGTACGTATGCCTGTGGTATTCAGAGGTGAGGTCTCTGGAAGGTAATTAGGATTACATGAGGTCCTGAAATGAGACCTCTGGGGTGGTGTTAGTGGTGTTTGGGAAAAAAAGAGATCTGACTCAGCACAGTTGCTCTGCCTTGCTGTGTGACACATTCTGCCGCGTTGATACAGCACTTAACCCCTTAGCAGATGCTGACTATGCAAGCAACTTGATATCTTCAAGAACTATGAGCAGAAGGAACCTATGTTCTTTATAAATTACCCAGGCTAGGGTATTCTGTTATTGCAACAGAAAATAGACTATAGGAGAGTAGGAAATACCTGCAAGTGCCTGAGGGAGAAACTGACCGTGTACCTGGGGTGATAATAGGAATTGGAATAGGAATTTGAGATGTGTGTACATCCACATCTGTGTGTTTGAGAACTTCCATCCTTCTTCAGTGTTCTGGAGCTTCTCCCATTCTGGTCAGGCCCAGCAAGCCCAACTTGTCTAAACTGGTTTTTTAATCAGACATGCTGGCTGCATAGTTTCTCCTGGACGTAAGCAACCCAAAGCTCTGTTTTCCAATGCCCTGGAAGGGCTGGAATAGAAAGCTGGAGTCTGGGCCTCAGCAGTTACAGGAGCTTAACCTAGGGCCCACAGACAGAACTATGGGTCTGCAAACTCTGATGGAAAAAATGATGCTAGATTTTACACACTGCTTTGCAACTGAATTTTTTCAGAAGTGTAATTACCTGGCTGCTGGATTTGGTTACATGGCACCTTCAAAAAGGTGCAGTTATTTCTGGGTCACCAGTTTGGTTTTTGTAAAGTAGTTTGGCAAGTGTATTTTGATACATTTGCTTTCATTTGTCATCCCAAGTACTTTATCCTTTAAATGTGAGATTTCTGAGGAGGCTGCATAAGAATCACTAGATTGCAAAATGAAGCCAGGTTCCAAATGATGCCAAGACTCTAATTCATAGAAACCTCATCCCTGCCACCATCCCTCAGGCCCCCTAGAAACAGCAGAACCAGAGCTGAGCAACAGTGCACCTCAGGCCTTTCTGCCCAGCCCTCAGGAAAAGGGACACAACCAGAGCTGAGCTGCAGTTTTGTGACATTTGTTAATAGTCTTCCATTCCCCCTCCTCTCTCCTTTCCTGTCCACCTTCTACTTACATCACTCATGCCTCCAATTCAATTTGAGTCCACAGTCTTTTTTCATGTGCAAACATGATTTTAAACATTATTCATTTACATATGCATGTCTGGGATCCTCCTTTTTCTATGTATACAGGAAACACCATAAATTAGTGGGAAAAGTAAGTGTTTTCTGAGATTATAACATATGTGGTAATTACAAATGCAACATACTTTTAAAACTCTGGAGCAAAGCATGTGCAGTTTAGACTGTTTTCATCTTAATATCATATTGTATTTTCCTAGATTGTTAAATCGTATTTAAAATCACTTCTGACTACATGTATATCAAATACAGTTACAATAAAACACATCATCTCCCCATTGACATTAACATTTCTGTGGGCTAGTGTGGGCTGGGGATATGGCTCAGTGGTATAATACTTACCCAGCATGCTCTGGGTTTGAGCCTCAGAATAACAGTAAAAAATAAATGAAAAACTGCTGTGGCAAACCTCACCATATATATCTCTCTGAAAAAAAAATTGACTTATGCTTTTAAACTAAACTTAAAGTACAAGTAATGCCTGGACAAGCAAGGTTGTTTTCCATTGTCCATTTGCTTGCCGGAAGGATAGGTAATGCAGATTCCAGCAGGAATGAAATTGCCTCTCATTCTTCCTCAAGAACAACAGAATGCATTGCTTACAAAGGAAAGTTTGCAAGAAATACACCCCCTTCCTGACTTCCTGTGCCCCTTGTCACACCCTCACCTGAGAAGCTTCTATTTTCAGTGAGAGTTAACACAGTGACCACAACTAGCCAAGGTGCAGAGAATAAGAGACTACACAGTGCTCATCCTTAAAGGGAACACTGTTAGTTATCCACCACCCCACCCCACCCCTGCCAAGGCCCAGGGATCATTGCAGGAGACTAAAAGAGAGCAAGAGGCAGAACAGTGGATGATTACTAGGAAACAATATCTTCTGGACACAGAAGGGCACATATGAACTAACAAGGGTGTGGCGGCATGCACAAAACCTGTATGGGCCCAGGCCAGCCCAGACCCTAGCAAGGAGAGGGGAGTGCGTACACAATCCCACCCCTAGCTGTGGAACTATGGGTAATTGTTAGCGATTGGGAGAGGGAGAGGCAGTTTTCTCTCTAAGAGTGTAGCCCCGCTAAGTCGACCACTCTCCAGTGGAAGGACTATTTGGGGAGCACAAGTTGATCTTGAAGAAACAAAAGAAAATAGGAAGCAAAGTTGGGTAAGTAGGGGAGGGAGGGGTGGATCTGAAAAGAGTTGGCGGGAGGGAGTGAGTATCACCAAACACTGTGTGACACTCTCAAAGAACTAAGAAAAAAAGAAAGTTTTGCTGACTTTAAAGACAAAATTGTCTCCAATTTATTTACATTTTTATGAGGGGTAGTGTTGCTCAGCTTTTTAATTTTTATTAGTTGTTGTGTATTTCTCTTTTGTAACTCCTAAATCACTATATTTGCTACTACATACCATATACTAAAGCAATCACATTTCTTCAGCTCAGGGCTGGTGGGATAGTGTAACTCCAGGCATAGCATGGTGGTTATTTGCTGACTCATGAAACTGACTCATCAACTTTGACCTGTGGCAACACCGATTTCATAGAGTCTGATCTGACTATAATGCAGATTGTCTAATTTTCTTCACAACAAGTGCATTAACATCCTCATTTTACAAAAGAGGACACTGAGGCCCAGAGAGAAGAGACGATTTGCCAATGATCATACAACCAACAGATGGTTCAGGAAGGATTAGAACCCAGGAAATCTGACTTCATGGTTTTAACAAATAGTTAATGTCCTAAGCATGTTAAAAAAAATTGTGAACTGCCCCTAGAAGCATTGCAGATGTGGCTGCTGTGTCACATGTGCATCAGTAGGAGGCAGAGAGGAGAGAGGCTATGTCTACATTCAGTGTTCTGACCTATGAACATCTGAATGAATAGTAGCCTAACATTCATGGGGAAAAAAAGAAAAAAAAAGCAAGCTGGATACCAACACTACTTTGGTGCCATGGGGTAGCCTGTGATGACTACCAGACCAGTACCAGTCAAGCAGCAGATGGGCTCCCAGGACAGGATGCAAGCCAGAAACTAGAAGAACTCTGCCTGACCCTGTTTGTGGGGGTTGTGTTGACCCAGTGCTGGGGTGTAAGTATTTTGTCTGCCTTGTGGTGACATTGACAAATGAGAGATCCCCTCCCCTCCCTTTTGTCCTCACCACCATTGGCTGACAGGAGATCTGGCCGAGATGGGGTCATAAGAGCAGGAGAGCTGTCCCTGCCCCTCACATGCTGCAGCACTCAGGAGAGCAGGCCCTGCACCTTTCCATTGTAGAACTGGCCTTGCAAGTGGGGGTTGCAGGTCTAGAACCAGGGATTTGAGCTGGCCTACCCCAACATCTATCCCATGGATGAATTGCTGGAGTGCAAGAAGAAGCCAGTTCCACAACCCAAAACTACACAATCTCCATGTCACAGGACAGTTACAGCATATCTGAGAGGAGTTCCAGTGAGGTTCTGGTATTGACAAAGCAGCAGTCACCAGAGGCCTCATACCAGACCAAGGAGTCATTATAATGAACATCTGCAAGCAAAATGTGTGGACAAAAGGGAATATTGTGGGACACACTGAGACACACTGCAGCTTCCACAATGAGATTTTATTTTTTATGCTAGGACAGATTGCAAGGGTGGAGGGCAAGTCTGAAGGGAGGTGGTAGATGAGAAGGAACAGGGTGCATGATATGAAATTCACAAAATAGAAATTTTCAATTAAAAATATTTTAAAAAGAAGAACTTATGAACACTCCAGAGTGTTTAATAGTTTTTTTTCTTTACAGCTTGTAATTTTTCTGTTTGTACATAGCTGTAAAACATGTCTTACTGTTTTTAGTTTCTAGTATAAAGTCATAACATTTCCAAATAGAAATATTGAAAGAAATATGTCTTACTCTTTTTCCTTCTTTGTCAACTCTTGTTTTGAGATACGGTCTCGCTATGTAGTACTGACTGGCCCAGAACTCACTATGTAGATAGAACAGGCTGGTCTTGAACTCACAGAAATCCATTTGCCTCTACCTCCAGGGTGCTGGGATTAAACAGGTGTGAGCCATCACACCCAGTCCCCTTCTCAACTCATGACAACATCTGATTTCTAAATTATTTACTGCCAGGTTTGGTTGCTCTATACTGGGGAGGTAGAGGCAGAAGGAGCAAGGTCATGCTCAGCTACTTAGTGATGGTGTAGCTAGCCACATCTATGTGAGGTGTTTTTTAAAAAAAAAAAACTAACTAAATCAGATCTTTATTGAAATGTACAGAATCTTGATTCAGTCTCTTTGATAGAAAAGGGGATGTATGTTCTCCTTTTGTTTTGGGTGGGGTTTTATGGCATCTTTCAAGTATGTGGTCCATTCATCCAAGTTATCAAATTTGGGGACATGATGTTGCTCTCAGTGGTCCTTACTTATTTGCACAGCATTCATACATCATTAATGATAACTCCTTTTTTATTTCTGATATTGACAATTTGGGTGTTTTTCTTTTTCATAGTTAGCAAGCTAGATGCTTATAAATTTATTGATTTTTTTCTATACACTTGTGTTTGGTTTTGTTGGGTTTTTCACTTGGCTTGGTGTTTGTTTTGGGTTCATTTTGTCTTGCTTTAAATTTAAATTTCTCTTCCTTCTCAAGGTTCCCATTCTGATAGGATTCATATCTTTACTAATAGATACACTCACTGCTACAAATTCTATTCACTGCTTTTGCTACAGCCTATGTGTTTCAATAGATTGTATTTGAGCATTTAATTTGTTCAAAATAATTTTTAATTCATCTTTAGCCTATTTTTCTGGCTGTATGTCATAAAGAAGTGTGTTGTCTAATTTACTGATATTCAGGAGAATCTATCAAAGTATTTTTCTTACATTGGTTTCTAGATTTATTCCATTATACTTGAGAATAAACTTTTTAAACACTTATGCTCTTGAAAATGTACATAATCTTAAAATCTTTAAGCAAAAATAAAAATTCTTTGAGTTCGAGGTTTTGCCTATTCTAATGAGGATGCCATGTCTGCTGTGTCCTGAACATTTGTGCTTACACATGGAGTTGGGAGGTAACGGTCCCCCTGACTGGGGTTAATACTGTAGTAAAGGGAATCCCATGGAGATATTTGTCCCCTCCCACCAAGTGAGCAACCCTGAGAAGGTCCTGGCTATATGCCAGCAAGCCAGCCCTTCAAACCAGACGCTGAATCTGCTGGTTCCTCCATCCAGTTCCTCTGTCTTGGGCTTCCCAACCTCGAGAATTTGTTTTAATTTTATTTTATGTGAATTGGTGTTTCATTGGTATTTTGTCTGGATGGATGTGTGTGTGAGGGTGTCAGATTCTAGAGTTACAGACAGTTGTGAGCTGCCATGTGGGTGCTGGGATTTGAACCTGGGTCCTCTGGAAGAACAGTCCGTGCTCTTAACCACTAAGTTGTCTCTCCCAGCACTTGGGGGGCAGAGGCAGATCTCTATGAGTTCAAGGCCAGCCTGGTCTACAGAGCAAGTCCAGGACAGCCAGGGCTATTTCACAGAGAAAATAACCCTGTCTTGAAAAACCAAAAAAAAAAAAAAAAGAAGAAGAAGAAGAATTGAGAGAATTTCTGTTGCTTATAAGCTACCCAATTGTGGTGTCTTGTTATAGCAGCCCCCGAGGGCCCCAAAGACTGCCTTTCCTGTTTAAATTTAAAGCAGGTCATTGGCGACCTGTGGACCGTTGATGGAACACTGGGTAGATTATGCTTGGAGAGGTGTTGCTCAGTCCTTCAGGAGGGTGGTTTTTCAGCAATGATGACTCAGCTGTAATTGATTTGCTTCCGGAGCTACTGAGTTGACCATGCATTTCCTGTTTCTAATGGGTAAACAGTAGATGACTCTTCATTCTTGATATAAATGCTCTCTGATGGGAGGAACTGTCCTGGTCATAGGAGGGTAATTGTCCAGTCTGGATCATATTGGCAAGGGCAGGTCAGTGCCTCCAGTTACTGCCCTTTCTCCTCCATATTACACCACAAAATCCATAGCTTCACAGTTTTGCACGAGGAACAAATTGGTGCCCTTCACTGTTCAAAGAAGTTGATTACCACTCAGAGTTACCATTTGGTTGATTCTTTGGACTCGACTCCGTCCATTTGACTGTGTCTGAGTTACAGTTGATTACTTGAGTGATCCTAAGTTAGGAAAATTTCCCCTTTGGGCTCCATTTCCCCTCCAGGAGTGTACCGCTCATTCCAGATCCCCGGAAGTGCCCAATGGGACCTTAGTTGTACCTCCCCCCACTGCTTCCCCCTTTCCTCCGCCACCAGTGTATTTTCAAGCCCCACCCACCACTCTGCGTCACACAGACTTCTGTAGCCAGCCCTGGCGTGAATGCAGGCAGGAGTATGGCTCTAGGAATTCCGTAATTGCTTTTCTTGTATGCCTGTAGATTCTAAAGTTCTGCTGGGGAGGAACCATCAAAACTGCAGGGGCTTAGGGTCTGTGGCCCGCCTGCCCTGGTGTATTCCCAGGACAGATGGTAAAACCTACCCCTGCGGAGATGCAGAGGGTCTACTTGGGGGTGGGCTTTCCTGTGGAGGAGGACACTGTCGGGTGGGCTTGTGGGAAAGGTATATCCCATACAAAGAATGTTATTTGTTTATGTTTGCTTGCTGTCAGGGATCCAACAAGGCTAGTCCCTCAACTACGTTTCACACTGGAATGTGAGGGCTAGGAGCAGGGCAGGGACAGGTATGCCTTGTCCTGGGGTTCCAGGCGATCTAAGTCCCACCACCACACTTCCACTCAGGCAGGAAGGACAACAGAGTAGGGTAAGAGAGGGCTGGGAACAGACCGAGCTGACCTGCTCTGGAAGACCGCCTTCCCTTTGACAAGCTGGAGGTCGCAGGACTTGGGGGAACGGTCTGCGCTATGCAGTTGGTACCCGTGGTTGGCGCGCCCCCTCGCGGTGACACCTGGTGATCCTCCCGCGAAGCACGAGTATCCTGGATGTTTGGATCACTCTGGCTGGGTCAGCTGGCAGCTGCCCACAGCTGTGCAGGTTGGAGTGTGAGAGAGAAAGCCGACCTCAAAGGTCATCCCTACAGCAATCCCTCTGCTGTCCACACTACAGAATGGTCTACCCAACTCGACTGAGTTCCGCTTGTGCGTCTATCTGTTCTGTTCCTTATCTGCTCGGCTCCTTATGCCTTTTCACTTTTTCCTACTCTTGAATTCTGTTTTGTGGAGTATAACTGGTTCCTTTTCTCTATGTCTATGGATATAGAGAAATTCACGTGCTTTTTCCAATACAAGTTAAAGACCAGGAGAGTAAAAAAAAAAATGCAGTTCCAATCACAAGAGCAGGAGGCTCACCTGAAAGAGCTAGTGTTTCCAATGAAGTCCAAAGGCAAGAATAAGCTCATTAATGTCTCAGCTTGAAGGCCACCAGGCAGTGGGATTTCCCTATTACCTCTCTGAAGGTCAAAAGTTCTGTTGACAACTCCACTGATTTGATATGGTCCACCCCTATTAGGGAGGACAGTTTGATTTATTTGATCTATCAACTTAAATGTTAATCTCATCCAGGAGCCATCACAGAAACACCTAGACTAATGTGAGATCAAATGCTTGGGCCCCCAGTCAAGGTGACAAGTCACGAGCCTTCACAGCCCTCTGGGCTTAAGCAGTGGCAGACACTTGGGGGGACTTGTGAGGGAAGTCCACCCAAGACAAAGGACTGGACACTTGTGTAACCGAACTTTTAAATTATTATTTAACATTTATTTATTACTAAATTCACTTATAACAAACACCAACAATTTCTTAACTATTAATCCTATAAAATCCTACAACCCCTTTAACCTATCCACTAAACCTATTGATAATCATAACAACCACTTTCATAACCTTTTAGAATGATACAGTCTCTGGGGCAGGTCCTCAGTCGTCAGGAACACAGTCTTTGTTGTAGATTCTTTAACACACTTAGCAGTCCTTCTTCTGGATCTCTCAGATGCAGGTTCGTCAGGGTCGTTGGTGTCGTGCCCGCCTCGCCGATAAGGAAAGCGCCACACAATCAGGATTCTTCTGACAGCATTTATTGAACAGCTCTTTTAGATAGCATGGTGGAGAGGGACCCCGAGCTCCGGCAATTGCCGCTTATATAGCACATAGGGAGACTTGTCGAACCCTCATTGGCTCATACGGAATCACCTAATTAGCATGAGATCGCAGTGCCAAGAAACGCGCCTTGCGCATGCGCACACCGGCACAGCACCTCCGTGAAGAACCAGGAAGCAGGAAGCCGGCGCCATCTTGTAATGGCGATTGCGGCTCCCGACACGTTGGTTATTGCAGTATCACCTTAAATAAGGCTTCATGCTTTCTTCTCTGTGGGAGACCCCAG
>CAJQZJ010014957.1:1775487-1796293 GCA_907164525.1 Lophiomys imhausi | reverse complement strand
TTCAAACTTGTTTTTCCGGCTATTGAGTCTTTCCTGTTTTTGCTGACGTCATGCTGATAATGCTCTTCAGGCCCCGAATTAAGAGACAGTATCAGAAACTCCTATATATTTCCTAAATCTAATTTATCTAACCCCTACACACTTGGGAGTATGTCTGAGAAGCCACGACCACCATTTGCACTGTTACTTGGTTGTCTAAGGTGTTTGAACACCTTGTCCACAAGGCACCTAGTTCCTCCCTGAACCCAGCCTCCTTCCCAATGCCTATCCCTGAATAGAGAGAGAGCAGCGTCTCAATGTGTCTTTAAGCCTGGCACTCATCCGTTGCCTAGATTCACAACTCCGGGTCTCCTGCCCCTCTGCCATGCAGGAATCTGTTTTCCAGCACTAATTGACAGGAACCATTCATTTTGCCAAAACAGCACGCCATTTCCTTTCCTGAAATCCCTGGGCATAAGCCCTCATTACAAAGATTAAAGATTGACAGGGAAAGTCTCCACTTGCATGGCCAAACACAAACAAGGCATTTCTGTGGCAAAAGAGAAGCCAACAGTCTTCTGCCCACCTCCTAGGCTTGCTGAAACACTGCGAAACCTTGCCTCATCACAATGATTTTACACATTCTTCATCATATACATCACAGCAGAGCCTGGCTGATAACACCACTGTGTGACACTAATTAGATGGATAATTATATGTTTGTGGAAGGGTTTGGTGGATGGGTCTTAGTGAACAGGAGCTATAAATACATATATATTAGGGGAAAATTCCATTAGCAATGAGCCTAAAGCAATTAGCCATTTCAAGAGATTTCTGTAGCTAAAATGTTATTGGCTCTTTTCATCCTTCACTGGAAGGCATTCAATGGGAAACTAAAGCATCTGAAATTATGATGTAAGTTCATGGGAGAAAAGCACTAACTTTAGATTCGACGCTTTAAATGGATGCTGTTTAAAGACAGGTTTTGTGAAACTCAATGTGATGGTTACACAGGTTGAATATAGTGACTTCTAACAACGTGATGTGGCTTTCGTCTCCAGAAGACAAGCTGGGATGGATATCAGACACGACGCTCTGCTTCACCTCACCATACAGCCCTTTGATAGAACTTTTCCAGGTAACGCCTTTGCATGTGGTTTTCTCAGATAGCTAACCAATCTTTCTATTTACCCAGTAAGCAGTCCACGCAAATGGAAGAACTAAAGCTTATTTATTATGTGTGCCAGGGACAGTCATCAGTGTCACTCGAGGGGTTCAAGTCTGAGAGTCAGCCAAGAGCAAGATGGTTGGACATGGAGGGTAGGTTTGAGACCTGTAAGTCTTTTAAGAGTTTGTGGTGTGTTTGTGTGTGTGTGTGTGTGTGTGTGTGTTTATTCTGTAATAACATACAGTACGTGTAACAATGACCCTGTATAATCATTAAAATCACAGAAAAGTGTGAATTATAGTGTGATACACCTTCACACATCCAGCACCAAGGTTTAAAATGCAGTACCTTAATCCATGCTCACGGTTGCCCTGATGCTGCTCCAGTGCCTGTATCCAGGACCTTGTATTCACCCCATGTTCCTCAGGGTTGGTCAACATCTCAAATCTCTTACTTGTCATTTCCATGCATTTGTGTATGCACTCACCAAGAATGTATGTGCCTCTCGAGTATCGCCTTGTGCATATTTAAGTTTTAAAGAAATGAACAGATTATCACACATCAAAGTATCTGCAACTTGGCCTTTTGTGTTGCATTTGTGAGATTCGTCTGTGTGGATATGGGATTCAATAGCCCACTCATCTCTTTTGCAGCTCATGTTGAGTGAATATATCATGATTCACTTGCTCATTAGTTTCCAGTGGGTGGACATTTGGGTGAGTTGGAATGCATCACCCTTGACAGTGTTCCTGGGACTATATATGTGTGTATATGAGTACACACACTAAGGTGCAGTGTGCTGCAATTGTGTCCTTGTTACCAGATTCACATTCTACCTTTATAAGGAATGCTGGGCTTCAAGATCATTTACCTTCATTTGACAGGTGATGATAATAGAAACATTATTTTAGGAAACAGTTTTCAGTTTAGCAAGTTGTCTCCCTCACTTGTGGGTTATTCTGGATTTCAGTTTCCAGCAAGTGACTCCGTTTATTTTCCTTCATTCTCTTTTTCTGACAAGTCCATCTTAAAATTAAAGTTTTAGTTGATAAGGATGACTGTTTTCACATTTTAATAAATAAAACCGGTATTGGTTCTAAAGTCTTCCGATTCTTAATTATGTTTTCCTTGTTAACCTATAGGTTGTTCCTAATTTTAATTCACTGTGATAAAAATGTGATCTGTGAAATAATTATTTGGAATATGTTGAATGTTCTGTTTGTCTGTTTTTTTGTTTTGTTTTGTAGTACAACATGTGGTCAGGTAAGGGGCATGCTATTTGTATGCTTGGTAAAGTGTGCTCTGTCTGCAATACAAGTCTCTTCCTCCCTCCTTCCATCACTTCCTCCCCTCTCCCCCTCCCTGTCTTCGTCTTTGGTCTCCCATAGCCAAGTAATCTGTAGGAGTCTCAGTTGGAGTCGCCTCTATCGGACTGGCCTATGAACATGTCTATAGAACATTCCCTTAATTGGGCAGCTTGGCCTGGACTGCACAAGAGTCATGGATCCTCAAGGAGAACCTTCAACTGCTATCTTACAAATCCAGCATAATCCCTAACCACACTTAAATATTTGTCCTTTAACCCACATAAAAGTGTAGTCCTCGCCCCTCATAAAGGAAGCTTCTCTTTGCAACAGGCAGAAGAGTTGTGTAGCCCAGTCCCATTTGGTAGATCTACAACACAACTTCTGCACCTAAGGCTTGGGTATCCTGGAAGAGGGGCAGAAAGATGGTGAGAGTCTGAAGAACACCGAGCTGGCTGTGAGATTGTGTCTCTTAGAAATGTCAGAAGTCAATGCCTTACCAACATGGATACCTAAACATAACCTGAACAAGGACAACACCAACAAGCAGACATGCTAAGGTGGACAGAGAACTACAGGCGACTAAGGAATGCTGAGACTGGGACAGATAGTCTTTCCCAGAGAAGAGTACACCAACTGGTTTTTCAATACCAAATGGTCAGCCCTGAAAACATACATAAAGTAACATTATACAGATGAGAGATGAGCAGGTTGTATTTGTGTGTGTGTGTGTGTGTGTATGCATTCCTTATATATATATATATATATAAAACAATTAAAGTAAAAAGAGACCATGAACTTAAAAGAGAACAATGAGGGTGGGGGGATGCTATATGGGAGATTTTGGAGGGAGGAAAGGGAAGGGAGAAATAATATTATAAATATAATAATAATATAATCTCAAAAATGTTTAAATTTCTAAAAAGACTTTTTTTGGTTCTCAGGTACAGATACATAATTCAACAAATAAGAAAGGAGCCTAATCTTCTGATGTAACAAAGTTCAAGAAAGGCAAGAGGCCTTAGTGAGGTGGTACGCACCTGCAATCCCAGCTGAGACATGCTGAGGCAAGAGAATCTTGAGTTTAAGCCCAGTTTGGACTATATGACAAGACCTGCCAGAGAGAAATGGGGAGGGAGAGAGAGAGAGAGAGAGAGAGAAGGAAGAAGGGAGAGAGAGACAGAGACAGAGAGTGCATGCACTCCAGTTCTACCTGATTCACTTCCCATCATTGCTTCTCAAGCTGCCTCTCTCTTCAAAACAGACCATAATAGTTGCACTACCCTCAGGCTCCCAGTTCAGCCCAGCAAGAAAGACCTTGGCACCCACTTCCAAAGGATGCAAGAGTATGCTAATTAAAACCCATGGTTCTCTGACACTCTCCTGGCCGGGCACTTTCAGCTTATTATTCTAATTACACAGTGTGTTCCAGCATTGTAGTCCATCTTATGGCAGTTCTTAAAGGCAAGTGCTTAAAGAAGCACTACGCTGACCTTTGCCCTTTATCACGGCTTCCCTTTGTCAATACTCCATCCTTTGTGGCTTTTATGTGCTCTGGACAATGGACCTTCATTTTCCATGGGTTTTCATTTAAGTTTAGTTCTCTCTTCACTCTGTTATTGTAAGAGAGAGGGCAAAGCCTTTCTAACAAACACCAACTGATATTTGCCAATTAGAGGAATGCCTTGATTGGTACCAAACACATCTTTCCTCACAGAGTTATATTGAGATAAACAAAGCCTATGCATGCAACTGGACACCTTTTGCCCATGGTTCAGACGGTCCTCAATGCTTCCAGTCTTGCAGAACATGAAACTGCAGCACTCTAACACACAATGCTACTGTCTCCTTCTAGATTTTGCCCACACTTTAATCTGCCCATCTTCTTCCTCATTTATTACTGGTGATTAGAACTTGACAGGCTGTTTTTGAGATAAGCCTTTCTCTGGAAGTCACACTGATCTCAAACTCACTAACCTTTCCGCCTCAGCCTCCCAAGTGCACTGCTGTGCTAGCTTGTTAGGCATTTTTTTTTTTTAATGGCCTCCTGTGTTTGTGTCATACTTCGTAAACCTTTATCCCTCTGAGTATATGAAAGAACTCTCTCTTCCTTCTCGGATCGTTGAGACTCCCAGCTCTGAACCTAGGATGTGTGTTGGTGGAGGATAAAGGGCACAGTGGCATTTACATGAGTACCAGTTTCCTGTGGGTTTCCCAAAAGATCCCATTGTTTATTTGATTTTGTTTTCCTCCAGTGATTCGAAGCTCCATCTTTAAAACATAATGTCAAGGCTGGAGAGCCGACTGAGCAGTCAAGAACACTGAGTGTTCTTGCAGAGGGCGGGGGTTCTGTTTCAAGCACCCACATGCTCATTAATAACATGTGTAACTCCAGTTCCACTGTCTCTGGCGCCCTCTTCTGGCCTCCACAGGCATCAGGCAAACACTCATATGCATAAAATAAAATAAATACATCTTAAAATAATAATAATATAAGGGAAAATCTGTATCCATAAGCCTGCTTCTTGATCTTTCCTTTAAAATACCTCCCATTGATTTGTCTAATCTGCTGAAATCCTTATAATTTCATGATATAGTTGTGAATACTTGGTGGAATTATCCTCTCTCATTCTTCTAAGCAGAAATTTCCTACCTATTCTTTTTTTTAATTGAGCAAATACATGTTTGTGGGATACAATGTGATTCTTGATTTTGTTTTAATACAGTCTCTCTGTGTTGCCTGGGGTGGCTATAAACTCATGATCTTCCTGCTTGGGCCTCCAAAGGCTAGCACTATAGGCAAGTGCCACCATGGCTCACCCATGTGTACACTGCAGGATGACCAAATCTAGTTAGTGTACCCATCACTTCACATGCTTGTTTTTGCAGGAAAAAATATTTGAAATCCATCCTCTCAGTAACTTTAAAATACGTGATACCGAGCCGGGCGTGGTGGTGCACGCTTTAATCCCAGCACTTAGGAGGCAGAGGCAGGTAGATCACTGTGAGTTCGAGGCCAGCCTGGTCTACAAAGTGAGTCCAGGACAGCCAGACCTGTTATACAGAGAAACCCTGTCTCAAAAAACATGATACCTAGGTATTAGCTCTGCCCATCATGAGTCTAGTGTGAAGTATTTATGTTTACATGAACCTTAGAAGCAATGAATCTTGCTCTCTCCTCCATAAGTCCTTATGGGTCGCTTTGCTGTAGTCACCTTACATTTCACATTTTGCTTGGCTGTGGTTACAGCATTGAGTTTTTCTGAGAGAACAAATCCCTGATCTTCAGAAGCATTTTGGAGATCTTACTGCTTTAGCTCTCTCTGATTAAATCTAAGCCCAAAGCCTTCATTTCCTAGCTGATGTGGGGAAGGGGCTTCGCCTCCCGCGCTGTCCACCTACTTGCTATTTGGAAGCACTACTTCCGAGCACTTATTTGTCCCTGTCACCTTACTGTCTCATTTCCACTACTTTCCTCCTGTTCTGAGTCCAGAATTGTTCCTCACCTCTTGACTACTGATGATTTACCTCCTCGTTTATAATTTTTAAATTAATAAAAATTAGTCTTCGATGTCAAATACCATGGACCTCCAGAATGGCTGACTTGTCCCCTCCCAAACTTGAATGAGGGTAAGTCTCCCATGGCATAGTGCTGGTGTGTGGGAGGAGATGGGCATGCGGTGTCCTGCTCAGAGTGTGTCCAGCAATCCTTTTTACTTAATATTTACTACCACATTTAAAATGCATGTTTTGGGCTGGAGAGATGGCTCAGAGATTAAGAGCACTGGCTACTCTTCCAGAGGTCCTGAGTTCAATTCCGAGCAACCACATGGTGGTTCACAACCATCTAGGATGAGATCTGGTGCCCTCTTCTGGCCTGCAGGTGTACATGCAGACAGAATGATGTATACATAATAAATAAATAAATAAATAAATCTTTTTAAAAAAATAAAATAAAATGCATGTTTTCTGGATGCTTATGAAAGACCCATAACATCTAGTCCCTTGGGTTGGGATTAAATAAATCTCATTTTAATTACAGTCTCAATATTTATGTTCCAAGAATAGGGTACTGGTGATCTTTCAAGCCTCAGATACTTTAATACTTCCCTCATCAAGCATTATGAAGTTGAGTTGAAAACTAAATGGAATAGCCAGCCAATTTTGTGGCACACAGTGTCCATAAATATCACAAGCAGGGCTGGAGAGATGGCTCAGCGGTTAAGAGCACTGCCTAGTGCTCTTCCAAAGGTCCTGAGTTCAATTCCCAGCAACCACATGGTGGCTCACTTCTGGAATGCAGGTGTACATGCAGATAGAGCACTCATATGCATAAAATAAATAAAATAAATCTTTAAAAAAATATCATAAGCATACCTGATTATTGATTATAATGAATAAAATGTAATTTTATTTATATTTTTTTACAAATTGTGGGAATTTAGCATGAATATATCCCTTTTGATTTGGCTTCACCCCTGTGAGACTTTGAAATTTAAAAACATATTTATTTCATAATATTTGTTTATATTTGGGGACGTTTAATATAATTTGCTAATATCTAGATAGGAAATTATGACTTGCAGTGACTTCTTGAATTCCTGGCCCTGCTCTTCTCAAATTTAACACTAGGAGGCAGCATTGTGAAAGAAACCCAGCAAGGATCTGGCAAAGCATTGTGAAATGTCAAAAACACTATTGAAGGACTGTCCTCTTTGCCCCATCACACTATACAAACCTGTAGCCTGCCCACCAATCCCACCCTCGAGCCTCCACTGCTCTCTGCTTCCTTTCCACAGTACGTACTGAATCCTAGCACCTTTGACAATTTATTTCTTATGGTTTCCTGCGCTGTCCGTCTAGCACCTGAAGTGTGAGTTCTCAGGAGACTTTCTTCCTGGTGTATATGCCGTGTGCCTGAGACAGTCAATGTCTGGCCCAGCAGATGCACGGCAAGTGTTTGCTGAGTTAATGGTTGTGTAAGGGTGGTACTGATGGTGGGGGGTTTTAATGGGAAGGCTTTGGAGACTGTTATATTGGAGGGCAGGTATGGCAGCAGTGGTAGCAATGAGTGATGTACGGGCAGTGAGGTGGGCAAGTGACAGCAGCTGATGCTGATGCTTTTCATGGTATGGTTTGCCAGGGAACTCTGGGAAGATGGAATCCAAGCCTAAGACCAGATGATGTCTAGAAGGTTCTAGAAGGTTCTCAACCTCTGAGAGAGCTTTACCAGCCTGTGAGCTTTGGTGCTCAACTCCTAGGCTGAAGTAGGGAGGATTGGTCACCTGTACACATATGTATACGTATATGAACATAGGCGGGGGTGGGAGCCCACACTCCTGTCCTCCAATGTGAGTGATGTGAGAAGCTGGAAGGCACAGTTAGTGGTCATTTGTCGAATTTGTCATTCCTGTCACTATTGAGGCCCCAAAGAAAAGTAAACACATTCAAACCTACAATCAGCTCACCATGTGATTGGGTGAGGAGGTGCAGGCAAGACTGCCTGGTGTATACTCAACACAGGGAGCTCAGGGAGCAGCTGCTTGATATACAGCCAAGTCTTCAAAGTGATAAACTGAGCTGGGGGGTGGGGGAAGATGGAGGGAGAAAATGATGGACGGATATGATCAAAATGCATTATATAAATATAAAATTTTCAAAGAATATAAAATGCTTTGAAAGTAGTATTCTTTTTTAAGATTTATTCTTATGTGTAGGGGTGTGTGGGCTGTAGAGGTGTAGGGGGGGCTGCCACCTGTGGAGACCAGAAGAGCACATTGGATCCCCTAGAGATGGGAATTACAGGTGGTTATGAACACGTCCATCTGGAGGAGAAGCAATGGTTCCAAACCACTGAACTATCATCCCTCAAGGCCCAAAGGGAGGAAACTGTTTTTTAAGGCTACCACTTTCCACCAGAGGGTGACTGACCACCAGAGGGAGTAAGCGTTCAAGGCAGATGGGAGTGAAGGAGGATCAACAAAACAAAGTATTATGAAGATGCAGCAATGAAACCCATTACTTTGCATGCTAATTAGAAGCCAAGTGAATCAGTTAAGAACAAAAACAAAAACAAACTTCTATTAACAAATGCACTCTCATCCTGAGCTGCAGGGCTGGCTAGACTCCGAGAACTCACAGCCTGCCATTGGTACCTAGCCTTCCATGGGATTTTCAACACAGCACAGTCATCCAGATTGGCATGTGTGAGCTCTATCCACATCTCCCTCCCAGGCAAGCTGCCCCTAGTCCCTACAACACAAAGGCTGGGCACAAGGGTATTATACTAGAAATGCAAGTCTAGAAGGCAACCATGGGAGAATCAGGCTCAGGGGCAGCAGACATGAAATTCCCGCATCCCAGACACCAGAGCATGGGAAGGGAGGATTCACTGCCCATGTCTCTTGCTTGGCCTGTTGTTCCTCTTCTGCAGAGGGTGTGGTTAGCAGAGGAGCCTCAGAAACCCTGGCCTAGGGCAGGCACCTTCTTCTTCTGGCTGCAGGGGTCACTGAGACTCTGACTGCCCTGTTGGGTTCCCAGAGTGCACCTCTGTTCAGAGAATGTTTGATTTATGGTGTCACCCCAATACATCTAGGCAGACAGAAAAGAAAGGGCCATTGGTGGAAAGTAACTAAGCCTCATTAAGGTCTGAGAAGGTCGTGTCCATACGCTGATGGCTCCAGCCCTCCAGTGCCTCAGGCCAGCACAAAGGGAAGGCTGGCCCTAAAGGGGCCCACCTTTGGCCTTGTAGGAAAGCTTCAGCCTCCTCTTCCAGACCTCTGTAGAAGCTAAGGGCTCCTGGCCCTCACCTGGTATCTTCTTCCTTCCACTGATTTTCCTTCTCTTGGGGATTTCCCTTCTCCCACATGCACAGTGGCAATGCTCCTTGAACCCCACATCTGAATTCCTTGCCCCCCAGCTCTCCATCTCCAAGCCTGAAACTTCCTACTGGATCCCCCAAGGCCCACCTCAAAGCCCTAAAACCTGCTGACAGGCTCACTCCTTGCCCCAGGAAGCCATCCCTGCCTCCACAACTGGGCTCACAACCACCGTTAGAGGAGTGTCTGACCACATTGTGGTTGTGCTGAGATCCATGGAATAGTACTTATTGGGTTAGGGGCTAGAGAGATGGCTCAGGGGCAACCTGCAGAAGACAGGGATACGGTTCCCAGCACCCACCTGACAGCTCACATTGGCTGTGACTCCAGTTCCAGGGGAACCCTCTTCTGTCATACTCGGGCTCCTGCATGCATGCCACACACAAACATACACTCACGCAAACGCGCGCGCACACACACACACAAAATAAAATATGGTAAATATTTTTAAAAGGATGGTTAGTTTTATGTGAATTTCAACTTAAATAAACCTTTAAGACTTCAGAAGCCTTTGTGCCTCCCACAACCACATGCAGCTAGTGGTATCTCCTAGATCCCTTGTACACATTGTTCTTTCAGCCCATTCTTTATGTGCCCTCTCATACTGAAGTCCCCCATTGCTAACAAAGGGAATAAAGGTTAATTCTTTGTCCTTGTCCTGAGGCTATAGAGCAGCAGTAATGGCCATGAATAAATTCTGTCTTTGATTGACCCATGACAGCATGTTCTTTGACAGTAGACACCCATAGCTGAGATGGATTTTGTAAAAATACATCCTGGACCTTTCCCAGAAGACCTCCAATCCTGAGAGACACTTTCCCTTCCTTCAGGGATGATCCTTTTGTCCCTGGGATTTCATAAATAGACTTCGTGCCACTTTCTTTAAACAAGAGAATGGAACCTTGTGCTTTATTCCAGGTCATTGGCTGCTTTTCTCAGCATCCCAAGGCCCAGAAAGAGCAGCTGGAACAGGCTTGGTCTCATGACCCGGAGGTGTAGAGCTGGTGACTTGTCACGGGGCCCTGGTGTTCCTCTAGGTTAGCACCCTTGCATGAGGGAGGTCCAAGAACAAGGTGTCCCTGAGGGTACCCCCTCTGAAAACAGCATAGGGTCTTATGACATCGTCCCAGGCTGTGTTCATTGTTGTCATGTTGCTCTTTCTGTCCTTTTCAGCATGCAAGGAGACCATATCTCAACTCTCCTTCACTGAGATAAATGTGGAATGGACACCTTATCTCTCTCTATCTCACTGCCTCCCTTGCCACCCCTCCTGGGAACAGTCCCCCAAGAGAGACAATCGAATCTCCTGGGAACATTCCCCCAGAGGGGAGGGCTGATTGAATTGTTTTGTTTATTTGTCATACTACAAAGACGGCCTTCTGGCTGCTGCCATCAGGGCGGAGCTACAGAGCCCTGAGACACAACCTGCCCTGTGACTTGGTGCTACCTCTCTGCTGCTCAAAAGAGCTGCCTACTGTGTGACAACGAAATCACAGCAACCTCCAAGGACACAGTGGGCTCTGTGCCTCCCGGTGCCAAGTACTGGTCTCCGAGGACACAGTGGGCTCTGGGCCTCCCGGTGCCAAGTACTGGTCTCCGAGGACTCTGACTTTACCAGACGTTGGTACACCTGAACTCATGCTACGACCTCGAGGCTCCTCATAGGTCATCTGTGGAGGCTCCCTGTGAACACACAGTGCTAGGCGTCGTCTCCATCTGACTCAGCAGAGACTGCTCCCAGCTGGTTTCAGGGCAGCTGGACTTCTGTACACTCTCTGAGCCCCATCATCATAGGGAGGGGGTGTGTGTTGTTTGACACAAGTACAGCTATGTCAAGGACCCCAGTGCCTTAGAACAGAGGGAGTAGCCAGGCCCTCCCTGCGTAAGGCTCAGAGGATGACAAAGCCTTCCTCTGGTCCATGTGTGGTTGTTGATAGTGTGCACAGAAAATGGCCACCATTGCCTTCTCCCCCTCCCCCCATGAGGACAGATGGTCTGCAGAGACTGGACCCACAGCAATCAGATAAATCTGCTTCCTTTTTTGGCTAATATATAATAACCCTGTCTTCTTATTTATCTGTAAGCAACAGCCCCACTTTAATGTTCAAGTCTATAATAATCAGGCTGGGCTTCCAAGGGTAGCAGTTTCTCCATTAGGGGGCCCAGAGCACCCGATCCACTCTTCTGTACTGGATGTGCTGAGTGGGTGTCAGTTACCACCTATTAAGGCCTTCCTGTAACACGGGCCCTGATTCACAAGGACTCCAACAGAAAGGCCCAGGAAGGTTCAATGATTTGCCCACAGCTCCAAAGCAAGGAAGTGACGGGATCAGACTCCAGCCAGTCCCACTTTTCTGGCATTTGTAACAACGGTGCCTGATCCAAGGTGTGGCCTGGCCCCTCCACAGCCACCCTGGACCTTGAGACATTTGAAGTGACTCAATATCTCCATCTGTTCTCTCTTCCCTGGTCTTCCCTGCCCCAACACAACTTACCGCCGAAATAACTGTCTCTCTTCTTTTCAGTTGTGGTACAGTCTCAGAAAGTAAGTCACCATTTTGACTGTCTCTGAGGGTACAATCCAGTGGGATTATGTCCAATCACATGGTTACACGGCTGTCTCCCATCTTCCCAAATTAACACTATACTTAATAAACTATGGCTCCAAATTGTCCCCTCTATCCAATGCCTTAGAAGTATTCTACTTACTCCTCTGCACCTGACCACTCTAGGTATCTCATATGGGGAGAATCATCTAGCATGTGTCCTATCTGGGAGAGGCTGATTCCACTTAGCATAACATCGCCCACCTCCATGCAAGATACAGCATTTGTTAGAACTGTCTTCGTTTTTAACCCTGACTGGTGTTCCATTGTTTATATATACCACTTTTTAGTTCATTCATCTAGTGACAGACACTTAGGCTATTTTCCCCTTTGATCACTGTGTATAAGCTATTGCAAACATGGGTGTGAAATACTTCTCTAAGTCACGGCTCTCCATAGTTTTGACTATGGATCCAGAAGTAGGCTCGTTTCTATGTCTACAGCCATTCTCTGTTCAATGTTTTGGGGAACTGCCTTTCTGTTTTCACAGCTGATCATACCCACAGAAACAGAGGATAACAGTCCAGTCCCACACTCCCAGCATTTGTTATTTTCTAGGGTTTTTCGGTGATATCCATCCCAATGAGTGTAAAATTGGTACCACACAACTATTTTTTGGAGACAGAATTTCTCTGTATAGTGCTGACTGTCCTAGAACTCACTCTGTAGACCAGGTTGGCCTCAAACTCAGAGATTGAGTGCTAGGATTAAAGCCATCTGCCACCATGCCCAGCTAGTCAGACAACATTCTTTTTTTTTTTTTTTCAAGTTACATCTTAATCAAAGTTCCTTCCCTCCTCCCCTCCTAGTCCCTTCCCTCCCTCTTCCTCATCTCCATCTGCTCCTTCTCCTCGGATGAGGGAAGCCCCTACATATCAAACCCCCTCAGTTCATCACTCATGTGAAGGCTCAGACAACATTCTTAACACCAACCCTAGCAGCCATTTGCCTGTTCATTGGGCAGGACTGTTTGGGCTCTTGGAGTGTAGACAGCTGGGGTAGATGCAGGGAAAGGTGCCTACCCACAACTACAGCAGAATTCAAACAGGGAAGGAAGCAACCACGAGTGGGCCTATTGGACGTATTATTGGCTGAGGCTATAGGCAAGGCAAGAGAATTAAGGAAGGGAGGAACATCCCTCCCTGCCTGGCTGGGAAAAAAACAAAGTAGACATTTTCACTGAGGCTGCAACATTTGAGACAGGCCTCTGAGTGTGGACCCAGTTTGCCGGTAGTAATGATGAGATTGGTATCCTTGGCACAGGGGCAGTGTCAGCAAAAATCAAAGGCAGGAACCTCTTAAGAAGGGGTGTTCTGGGCCGCCGAGAAGGCAACTTGCTTGAAGCTAAGATGCAAGGAGGACTGTAGCAGGGGCTAATGTTAGTTGTATAAGTTGACACAGAATTCTAGGGGGCTTTAAGGGAGCTTGTGTTAGGCAATAACCACCAACTGGTGCTGCGCAGGAGTGTCACCTGAGACAATGTAGAGCAGTGGGTATGTATGTCCAGGCATTCTGGAATTGGACAGCCTGAATTCAAATACCAGGCTGAATTCAAATACAGTTAGTAGGTGGCAAGTTATTACGGAGACTCAGTTTCCCATCTGCAAAATAGGGGAAATAGGAGTAGCTAACCCTGTTGTTTGTGGTGGGGGAAACAAGAGTAGCTAAACCCGCTGTGTGTGGTGGCTCACGCCTTTAATGCCAACACTCGGGAGGCAGAGGCAAGTGGATCTCTGAGAGTTCAAAGTTAGCCTGGTCTACAAAGGGAGTCCAGGACAGCCAAGAATACACAGAGAAACTCTGTCTAGAAAAAAAAAAAAAGAATAACTAATCCCTTTAGGGGAACTATTGAAACCTAAGTGGAGAAAGTCCTGAAGATTTTAGTGTTGTGTCATGTTAACCTTCATCTTTCTCATTTGAACTCTGGCTGATGAGGAATTACTCACTACCATTGTGGGAAGATAGATAGGGTTGGGATAAGAGGTCCTAAAATCAGGAGACCCTGTAGAGATGTAAACAGTAATGACCATGCCAGGTATGGCCAACAAAGGAGTCTATAGAGAGGGAGTGACATCGGAGCCACTGAGGGGTCAGATGGGTGCATGGTTTGGGCAGATAAAGAAAAGGAGACAAGGAAAGAGAGGCCTGGATCTAAGTGACAAGAAGAGGGGTGGCAGCCGAGTAACCTAGAGTCTTGAGCAGAGCAAGATGGAAGAGGTAAGGGACTTATATATAAGAGGAGATGGACCCAGGAAAGCTGCACTATGAGGTGCATTCAGAGTACAAGAATGTTAAACTGGAGGCTGGGCTTTGAGGAAGGATGTTCAGACAGGGGAGGAAAAAAAACTGTAAGGCCAAAGAGGAGAGAAAATGGCAAGCGGAGTGATGATGAGGGGGGCTAGAAGACAGCAGTAGCAGTTTCCAGGGTGGTAATAAAGTATTGGTTACACATTAGACCCAAATTAAAGGCCTGCTCTTCTATCAACTCAGCTGTGTGATGTTGGGTAGGTTGCTGAGTCTCTCTGAGCCTCCATCCTTTAATCTGTAAAGTGAGGGTGGTAATAGAACCTCTCACATAAGGTAATTATGAGAATTAAATAAGGTTCTGTTTGCAAGTCCTGATTGCAATGCCTGGCACCAGCTCAGAGTCTACAGGGAATGGTAGCTGGAGGTCTCATGACTGTCACTAACTCCAAGGCTAGAAGAGGCCAGGCAAGGAGACCTTCAGGGAAGCGTGGGGGCTGGGCAGGGGGTGGAGGATTACCAATGCTGATGTCTCAGAGGCCTCTAGGGAGCAAGAAGGTGAATAGTACTTAGCCAATCAACATGTCTCACGTGACTTCAAAGAAAGCAAGGCGAATTTTCAAATAAAGAAAGGCTCAGTGGAAAAGACATCAGTAAAGGTTTTCAGGTCTCTTCTCAGGGAAGGTGAGAGAGAATGGGCCTGCTTGAAAGCCCAGCTGGAGTCTGGATTTTATATTTGGAAAACAGCAGCTTGGGAGGTATTTGGATAGGTGTCATGCTGGTACTGTTTTAAAGGATTGATTAGGGAGTTAAAAGATTGGTAGGTGGTGCTTCTCTGGTAGGGTGCCATACCCCTCTGGGTCAGTATTAGTAAAAATTAGTGACAAAGACCTAAATCCTATGTTGAGGTTTCAACAACTTTATTGTTCCAAAGAGTCATCAAGTCACGTTAAGTTATGTCCCTCAAATAGTAGTAGGTAGAATTATAACATCTAAAGCCATGTCTCACACTTACAAAAATTGGGGGCCCTTGACAAACAGAAGGATGGAGTCTGGCCCAAAGAGGCAGCTGCCGGGGGATGGAGGGACAGTCATCTCTCTGGGGATATATAAATAGTAACTATCACTTAAGAACAACCGAGCCTCCCCCATACAGAACGCTTATATCGTTAGCATAACGCTATCAGACACATTTTACCTATAAACACAAACAATTGTCAGTCAAGAATGAAATTTAAGAACCAGCCGCCAGGGGGTACTTGCTGAGCATTTTCTCTGAGACGATGATCTCATTCTCCCTTCGGAAGTCCTGCCCTGATTTTCACACTATCGCACCATGGCAGACAAAGAGAGAAAAGCAAACACCGGGCGACACGTAAGACTCATGACCATTTCGGTTCATTCAAAGTATCCCGGCCACGCGGTTGGGCCACCTGCTCCAGGAATGCAAAGCAGTGAGAGGATCAAGAGACAGCTCTGGTTTTGCTTAATCATGATGGAGAACCAAAGCTAGACTTCCGGTTATCCCTGACAGAGAAGTTTCCGTGTGTCCTGGGAGGGACGGGAGGGGACGGGCAGCTTAGGAAGGTCGCTTTCCCCCTCCACCTTCAAGTACCTTCAAACTGTCTGAGGTGCAGTTGGGTAAAAAACATCATTCAAAATGCGGCCTGTGGGATTCATTTTTTGGCAGATCTCAGTGCTGAATACAACGGCACTCTGTCCCCTGAGCAGACTGCTGTGGAACCTTGGCTGCCCTGGATGGACTGACCGGGCTCCAGGAAACCACTGGACGAAAGGTCCAACCAAACCAGCACTGGGGTTTTACTCCTGCCTAGGAGCCTTCTCATACCCTGCACTCCAAAGAAAGGGTTCCTTCCATCCGTGCTGGGGGAAATGGGCTCAGGTTTCTAAACAGAAAAGGAATGTGCTGCTCTCGGAACTCATAGTGGCCCATCCAGATAGTTTACCTACGAAATGATCCCCCAGCATCCCTCCACAGCATGCCAGCACGGAAGCACAGGAGGTACTTAATACACAAGAAAATACTGTCTTCTATTTGCCCTCAGGTGGCCCTGACCTAGCTCTAAGTTACAAGGAAATGTCTACATCGAAGTAGGGTCTGAGTCCTTGAATATTTCTCTCCAAATGGAGCAACAGCAAACCTTGATTCTACAGCAAGTGTGGGAATTCTTATGATTACTTCAAATGAATCTTTAAGTTGCAGATGGTAATATAACTGTGTGATTTTCCCCATACCGTCAGCAGATTGGCCCTGGATGGTCACCCAGTCTCCAAGAGAATCGGTTTTCTAAAATGAGAAGAAATTCAAAATGAAAATGTGAAAGAAAATAAAAGAAAAAAGTAAGGTATAGTATTGGAGCATATTCCCCCTATTTTCTAATTGTTAGGTTTTTGGGTTTTGTTTTGTTTTTTAGGAAGTGTCGTTTGTAATGCTGGAGAATGAACAAAAGAGGGAGGGGAATATGCTAATATGAACATATTAGGCACTCACTCTAGCACACACAGGTAATGGTAAGGATAGCAGAGGCAGAGGTACGGCTCCATGCGATCACTCCCAGTGCCTGAGGAGTCCTCTTAGTACTTTAGAGACCTCAAGCTAGGTAAAACTTGATCCCTGGTTTCACTGGAGAAAAGAATTTCAGGACTGGCCTGTGTGAAGTAGAGCTGAGATTTATTATAAATAGAAAGGACTGACGACGTGGCTCAGTGCTTGCTGTACAAGCGTGAAGACCTGGAACCCACAGAAGCAAGATGCGGTAAACAGTCCACAGCTTCAGTGTCCTGCCAGGGAATGAGAGGTGGGAGACAGGAGCCGGGCTCTCAACTTTTCCAACGCCCTTTAATACAGTTCACCATGTTGTGGTGATCCGCACCCCCCAATTGTTTCTACTTCATAACTATAATTTTGCTACCGTTACAAATCGTAATGTAATACTTTTGGAGACAGAGGTTTGCCAAAGGGGTTCAGCCCACAGGTTGAGAACCCATCAGTTCTGCTGCTTTTAGGCCAGAAAGCCTGGCTAATGAAGCAACGCTGACCCCTCAAGACTGACTTCTGAATATGTGTTGTACCGCTCACATTCCTGTACTCACACAAGGGCATGTGTGTACATACACACACATATACAGAGAGAGAGAGAGAGAGACAGTGTGGGGGGAGGGAAGGAGGAAGAGAGCGTGTAGGAGAGGGAAGGAGGGAGAAAGAATGAGGGGGAGGGAAGGAGGGAGGCAGAGAGAGAGAGAGATTTTAAAAGAGGGTGTGGTGTGGAGGCGCACGCCTTTAATCCCAGCACTCAGGAGGCAGAGGCAAGCAGATCTCTGTGAGTTCAAGGCCTGCCTGGTCTACAAAGCGAGTCCAGGACAGCCAGGACTGTTACACAGAGAAACCCTGTCTCCAAAAAAAAGGGAAAGGTGCTAAAGGAAGGTATAAAAGCACACCTGAGCATGTGTGTGCACATCTCAAAAAACAGTTGCAGTTTATCAAAAGGCATTTTTGACATAGCAAAGGAGGTTAAGAGAAGGACAGTCACTCAAGGAAGAATAATTCATACCCAAGCATGGGTATAGGCTTCTCGAGTCACAGTTGGGTGTCTTAGCATTGGCCATGTGTGTCATTCTGATGACTCTGAAGTTCCATCTCAAAGGGTTTAAGAAAATTTTTTTGTCATTTTCTCTCTCTTTTTGCTAAGCAAGATTTTTGGGTGACCCCAGAAGGGCCTTGGATGGGCTTATAATATAGTATGTTAAACAAGGAGCCATTGGGGTTATATAAGGTTAGGCCATATCTTCTAATATAAATGGGATTTCTGCTGAGGTTCCTGGAAAATGATAGGTGCATATCCGCACAGGGAGAAGGACTTTAAGCAATTGTTCTTAGATGCATTGGAATTCTCAGCTGGTGAGAATCTTCAGCCAGACACTAGAGCCTGGCTAGGGGCTCATTTCCTTTCCCTATTCCTAAAATTTTGCCTTTCTACCCTGCCTCAGTTTCTCCCTTTGAAACTTAGGACTCTTCATCGTATGAGTTAATGAAGGCTGGAGATCTGACTTCTATCATTTCTTCGGGCTTACACAGGTGGCAGACTTCTAATCCAAGGTCAGATACCTCAATCTGTCTCACCTAAGGGAGACTAAGAAGGTCTGAGTTTGAAGAGAGCCTATCATCACTCAGCAGGAGTCTGGATGAGTGGGTGCCACCTCTCAGTACAGCAAGACCACAGTGATACTAAAGCATACAGTAGATTGTCGTGTCTAAGACCAACACTAAAAATAGCAAGCCTCCTTTATCAGGAGGTGCCTGGTAACCAGTGTGATAGTAAATCATTAACACTAGGGCAGCATCTGACATAGACTTAACATGAGGGTGTACATATTAAGGGCCTGAGTCCTGTTTGTCACCACACTAACACTAGGTCATTAAGTCAGCTGTCCTAATCATACTAACTGTGGAGTTTAGGAGTGAGATTCCACACTGTAAAAATGTGTACTGATAAAAAAAAAATGTGGACTGATGTAGTTACACATCAGTTTTAAGAAGGAATTCAATGGTGGGGGAAAATAGGGTTAAGTTGTAGTCACAATGCGTTATTCAAAAGGCCTAAAAGAAACACAATGAGCAGGCCACAGCATAAAGATTCCAGCTACGGGCACACTCCTAAACCAGACTGATCTTTGTGTTAAGACATAGTGTGTTTGCTACTTTGTTTGAAAAGAACTTTTAAGTCTTGTTGGTTTGCGGTTCAACTTTGTCTTTAAAATGCTCTGGAGGCTGCAGCGACTAAAGAGGGATGGATTTGCTGCAGAATAACTTCCTGAGTTATTTTAGTCTGGGTGAGACAGGTCTTCATGCATCCTGAAGAGCCATCAGCAAATATCAGAAGCATTGGTGCAAAACTTCATTAGCTTTTTCTTGGAGTGTGGCTAGGAAAGGTGGTGGTTTGGTTTCCCCCCTGGGCTGCTCAGACTGTCTCTACGTTATTTCTGCTGTTAAGAACTCCAGAAGCCACATTTAAAAAATTATTTGGGCTGTTTGATGACTCAGTGTGTGCGTACTTTTGCAGTTTTCTCCTCACACATAGAACAGATTGAACAATAAAATAAAAATACCTTATTCTTATTTTATTATCTCATTATCTCACCATAAGAAAAATAACCTAAAATTGTACAGCAAGCATAATCACACACAGACCATCTTTCACAGAGTCTTAACTTTTGTGAATCATTTTGTAGTTTCCACAGATATCCTGTGGTAGGCTTAAGCTTTGGATTTTGTCCTCATCTTTTTCCTTCTTTATTTTGAAGCATTATTTTAGTTTAAGACAGAACTAAAATCATTTCTCACCTAAAAACATTGCTTTCCTCTTTAATCTTCTTACCAAAAATATATTTTCTATTATTTTTTATGTCTTTTTCTTACTTAATGGTTTCTGTCTCAGAGTTTCTATTGCTATGATAAAAGACCATGACCAAAAGCAACTTGGGGGGAGAGAGGCTATTTCATATTATATTTTCAGCTGACAGCCCATCACTGAGGGAACTCGGGACAAGAACTTGAAGGCAGGAACAGAAGCAGAGAGTGTAGATGAACGCCGCTTGCTCCCATGGCTTTTTTTACTCAGATTGCTTTTTTTTATTCTTTATTATATTTTTTATTATTTAAAAAATTTTACCTTTAAAAAAAATGTGCTGGAGAGATAGCTCAGCAGTTAAGTGCACTGTCTACTCTTCCAGAGGTCCAGAGTTCAATTCCCAGCAACCACATGGTAGCTCACAATCATCTATAATGAAATCTGATGCCCTCCTCTGGCATGCAGGGGTACGTGCAGATAGAGCTCTCATAAATGTAAAACAAATAAATAAATCTTTAAAAAAATAAATAAATAAGAATTCTTTATTATATTTTTTATTATTTAAAATAATTTTTAATTTTAAATATATTTTTATATTCTTTACCTCCCCCAGGTCCTTCCAGATCCTCTCCTTCTCCCTACCCACCCAGCTTTAAGTTCTTTCTCAAAAAACAAAAACCCAATACAACAAAACCCCCAAAACAAAAATAAAGAAATACACCCACAAAAAACACCACTAAACTGTAGCTAAATAAAAGCATACCCCAAAAAACTACGGATTCTATTATATGTTGGTCGACTACTCCTGAACATGAGGCCTGCCCTGAAGTGGTTGATATACCCAGTGGGGAAAACTGATTTTCCCTCTCCCAGCAAGTATAAGTGACAGTTCAGTAGTTAACTGTGGCTAGGTTTTCATTCATTCATTCATTTCTTTATTCTTTAAAATATAATAAGATAAAACAAAAACTATTACATCAAAGTTGGACAGGACAAACCAACAGAAGGAAAAAAACCCAAGAGAAGGCACAAGAATCAGAGATCCTCTCATTTACACACTCAGGAGTCCCATAAAAACACTGAACCGGAAGCCAGAAAGTAACCACAAAGGACATGGTGCAGATCCATGCGGGCCTGTGCATGCGTCAGCCTGGCTCTCCCCAGTCATCAACCAAGAAAGCACACTACATGCTTGCCTCCAGGCCAGTCTGGTGTGTGTGTGTGTGTGTGTGTGTGTGTGTGTGTGTGTGTGTGTGTG
>CAJQZJ010014957.1:1753707-1765978 GCA_907164525.1 Lophiomys imhausi | reverse complement strand
TGTCTGTCTGTCTGTCTCTGTGTGTCTCTGTATCTGTCTTTCTGTGTCTCTGTGTGTGTATATCTTTCTGTGTGTGTGTGTCTTTCTCTGTGTGTCTCCCTTCCCACCTCCCTGCTTTCTGCCTTCCCTTGTGCTTTCTGCCCATGTTCTGTCTACAATGTGTATTTTTTATTAAAACTTTCATAGCAATTCTATTCTGTAAATACTTTCAGCCCTGCTAAAATATTTCGGGCTTTTCCCTCCTGCCACAACAGCACATATTGTCTTTGTTTTCCATAACTGAACCTTTATTTTCCTATAAGAAGATCAGTACTTTGCACATACAGTGAGAACTCTACCATTCAAAAGCTTCAGTGGCCTTGGATCTGAGCTGGGTGTTTCAGGCCGTGTTCCTTGATGCTTCATGGTGAGATGTAGTTCACAGACCAAAGTGTGAGAGCTGAGATCCTAAGATGCTGCTGTTGTAAGGGACATTAAAAATTAGTCTTCTCTGTCGAACACTGTCAAACTTTTCTTTACAACAAGGAATTCAAATCTATCTCCACCACCTAGTAAAACCTTCATGCAAATATTTTAATCCCCACATCCAGGTAAAACTTTTGTTTACACAAAGGCCCTACTTCGTTTTTTCAGATCTTAAGTGACCCACTCCTTCCCTCTCTCCTTTATTTTCTGTGTGCTGCTTCTTTTAAAACTAGTCAATTGGGAAAAGACTATGCAGTCAAACTCCAGCCAAGGAGGAAAAGACCCTGAATTCCCTACCCATGTGCTTATTCTGATTTTGTGAGTAACCCAGCCTTCTGGTCGGAAACAAAGTTTCGCCTTATTGAGATACTTTAATTGAAGTGTTGGTCCCTTTTCTTTGTGACCTGACAATCATTTCTAACACTATGAGGTTGTGAAGTATGATTGACATAGACAAGTTCAGCCAGAACCGCCTCAGAGTCGTTACACATTTGATTTTGAATGTGGTTGTGCTCAGGGTTAGGCCTTAAGGGGACACGGAGGCAGACTGTCCTTTGGGGTAAGAGCTTTGTTAGAAGAGATGGCAACACCATGAACAGACAGGCAGTGGTGTGATTCGGGGTCTGCGGAGAGTTCAGACCCTCTGAGGCAGATCAGACTATCTCTTCTCAGGGATCTCTGAGGAACAGCAGGAGTCAGGGAGTTAAAGATTGATTCCTCAGCTGGCGACAGAGGAATGGAAGGGAGTGAGTCTTGTAGTGTTCAAAAGGAAAGGCTGAGGATGTGGAAGAAGTGGGGAGGGACATGCCCAGTGGAGACGTACCCACTATGGGTGACAGAATGTGTCACCCCCAGTAGTAGCCCTCTTCTGATGCCTGTAAGCCTACGTGGGGAAGTGAGAATGGCACCTGACATTCTTCCTGAATCTGGCACCAGGGGAATCTTCTACTGGGCTAGAGAGTCACAGCTGGGTAGGGGATGGCCACCCCTTTTACAGAAGAAGAAGGCGGCTACTGTGGTCACCGCCATAGCCACAATCTAGACGTTAGTGACCTCATGTGGGATTGCAACTCACAGTTTTAAAAGCTAGGCTCTAAATAATGAAGAGAAAATAAACTAAAATAACAGAATGTGTAAATGCAGATAATCCCCTTTCTGCTTTAGACAGATTCACTTGTGTTTCATGCCAGTTACACACACATGAATTTTTTGTTTTTGTTTTTGTTTGTTTTTTGAGACAAGGTTTCTCTGTGTAGTCCTGGCTGTCCTGGATTCAGTTGTAGACCAGGCTGGCCTCGAACTCACAGAGATCCCCTTGCTTCTGCCTCCCAGGTGCTGGGCTTAAAGGCATGTGACACAACACTGGGCTATGATTTTTTTTTAAATCTATATAAACCCTAGAACTACAGAGAGAAAACATAATTTTTTTCATGTATTTTTCTTGCAAAGGCCTAAAGTTCATTGTGACTGAAGAAGTTTGGGGTGTGTGTGTGTGTGTGTGTGTGTGTGTGTGTGTGTGTATCTAATTTTTCTTATCTATCCTTCTGTTGCTGAGCACCTAGGTTAGTTCCATAACCTAGGAATTGTAAACAGTGCTGCAGTGAACAAATATCTCCGGGATGTATTGGCCTGGAGGCCTTGGGTAAATACCCAGGAGTGGTAGAGCTGGCCATGTGCACCTGTTGTGCCCTGCCCTGCCCTGAGGTACCCCATGTTGCTCTGTACTCTAACCTGATACTAGGTCTAGTGATCCCTCCAGCACTGCCTCTTTGCCCAAGGTTACTCTGTCAATCCAAGGTCTTTAGTGCTTCTACATGAGTTTTCAGATTGTTCTATTTCTGTGAAAAAATTTTTGAGGATTGCATTAATCGTTAGATTGCTTTGGGTAATATTGCCATTTCCATGATATTAATTATTCAGCCCCAGGAGCTCTGAAGACGATGCTAAGCACTGGTTCATATATTTCCTGGCTGTTTGACAAAATACTTTAGTCAACAGCATTAATGAATGTGAAATAGGGATCTGTTGATATCATAGAAGCCTCCACTCTGGAAGTGTGTCACTATTTCTGTTAACAAGTCAGGCCATTTTTGAGGTAACTCTTCTCTGCCTGAAAAGCACCATTCAGCTGCTTCAGAATATGTTCAGGGCTGCTCAGCATTGAACACACTGTGTGGCCTTTAATGGACCCCTGGTTGGCTATGGCTCCCTGGTCGGCTTTGCAAATTTCTTTTGGTTCCTTTTTACCAGTTTTCTACTTCTTTTTAATACAATGGTGTGTGTGTGTGTGTGTGTGTGTGTGTGTGTGTGTGTGTGTGTGTGCCCATGTATATGTACATGTGTGTGGAGGCCAGACTGTAGTTGAGCATCCTCCTCCATTGCTCTCTGTTTTGTTTTGAGACAAATCCTGTAATATAAATTATATCCATAAACTGTCATGAGCCATCAGCACTTGCTGAGAACAGCACTGAGAACAGGCAGCCACGTTTATTTCAAGTGTCCTCTAGGACTCCTTGCCCTGGGGCAGCCTGGCCCCTGGCTCTGGGACAGGGAGATAGGAGAACAGCATGTGCCCTTGAGAATAGTTGGAAGGTGAGCCATTTCCATAGAGATTACTGTTTGTCTCATGATATAAAAAGGCTTGTGTCGAGGAACTGGAGGCCTAAAATTCATCCAGGGAAAGATTCTGGGTCTGTTCGTGACTCGCCATCCATCTGGTATGGGTGCTTAGCAGCGCCCCCCAGTCGTGTGTACTAGATGTTGTGAGCACACAGTTGTTGTAAGCACCTGATATGACGATATTTTACTGTCTGTTACTTGCTGCTTGTGCTTTGATTTTTTTGCTTATTATATATTTAATAAACTCATTTATTGAAACCCAAAGTACAGCTGTTGTAGATCATGCTCCATGCAGAATAAGGTCTCTCCTTGAGGCTGAAGGTCATAGATTCCACTAAGTTGGCTAGCCAATGAGCTCCAGAGAGGGCCTACCTTCAACTATCCCCTCTCACGACTGGGGTTATAGGCACCACCCTGGCATCCTTGTGTGGTTGCTAGGGATCTAATCTCAGGTCCTCATGCCTGCAGGACAAGTACTTTTCAGGTAATCCAGCTTTAGTCTTAAAATGTGGTTGTTCAAGAACACTGCTATTCACTATGAGAGGGCTGAACAGTGCATCCTGTTGGGGAAGGTCTGATAGGCTGATTTCAATGCTGAGATCTGGCTACTGTCCCTTCTGAGGCATTCTCTTGATTGGTTAATAAAAGTCGCTGATGGGCAATTAGCTGGGCAGAAAGAGTATAGGAAGGCAGGACTTCCTGAGATTAGAACAGGAACCCTGCATTTTACACTGAGGATTAATTCATTCCACCAGGAGACATGGAAGCAAATAGACTTGTTTAAGAATGCTGGAAGGTAATGGCAGGCACATGGCGGTTTGGGATTAGGTGATCCAGGTTAACTTAGAGTAGCTAATTGAGAGTCTGCCCAGCTAAGGGCTAAGCGTTAAAACAAAGTTCTTGTTGTGTTTAATTATTGGGGAAAAGACTGCGGTAGCTTATAGGCCCTCAGTCCAAGCAATACAGGGGCGATGCACTCCCTTCGAACTCCCGCCAAGCCACTGGTAATTCTACCTGCCTAATATAACAACTTATATTACTTAACAGAGTTTAGGTTACAGGTAGTAAAGGCCACCCTTGATTGGGGCTCTTTCCCCAGGATAAATCAGGCCGCCCACTGCTCTGCCAAGCCGCCAGCTGCTCTGCCCGCTGCTCAGCCAGCCTAATCTTACAGTTTATACTTATTAATAAATACAATTGATAATTAAATTGCAGTTTCATCATCCTACACAACTACAGAAATTACAGATTTTGTCAGGACTCTGCTAACAAAGTATTATAATGCTCTCATGCTTCCTAGATCTTCTGAAAATGGGTACCATGAAAGCTAGAATGAGAAGTTCCTGCCTCCCGCCTCATTACCCTCTGTACCCCCACTCTCATCAGCTTATGCAGAAGCTCTTAGCTCTAAGAGCCCAAGCAACTTCTTTTCATCACTGCATGTTTAAAGGAATATACTATCTATAAGAATAACCTGGGAAGCTAACTCTGCTGCTGTTATAAATTTTGAGGAGGCTTTGTTTCTATCTTTTCATGAATATTACACAATGATACGAATGAATTGACCTCACATATCTTTCAAGTGATGTCTTTTCTTCTGGAAACATGCAAACATGACATCCGGTCTTTACATATGGACCTATTTTCTCACATCCTTCCTCCAGTGCTCTGGAAAGAAAGGATGAGACCTGTGCTCTACAGAGGTGGTTCTAAGCATTTTTAGAGCACAGTTCAAACCCTGGAGCAAGTGCTGACAGAATTCCTCAGGTTACGGGGAATCTTCCAGAAGCTAAGAGGTTCCGTCTTTTCAATAGTCTAACAGAGCACATGCTTCCTATCTGGCCAACCCAGAAAACAAATCTTTATTCTACTGTTCTAGAGACTTCAGAGTTCCAACACCACAAAGCTGATCAAGTATCTACTAATTTGTATTCCATAAAGAATGGAAAATAGGGTTACAAGAAAGATTTGATCATATACAACCAGAAATATTTGGAATGGTGGGGAAGAGGTCATGATCCTAGAAATTCATAAAGCATCTGGAAATATTTAAAAAGATCTATGCAGTTGGCACAACCAAATTACTCACAGTGTCCCCCAGCCGTAGACACTGAACACAGCAAGCTCTGAAATCCTTGTTGCAATCTCTGATGGGACTTTTTCGGTTACATGAAGATGACACCATTCTTGATGAACAGCATTTTGCTGCGACAGAAGATCTGCCCAAATACCAGACGGCTTTCTTGGGGAAAAGAGAGTGTGACCTTGTAGGTAAATGGGAAACAGCTTCCAAATTTACCTGTGATCACTTCACATGTCGTCTGCTCCCTGTGACAGAACGGGCTCCCTCAGAGGAGCACAAGCCTTACTTCACACAGTCCTGCCACATTGTCACCAAGGCTACCTCCAGGTGGCCAGGGACCCTGCTGTGTACTGCCTTCTGACAGGATAGTCCTCAGTGGTTTCTCAGGAACCCTGTGGACTTCAGAGCACAGCTGTGCTGAAACAAAGCAGATTTTCCTTTTGGGTTTTGTTTTTATCACAGTAATAGAAAAGTAACTAGTACACAGACTACGGAGACTTCTGTTACCAACAAAGTCCTTTTGTTTTGAAGCTGTTGTCATTTGCATTTCTCATGTGTTTGAGTTTTGTTTGTTTCTGTAAGCATTTATTAGAAATGTGAAAAAGTTAAAAGAAATGTCTTGTTAATGTGATTTTTCACTGTAATCAGCAGTAAAGAAAACCTTAAAATATGTATCTAAGAAAAACAAAGTTAGAACCTGAGCAATCTAGTGTTAGACATATATTCCAAACAAACATCTATTTATCCAAATGTTTGCGGCCGTTTTCCTTGTGACATTTCAAAACTAAATACTACACAAGTGTTCTTCAAAGAATAATGGTCATTGGGCTCAGTGACACTTGAGAGACTGAAATAGAAAGATTGCGGGTTTAAGGCCCGCCTGGCCTCTAAAGTGACTCAAAGCCTGCTCTGGCAATTTAGTGAGACCGTATCTCAAAACTAAAAAGAGGGCTGGGTGTATAGCTCAGTGGAAGAGCATTTGCCTAGCACGTGCAAAGTCTTGGGTTTAATTGCTAGCTCTACCACAAAACAAAACAACAATAAAATACAAATGGCCAGCACATTTTGGTATGTTCAACAATAGGAAAAACTAAATTGGGGATATGCATAAGAATTTGGTCTAAACATCCTGTGTTCCAACTTAGTTTGGTGGGTGTAGCTCTCACTCCTCACCAAAGAAGCTTCTTTTTTGCAGCAGATGCAGACCATTAAAACCCACATGCACAACTAGTCAAAACTCAGAAAACAACAGACCATGGGGTATCCATCCCCAGTTGATACATCTACAATACAACTCCTGCACCCAAGGCTCAGGGAACATCTCAGAAGAGGAGGCAGAAAGACTGCAAGAAACAGAAGACCAGGAAGTCTGCTGTGGGATTGTGCCTTCTGGCTATGACTGGGAAGTTAAACCCAAGAAATCTCAACAACATGGCTGCCCAAACAATGCTGAACAATCCCAACAACAATTGACATCTTAGCATAAAAGGAGGGATCCCATGAGGCCCATACCTAGAGGAAAAGCATAAGCAAGTATAACTACTGAGCGAAGGAGTATTAGTCCTCCCCAGGGATGAGAATGCCTTGGATTGGTTTCTACTACCACGTGGTCAGCCCTAGAAACATACACTATCTACAGGCAACACTAAATAGACTCAACATGTACTACTATTTATTTATATGTATCTGTAGCAAATTAAAGAAGAGGATGTGAATGGGGAGGGGGCAAGCCTGGCAGGGGTAGGAAAGGAAATGATGTAATTATATTTTAGTTAAATTATTTAAATTCTTCAAGAAAAGAGTGTAGACTAATCTCAAGAAGTTTATAATGAAATGAAGAAAGCCAATAACAAAAGTATGTGTGCTATATAATTCCACCTATATAGCACTTATGAAACAGCATAATTATAGAGATACAGAACAGATTGGAGGTTGCGAGGGGTTAGCTAGAAATGGGAATTAGGGAAGGGATAAGTATAGGGAGTGAGTTACATGAGGAGTCTTGTGGCGGTGACATAGCTAAGTGTCTTGAAGCTGAACATAGCATATAGGTATTTGCGGAGCTGCAAATGTCTGTACACTCAAACAAGCGCATCTATAACCGGTGCCATTCATACCGTTAAAGGCACTGTACCCAGTGAGAGTTCCCAGACTGGAGAAGGCACTCACCCTCTAGGGCACTTGGTAGAATTGCAGACTGCCGGCCCAAGTCAGCCCTAGGGAAGAGAATCTTCACGTGACTGAGAGAGGCTTTCTGATCAAGAACAGTATTGCTGTCTCAAGTTTTTTGGAATTCTAGATCTTAGAGATCCAGCACACTACTTCAACAGTATAACTCATATAACAGTATGGCAGCATAACATCTAAGTGTGACCCCAAAGATGAACATTTTCTAGCATCACCCAGAAAACTTGAGAGAAATGCAACTCTCCATTCCTAGACCCTGAGTAAGAGGCCCAGCAATGGGAAGAAACAATCTTGGGCTCAATGAGTCCTCCAGCAGTCCCTGATGCCCACTCGATTCTGAAGCTGCTACTGTTCCTGGGTGATCCACCAGCACTGGTGATACTGAGGCTTCATTTTGTGCTTTATGCCAACTCTCTAGAAGAAGACTCCAGCCAAGCATAGTCCTGGCCCCTCATCTCTTCTCCAAAATGGCTGTGACACACATTCCATATGTTCTGCCACAAGCAATCTTTCAGTAGAGGAGAACAAAGAAGTCCTTCAAAGCCCACCACCCTAGGTCACTGAATCACACAAGTTTCTGTGAAAAGATATAATTTCCCATGAAGACCAAACTCTAAAGGGATGTGTGTTCCCATTAGACCTGGCCTAATGAGCCCTCTAAATGAAAGGAAACGTGATTATTTCCAGAGCTACCTGAGGCCTTCATCCTCTGCATAGAAGTCATGCTGGGAGAAATGAAATTCATTTAAATCAGCGCTGCCCGAAGCACTTCACAAAGCAGCTCCTAGATGTAAACTCCACTAAGTATAAATAATAACGCTAATAACATCTCACTCATCTTGGTCTTTATCTCTGGGCCTGAGAGGATCAAACCTGATAGACACAGCTTCAAAGGCTTTTCCCATCCCAGATCCAGGAATGAGTGTGTCCCAACAAGCCTCTCTAACCTCAGTCCCTGCATGCCCAGCAGTTAGAGGTCCCAACTAATCTGAAGTGCTATTAGAGCATCTCTGCCTATGATTGCCTTTAATAAGCTTAGCAGCACTAAGTCCAATCACACCACCAGTTAAGAAAGCCACTTTCAAGAGCCGTGTGCTCTATTGCTTCTTCTTCCTCCTACCCTGGAGGTGCTTAGAATACTTTCATGAATTAAATCAAAACAGTTTCACAATAACCAAAGACTGTGGACAGCATGGCAACACGAGGATGGCAATTAGCAAGACTCTGGGGAACAGTTGAGGCTTCGCTCTCAGTGGCAGCCTGGAGGGTAGATTACCCTGAGGCTCTTCTGACTAGGATCTGCATAACTGCAAAATATGGCTGAAGTATACAGTTAGAGTAGCAGGAAAGTAGACTCCATGTTAGGGAGCATATAGTTAGGGGCCTCAGGTAGAAGTCTGGGCAGTGCCAATCAGTCTTGTGGATTTGGTCCAGCTGTTAGGCAGAGGCTTGAGGACAGGACCTCTGGCCCCAGAGTAGAGCAGGAAGAGCTAGATGGACCCCTACTCTGAGTTGGTGGAGGAAGAGAGACAAAAGCCTCAGAATGAACCACAGCCCACAGTGGAGAAAGTCCCAAGGCCCAGGTTCTCCCCCACCCAAACCTCTATCAAGTGGAGGCATTCTGCTCAAGAACTTTTAGCTTGGAGAAGCCCTTGGCCCCTCTCAGTCCAGACTAACCAGGAAAGATTTAATGAAAGTTTCTAGGAAGTTGAGATATAATAGATATTGATTTAAAGACACCTCACTTCCATAGATTGTTCTAAAGCTTGGAATAGGTAATCAAGAGCTATTTGGAGAAAAAGACAGCAGAACGGGAGGCATAGAGTGACAGCCACACCATTAAAGCGCTGCATCTTGTTCAATCTTGTTCTTTTTTTTTACATCTGCATCCCCTACTGGCTGCACACTCCAATCATCTAGCATAGTTCTCAACCTTCCAAGTGCTGCAACTTTTTAATACAGTTCCTCATGCTGTGGTTACCCCCAACCATAAAATGATTGTGTCGCTACTTCATAACTATAATTTTGCTACTGTTGTGAACTATAATGTAATATCTGATATGCAGGATGACTGCTCTGCAACCCCTCTAAAAGGATCGTTCAAAAGGGTGGCAACCTACAGGTTGAGGAACACTGGTCTAGAGAGCTTTACAATTCCCAGTTCCTGGCCTCCCTGAACACAATTACATCAGAATCTCTAGGGATGGGCCCACACACTGCTGATTTTCAAAGCTCCCTGGTGACTCTGGTGTCTATCCTTGAATAGAACCATGCTGCATTAATTCTTTACACATAAAATGCAAACCATGTCCCCTGACAGTGGATAGAAATATAGAATCAATGGCCTGGCCTGGCCCTGCCCTACAGAAAAGAATCCAGATTTGCACAAGATTCCTTCAGTGAGGTAAGTTTGAGAAGTGTAAGTTTTAGTTCATTGGTTGGTTGGTTCGTTGTTTTTGTTTTTGTTTGTTTCCTTCAGACGAGATCTCATGTAGCCCCAGCTGTCCTGACACTCAATATGTAGCTAAGGGTGACCTTGGATTTCTGATTCTCTTCTCTCAGTTTCCCAGTTTCTGATATTACAGACTTGTGAGGCCATGCCCTGCTAAGAAGCACAGCTCTAAGGGCCCTGAGAACAGCAAGTATACCCCTGGGCTCACTGGGGGAGCTTTAACAATTATTGGTGTCTGAGGCCTGGTCTGAAGCACTGCCTTGGGCCTAGAACCAGCATTAAGGGAGGAGACCCGGAACTGTGGAGGTGGGGAGACCCGGAACTGTGGAGGTGGGGAGACCCAAAGCTGTTGATGGGTCTCTCAGTGCAGGTGACTGTGATGAGCCCGAAGCACACACTGATAGATAGATCAGCCTCACAATGTCCAACTCACCAACTCAGTGGAGAGATGCTAGAGGAATAGGATCTGGTTACCAAGATAACAACCCCTCCCCCTGAGAGAAGCAGAAGCCAGTGGCCAGCAGATACCTATAGACGTGAAGTTGGTGAAAATGAGACATGTTTTCATAGTCATCTTCCAAACCCTTTGATGGCTCGTCATGACCATGGGAGCTGAGCCTTCTTAACAAGCTCCCAGGAGATCTGCTGCTGCTATGGGGTGGTTGTGGCTGCAACTGTTATGCATCAGGGGTTGTGCAGAGATTCACCAGTCTGACAACGAATGAATTTTAACAAAGGGACTTTATTAGATATTGGCCAGGACCGCACCCGAGACTTGGGATTCTCAAAGTGTGTCCCCAGCTATTGATAATCTGGGGTCTATAGACAAATGCCCCAAGGTTACAGTTTGGGGGTTGAGTTAGCACACATCCTGTCTACATGCAGGCAGAGCTGAGGCCTTGTCGATGCCTCAGCTATCTCGAGCAAACAAAGCATTTTCATACAGAATCGAACCAGTGGTTACCTTGTGGCCCATTATCTTGTAAGAATAGCAGAGGCAGTTAAACATTTTTACAAGACTAGTCAGTTTTCAGAGTAGCCCAAATATTCTAAGAATTCATCCTTTTTGGGCAAGTTAGCTGACAGGGTATACTTTATAAAAAGCTTACAAGCTAGAGCCATTGCACAGTAGTTTCTGGATTTTAAACACAGTGTTAATAATCACATTCCTCCCCTTGAGTTATGTCCTGAGTTAAACCCTTGACTCTGTGGTGGGTTCCTCTTCATACTGGGACCCAATGATCATTAGTTTAGTAGCATCCAAGTGTGAATTCATGTATCTGGTTAAGGCATTCATGATGCAGGGGCAAAAGTAATAACCAGGAAGAGAGCTAAGGACTCTGCAACAGTCAACAGCAGAGTTACTAGCCAGGAGGAACCTGAAAATGAGAGCAGGAACACTTTGTCTCCCCCATTTAGTACTCTCTCCCTTTCTTTGAGGTTTTTCTGGAGCACAGTCACATTATCTCTAGTGATTCCTGAATGGTTTGCATATGAACAATTCTCCCCTAAAGCCATACAGTAGCCTCCTTGCTCTGTATAGAGCAGGTCAAGTGCTCTCCCATGCTGTAGAACCACCTCAGCTAATGAATCCACCTGTTTTTCTAGCTTGGCAATAGATTTTTCTAATAAGGATAAATCCTGGGTTGTTGGATGTCCTATGGTTTTGAAGTTAACGTCAGTCATTGCTATTCCTGTAGAAACACAAGTGACTCTTGCTGTACCTAAGCCTAAGGCTATTAAAAGGTATGAGGAGAGGAATCACACATTTTTGTTTTTTCCTGGACTGGGGGACTAGAAAGGGCTGCAAATATAAGTGTTCTCTCCCTGCTGGACCATCATATCATAAATATACTTTCAGAGGAACAGGAATACCAAGATACAAATTTTGGGGCTTGATGCGTATCCCAGATAGGCAAACATGGGTGCAATCCATCAGTACAGGTGACCCAAAAAGTTTCTGCCAGGCAGTGGAGGAAGGAAGGAAGGAAGGAAGGAAGGAAGAGTGGAAGGAAGGATGGAAGGAAGGATGGAAGGAAGGAAAAATGGAAGGGAGGAAAGATGGAAGGAAGGAAGGAAGGAAGGGTGGAAGGAAGGAAGGATGGAAGGAAGGAAGGAAGGAAGGAAGGGAGGAAGGGTGGAAGGAAGGATGGAAGGAAGGAAAAATGGAAGGAAGGGAGGAAAGATGGAAGGAAGGAAGGAAGGAAGGGTGGAAGGGTGGAAGGAAGGAAGGAAGGAAGGAAGGAAGGAAGGAAGGAAGGAAGGGAGGGAGGAAGGGTGGAAGGAAGGATGGAAGGAAGGAAAAATGGAAGGAAGGAAGGAAAGGAGGAAGGGTGGAAGGAAGGAAGGATGGAAGGAAGGAAAAATGGAAGGGAGGAAGGAAGGAAAGATGGAAGGGAGGAAGGAAGGATGGAAGGAAGGAAGGGTGGAAGGAAGGATGGAAGGAAGGAAAAATGGAAGGAAGG
>CAJQZJ010014957.1:1716834-1753697 GCA_907164525.1 Lophiomys imhausi | reverse complement strand
TGGAAGGAAGGAAGGAAGGAAGGAAGGAAGGAAGGAAGGAAGGAAGGAGCACCTGACAATGTGGTCGCCAGGAGCTGAGAAATATTTATGGAGAATCTACATTTATTCTTAAAGGGGGACTTAGATATAGATAGAGAGACACAGACAGATAGATAGATATCATAGCTCTTTGAGTAGAAACAGGTGCCCTCACCTTGAATTTGCTCTAGGTGAAGAAATTTGGTGGTTGAGTGGGAAGACAAACCCATGTACAATTGGCAAAGGGAGTGGCCAAGTGAGCTTCTGATATACAGCGAGTCCTACATAGTGTAGGAGTTTTGGAGAACAGAGAACCAAAAATCAGGCATAACGTTTGGATTTGTAACAATCATGGGCAAATGCATTGACATTAATATGACCATTAGGAATTCAAAGGAGGTCGGAGAAGTAGGGTTAATGAGAGGAGAGAGAGAGAAGGGTGGCAGTGGTAGAAAGTAATGTCAACTGGTGAGCCTCACCAACAGGGCCAGGAACAGGTACAGTAGCTGGTTTGGTTATATAGCATTCAAATTAAGGAATTTGAAGGTGTAAATTTGGCTAAAGCTCTAAAGATGAATATCTTAGTCTTCCCGTCATAGGCTGTATCCTTCTCATTATGTCTATAGACATAGCCCTCGACCCCTGTTCTCCATCTGTCATCCCAGGGGTCAGGGATGGAGTAGGCGACCTTAGTGTGCCAATCAACTGAGTTGAGTCTGGATGGATTTTCTCCTCCCCATCTGGGCCAAGTACTATGATATTTGCAGCTCCAGTGTGGACATCCTCCGTAATTTGGGTCCTTACAGTCTGAGCGAGTTTGCTCGTACATGAAACAAACATAGATAGGGGACATCATAGCATTATAGAAGTCATTTATACATTTCCCTTGGCAGGTGTCCCTTATATCAAAGGTGAGGCTTATAGTACTTGCGCAACCTGTCACCGGACAGAAGGTAGAGGCTATGGTCTTGTTATGGTTTTCTAAGGCAATTACATGGAACTTCCATGCCTTAGGGGTTGGTTTGGTTGGTTTAGGGGCCTGGGGAGGTGGGCGTTTCCAACTTGGATTCAAGGAAAGAACAGAAGGGAATACAACCAGACAAAATAACATCATTAGGTTAAAACCCATGTTACTCTTATCTTTAATGGTTCTTCGCAGGTCCTTGGTGACTGTCCACTTTTCTTAAGCTGGGTCTTGTTCCTAGTGGCACACTTGACCTGAGAGTGATGTATCCAGGTGGAGACCCCGTCTACTTTGACAGCAGTGGGGATGGTCGGGATGGAGAGGTGTGGTCCCTTCTATCAGAGTTCTACGGTCTCAACCTCTGTGTCTCCCGATTTACACCTTATCTCCTGGTTGGAAAGGGTGTGGATGAAGCAATAGACTTCAGAAAGCAGCCTTAACTGAGAAGGCCACAGCGTCCTGAGTCAGCTGCTCCTGTACAGATTGAAGCAGGTGATGGTTAGAATTTCCAATGGAGTTAAACATTTTACATGAGGAGTACTTCGAGCCCTAAGAAGGGCCAAGGGAAAGAGCCCCACTCATCCTTCACCAGTCTCCAGGATTAATTTAGTCAAGGTCTTTGCTTTTTTGTTTGTATGTTTTTCAAGACAGGGTTTCTCTGTGTAACCTCTCTGGATGTCCTGAAACTCGATTTGTAGGCCAGGCTAGCCTCAAACTCTGCCTCCCCAGTGCTGGTATTAAAGGAGTGTGATACCACACCCAGCTTAGTCAAGGTCTTTTTAAAAAGGTTTGATTTATCTTCTCTACTTGTCCTGAACTTTGTGGATGGTAAGTATAATGCAATTTGCAATTGGTCCCCAGAACAGCAGAAATGCTCTCAGTAACCTTATAGAAAGACTGCTCTGTTATATGATCTTTGAACAACAGCAGCCCAAACTTAGGTATTATCTCATCCTTTACAAAATGTATTTCTGCCTTTAGTTTGTGGAGCAGGTCACATCCCAATAGAGGGTACAAGTACCTAGTCATGACTAAGAAAGATTGGTGAACTAGTACCTCCTTGAAATATAATCTATTTCTTACTTATTGGCCCGCCTGCCTGCTTTAAACCCAGTAAGTGGCTCCCAGATCCAAAAGGAAATGGATGGGAAACACCATCAGAGTGATCCTGGGTGGGAATGGGGGAGGGGGGGGCAAGGGCTGAGCTGACCCATCAGTCTGTATCTAGCTGGAACATGGATGCAGACCTCTGCCTTTTGGGGGGACATTTGTTTCTCCAGTGGCTGGATTCTTTGCAATAGACACGTTGTCCTTTCTTTAAGAGAACACCTTTCCTGGTATCCATCCCCCTGGGAGTTTGTCCTTCTTTCATAAACCTTGAATGCTGAGGTTCTTCTCCCTGGCAAGCTGCCACTATAACCTCAGCTAGTTTCTTAGTCTGATTACCCTCTGAGGTGTCCCTATTGTTGTGTACCCAGGAAGCAATCTCAACTAGCAATGACAGTACCTTTCCTCCAGAGCTCTCTATTTTCTACATCTTTCTCCTAATGTTTAATGCTGATTAAGAAACAAAAGCTATATCCGTAGCCCTCTGGTTTTATGGGGTCTCCAGGTCCATTGGTGTGTAAGGCTAGTATGCTTCTAGGAGCTGCTCCAGAAAAGCAGATGGTGACTCATCTGAATCCTGAGTTCTCTGACTTACCTTAGACAAATTTGTGGAGTGCCATGCTGCAGCCCCGAGACTTCCCAACAGAGTCTGGCAGAACAAGTTACAGGAGGATGGGTGTTCTTACCTCCAGGAGGGCTTCAATGCCTCTTTTCCACAGTCCAGGTGTTGAGTAGCCTCCTCCAAATGTTAGGCTTATCCAAACTTCTCAGCTTCAGTAGGCCAGAGACTGTCAGGGTACCAAGACTCCTCAATGGGATCCAGGCATTTAGGCCTCGTGGCTCCCTCCAAATGCTGCTCGGCCGATGGAAAGTCAAGCCCCAGGGATCAAGGATGGTCAGAAAAATATTTATCAGGCTGAACACCAGGATCTTGGCGGGACCTCCAGATGTTACTGACCTGAGGAGAATTGAAGGATCACCAGTCTGACACTGAATGAACTGTAATGAAGATGAGGCTTTATTAGATGAGGGCCAGGACCACACTCGAGACTCGGGATTCTCAAAGTGTGTTCCCAGCGATTGTTAGTCTGGAGTTTATAAAGGTAAAAGCCACAAGGTTACAGTTTGGGGTTGAGTTAGCGCACAAACTGTCTACGTGCAGGCAGAACTTAACTCTTGTAATAGATGTCTTGCAGATGCCTTGGTTATCTTGAGCAAGCAAGTATTTTCAAACAGAATCAGAACCAGTGGTTAGCCTTGTGACCCATTATCTTGTAAGAACAGCAGAGGCCGTTAAACATTTTTACAAGACCAGGGAGTTTTAAGAATAACTCAAATATTCCAGAAAGTCATCCATCTTGGGCATCCATCTTAGCTGACAGGGTACATGCTACAAAAAGTTTACAAGCTAGAACAATTGCACATGATGTTGACCATCACAGGGCCAGCACCCCACATAGTACAGAAAGGTCTGCTAAAGGTGGCAGCCCCAGGCCCCTTCCCTCAAGGTTAGTGCTGGAAATAGCGGGATCTGCTGGTCTGGGAGAGGGGATTGTGAAGCTTGTGGGTGAGTATGCTGAATCATACCTGTGCCTTGTGGCCTTGAGAACAGCAATGGTTTAGAACTCACATCCCACACTCAGCCTCTTTGTGATTGAGAAACGACTTACTACAAAGGATTCTGCTGTCCCTGTGACTTGGATAAGATTCCAGTTGTCATCCTGTCATCCAGACAAGACCAAAAGGACCTCCAAATTCCCATTCTTAGCCTCATAAACAGTTACTAACCTAGGCATCATGCTTCACACCTGGAATCCCTACGCTCTAGAGTCTTGTGTAGGAGGATTATGAATTCAAGGTTAGCCTAAGCTGTATAGCAAGACTGTGTAAAAAAAAAAAAGAAAGAAAGAAAGAGATAGAGTCAAAATAAATGATTTCTTGAGCTGTTTGTCTCTACTGATCAATCAGAACACAATTCTTGTTAGCTTGACTTCATTTAAGGTTCTAGACTCCTCTACAGATTTCTGAAATTTGGTCTACCTTCAACAGGAGAAGCACACCATCCTCCTGATGAAAAGATACCCTAAGATGCAGCATCCTCAGACACTGACAGGTCATGCTGATGAGAACAGGAGATAAAAATTGGTTAGGAAGCTAGGTGGTGGTGGTGCATGCCTTTAATCCCAGCACTTGGGAGGCAGAGTCATTCGGATCTTTGTGAGTTGGAGGCCAGTCTGGTCTACAAAGTGAGTCCAGGATAGCCAGGACTACACAGAGAAATCTTGTCTCAAAAAACCAAAAAAGAAAAAAAAAAGGAAAGAAAAAGAAAAAAGAAGCTAGTTAGGAAGATTTAAGGGCAAGCACTCAGAACATGAACAATTCTAATTCTTATAATGTCCTTACTTTTGTCCTGACTGGAGGCCAGGAAAGTCAGCAGAGGGCTCAGATTTCTTATCTGGCTTCTCATAAGTGATCTGCCCTGTCTGGAGGCTGTATACAAAGTGTGACCCAAACCCAGTCCAGACACTAAACCCTTCTGGACAGCTATGGAACTGATCCTCTAAGTTTTCATGATGGGAATGAGTTATATCTATTCCCCATTGCCCAGTTTCAGCCTATCTCCTGAATGATTTCAGAGTCTTAATTCGTGAGGTGAAGTATTACAATAGTCTTAGAGGCCATTAAGGATATCAGGGCTCTGTTGAAGCCCATTAAAGGAAAGCTATTTCTTCCCTGTAAAAAGAATGGAATCTATCTCTGGACCTGGGTGGAGATGACATTCTGATCTGTTTCAGAGGTTGAACACTATATACATTGTCTCTTCCCGTCAGAGTCAATCCATCTGGGCCTGTCAATTACCTGGCTAAGAGACCAACCCTCAGGAAGTGATTAATTGAAAACCAAGCTAAGGAGAGGGCAGAATAATTATCCCCCTAATGAGATAATACCCTTACCCTTCCCGGAAGCCCCACCTTCATGCAGTCACTCCCAGAGCTTCCACTGCTATGTTCTTGGCCTGAAAGTCAACCCTTTTTATTCTTTCTCTCTTTTTTTTTTTTTTTCAGATACTGGCAAAAGCCTGAGGATACTTTCCCAAATACTAGGGGCATCCTCCCCCTGTTTCTCAAAGCCTCCCTCCCCTTCTGCCTTGTAGCTGCTCTTCCGCCCCCCAACATTACTAAACCTGCCTGCTTTGTATCACACTCCTAACAACTGCTGAGATTTATGACTTGCCTGCCCTACTTTTCTCTTAATCACTAATGAAATTGTCCACAAGCTCCCTTGGAAGTCTTTCTAAATTCTATTAATGAAATTAAAACCTAAGAGGAATACCCACCTCCCAACAACAACCTGCCTGCACCCCCCCCTTCCTTCCTCTCCCAGTTTTTCCTACCAGTACTGGTTCACTCCTCCATGTGAAAAAGAAAAACAAAACCCCCTTTTCTCCTACTCTTTGCAGCCAGGAAGAATAGGCCTGAAACTCAAGGAAAGTGAGCCAGGTGAGAGCCAGATGTCCCAGCTGGGCCCCCAGCCTCTGCTCTTCACCTCTCTGGGTTGTGTACCTACCCAGCATCGACAAAATGCTGAGGTGGCCTTCAGCCAGAACCACCTCTGCAGACTCTTTCCAGTAGCAACTAACCCTGCTCCCTCCGGCTCCTATAACCTTATCCTATAAAGGAGCTCTGTCTCCTTGTGCAAACTTAAACAATACTATCCTTGACCTCAAGTCCTGGGGGTGACCATTCCTTACACACACTTACACACACACACACACACACACACACACACACACACACACACACAGTGTGTGGGTGGGTGTTAACCAAACAGAATTAAGAGTGCACTGTACCCACTTGCCTCCCAGCCAACCTGTCCCACCATGTCCCACACATTCCTTACAGTTGAACACCTTCTTCTAAAAGCTTCCTCTGTAGTGTTTGCTGCCACATTTTGTATTCCTCTTCCTCTCTTTCTAACACTTCTCTGCCCCCCCCCCCTCTCCTGGCCTGTGGTCCTATTGTCCTCTCTCTCCCTCTCTCCCTCCCTGGCTCTGTCCTTTCTCACACCATTCTGCCAATGCTGGACATGAATTCCCAGCCCAGCTCTAGCATAAAAGCATCAGAAGTGTGGGTATGAGAGAGAATGTCACCAATAGCCACATGGATCTTCACTCCTGTCCTCCCTTCATGCTCTCCCAGAGGAAAGGAAAGGAGGAGAGGAGGGGAAGGAGTCTCTTTTAGCATTTCTCAGAGGTCATAACATGTCTCATGAGCCCCAAAGGGGTCTGCTGATCCTCAACCCCTTAAGACAACCTCAGCCCCTCCTAAGGGAGTAGACATTAACTCCTTAAAGCTTCTTTTCCCAGCACCCAAACAGCCTGCTCTCTGTTCTACAACATAATCTGCTGCTAATCTTTAGCTAGGGCACTGGGTAAAGCAGTTTTAAAATCCTGGCCTGCTGGGCTCATAGCATTTGAAATATATAAATATGTTGCCATGGTGACACAGTGACAGATTAGTTACCCGATCCTGCTGGAGCAAAGCTGCTTTAACGACACATGGAACCCTAGGATGGGGTGGGGATGGGTGATTTCCCCACTCCACTCAATACATAGTTGGGGCCTTTGGACACACTGGATAGAGGTGAGGGAAGGCAAAGCAGCAGCCACCACCTCTATCTTAAGTCAAAATTTCCTGGGGTTTCTGGAATCAGTCATGCTTCCAGAAAATGGAAAATATACATATATATACACATATATCTCAAGAGTCAATGTGGTCCTGTGAAAAATAATCAAAGCTGGAGGCATCACAACATCTGGTTTCAAAGCGTGAAAACATGCGATTTCCAACTGATGATATACCTGTGTCATCCTTTTATTTATTTTTTGTATATATTTATTTTATCTTATATGTATGACTGTTTCTGTGTGTGTGTGTGTGTGTGTGTGTGTGTGTGTGTGTGTGCCATGTTCATGTCTGGCACCCACTGAGGTCAGAAGAAGGTGCTAGACTCCCTGGAACTGGAGCTACAGGCACTGGTCAGGGACTGGGAACTGAGCCCAGTTCTTCTGCAGAAACAGCAAGTGCTCTTAACTGAAGAGCCACTTCGGCAGCCTCATTGTCAACCTTTTCTCCAGGACTTTGCCAGGTGTTGTGCAGCCCGTGTGTGTCTGCCTAGTTCGTGAGTTGATTCCCACAGTCCCCCTCCCCCCCCACTACCACCACCAACCAAGCTGTTCTTAGCTGAAGATCCTCAAAGGCAACTGGCTGTCAACGTCCTGCTCCACAGGACTCACCCCGCCAGGTACATGGTTCTTCAAAAGGAGAGAGAAGCAAAGACCGAGACCAAGCTGCCACTGAGAACTGTTAGGGATGCTCAGACAGAACATTTTTACATAAACAACATTAGAAAGTTACGTAAGTTTTGTAAATTTCGAAAGTTATGTAAGATAAGCCTGGCCCTACTAGTTCTGGGACCTTGCCTCTTCTATCTTTCTGCTTTCCTTGCGCCCTCTCACGACCCCACAGTCTGATACATCATCTGTGCTTTTGCCAAGCTTTGTGTCAATTTGTCACAAGCTACAGTCATCTGAGAAGAAGGAACCTCAATTGAGAAAATGCCTCAAGAAGATCCAGCTGTAGGTAAACATGGAGACCCTTTGCTTAATTGGTGTTTGATAGGGAAGGCCCAGCCCATTGTGAGTGGCACCCCTAAGCTGGTGATCCTGCATTCTATAAGAAAGTAGGTTGAGCAAACCAGTAAACAGCATTCCTCCATGTTCTCTCCAGCAGCTCCTGCCTCCAGGTTCCTGCCCTGTTTGTGTTTCTGTCCTGACTTCCTTCAGTGATGAAGAGTGATACGAAAACATAAGCCGAATGAACCCTTTCCTCCCCAACTTGTGTTTCACTATAGCAATAGTAATTGTAACTAGGACAAGCTTCCAAGCACTGGGAGCCCATGCACCACTGGCTTTTATATATACTCATTGACTTTGCTTATAACAGATCTGACATTAAATTACTAGTTCTCCTTTCTCCTGCATGTTTGGAAGTAATCCATCTGCCCATACTGTTGGGGGAAATAATAAGATGAATTGTGACTGCTTGTCAAATATGAAGGTAACACTATCTTTTGGCAAAACAGAAAAATATGTTGGTTCCTTCAACTTGCAAGGTGGAGCTGATAGGATGGGGTTTCTGATAAGGTATATACCAGCGGTAGATATAAACAGCAGCTGCAAGGGCTCGTTCCCACTCTTCTCTGTGGATAATGAAACAGCTGTTCCCGGGGGAAGATGGTATGTCTTCTGGAGTGACGGATGCCAACATATGCCAAAGTGGGTTGAAAAGAAACACCAACGCACAGCTTTCATCAAGCAAGTCTGCAGAGAAGGTTGGCAATCACACAGAGTGATACAGAGAAAGAGAGCACACACTCTGCTGGCCCCGACAAACGGCTGAATGACCTTGGGCAAGGAGCTAAATGGTTCCCAGATCCTGTTTTATCCTTTTGTATGAGGGTGATGGTCCCGACCTCAATTTGTGTGAATTTAAGAGACTAGAGGAAGTGACAAAATATTTATTGTGGTTTCTCTGTAGATATATATTCTTCTCCATTGAATAAATTTGCTTACAATTCACACTAGAAACAGTTCAAATCCAAACCATGAACAAAAGATTTTCTGACTATTGATGCTGTCCTTAATGAATTTCTGAAGGCTCAGGAATTTCTCTGTGGTAACTGTCAGGGAGTAAGAAACATCTTGCTTAGGATTTACATCCCACTTCCCAGCCATGTCTTCGGGTAAGTTGTGTAACCTCCCCAGATGTCTTTGCTGTTCATCTGTTTGGTATTCGAGTTAGGAGGTACTTTATGGCTTAGGAAATAAATGTGAAGTGTCTGCCCCACAGCAAGCACTTAATAAATGTTAATTGTCATCATCTTTATCTTTGTTTTGCAGTTGTGGGTGAAGTGACATCAGTCTGCTTTCTTTCACTAAAGGTGTCTAGTAACATTATTCAAGAGTGGTTTATCTTCATAACCTGTGCCTCACTAATGAGTCTAATTTCATTCTGTCACCATGATAAGACACAGATCAAAAGCAACTTAAGGATTGAAAGGGTTTATTTCAGCTTGTAGGTTAATCTCCATGATGAGGGAAGTCAGGGCAGGAACTTGAAACAGGAACCATGGAGGAACCTGGCTCACAGGTTCATTCTTAGCTTTCAACCTAGGCCCACCTGCCAAGGAATGGTGTCACCCAGATTGGGCTGGGTCCTCCCATACCAATTAACCATCAAGTCAATACCCAATAGGTCAATCTAATTTGGGAAATCCCTCCATCGAGGCTCCCTTCTGAGGTGACTCTAGGCTGTCAAGTTGACAATTAAAGCTAGCTAGGACACTAACATAAATCAAAAACTAAACTCTTATCTTGTGATTGAGTAAACTAAGATACAGCTCATGTCCTTAAACTAAACTGAATTTAACATTAGAAGTTAATGCCTCCTGCCTATTTCCATAGTAGAGTAAACAAGTTTAATGTGACTTGCCTGGTTGGTGACATAAGTAGCCTGAGTTTTTGGTGGGACTCATTTAGTCAGGAGAGGCATATTTGAAAGTGAGACACTAATGTCATACTTCTTCCTTGTCTCTAGGTCCTGTGAACACCAGAAAAGGTCACTCCTGTGCCTCCAGACTCCCCACCCATACGGGAGGTGAAAGTGAGGTGTCTTTCCTCTCCCTCCTCTCTGCCTGGAAAGTCAGAGTACCTATCAAACCTATCCACCTGCCCACATTTTCCAGCCCAACTTTCTGAAAAGTATAGCTAAAACTGTGTGATGACGCCTTAAACAGGTTAAAACCGAGGAAAGGAGGTACAATGAGCTCGTCCTCCCAACTCACCAAAGTCGATGTGACCAAACGCTGGACCGCAGTCAGGAAGCAGCAAGCCAACAAATGTTCCACGCTGTTTTTAACAACCTGATTTCCAGGGAGAATTTTAGCACATGCATATCTCTGCACTGTAAATGTTCCCACCATGGCCAGTTTCAAGATTCCAGTATGGTATTAATTGTCTCACACAATTCTTGCAATATTAACAGCTGGCCCACAAGGCTCTTATGAGCTGGCACTTCTGCCCTAGGCCCACACCACACTTGGGGTGTCCCCCTCCTTTGCTCCAGCTCCATCCTACCCTCCCCTTCCAAGTTCAGCGAAGCCTGATTTCTTCAAGATGGATGCCCCAGCATGTTGAAGCTGGTGAAGTACCTAAGCCTCCATTGTCTCCCTCACCCTTGACCTCTTTCAGTGACACGAAGGGCAATTCTTAACTTTGCTTCAACACACGTTGCTAGGAAACCTTCCCAGAAGAAACAACAGACAACATAATGGATACCAGGCAAGACCCTGTCTCAGAATTCAGAGACCCAAAAAGTATCTGTAACTAAAGCTGAGTGGAAACAAAGCCCTTGCTCTCTCAAGATGTTTTCAGAGGAGCCTGAAGCACAGCAGGGGAGGATGTACAAAGTGAGCAGGAACCATTTCCTAGCCTTACAAAGGTGGTCAGCAGGTCTTTGAGTCCGTTCAACCATCACCTCTGTGTTTTGTCTCCTTTCCTTGATACTTAAATGTAATTTTGACGTCTGCCAAGTTAAATTACCTATTGGACCAATTTATGCCCTCAAGTAAAAATGATGCAATTATCCTTAATAAGTATAACTATCGGCCTGCTTTACGCTTGATGGGTAGAAAGCTTTATGCCTTTTAATAGCACACCTTCAAGTGGATCATCAGGCTTTTTAGACAGCCAGAATCCTATTCTACCATGTAGGGCCAGACAAGCCCAGAGCCTCTCCTGTTCCCTCCTCCCCACCCCCCAGCAGTTTGAGTTTGAAAGAAAAGCACACAGACCAGAGGATGCACTCCCACAAAAACTGACAAAGCAAGGAAACCCTACATGGGTTTTGGAAAAAAAGGAAGCCAATGTCCTAGTACGCCATTTCCTCTACCTTTGTAGCTTAAAAGCAATTTTAAAAAGCTGTTCTCATCTAAGTGGCTTTGGAATGAGCCTTCTTCACCCTCTGTTCCTTATAGTCTTCCTTCCTGGTGGTAGTCGAGTTTCTTGTGATGGCAGCCTGTTCTTATGCCAATATACCTTTCATTCCACATTTCCAGTGTCTCCTCTTCCCCGGGTCTTTGCCCCAAGGGTCACTCCACTGAGGTGCTTTACTTTCAGCTAAGCCTGGGAGGAGAGTGGGATGGGTGGCTCCAGCTTTTGATTCCCGTGCTTCATTATCGATGTGGCATCAAAAATTGATTGATTGATTGATTAATTATTGATTAAATCTGGGTCAGTTAGAAGACACTAAAGTCAATGGACTGTCCTAGGGTGGAGCGGCTGTATTCCGTGAACTCTTGACTGTAAATTCTGAAAGTCAAGCCGGAAGGGTGGCGCAGCCCTGTGATTGCAGCAACTGCGGAGGGAGAGAGTCTTGGGTTCAAGGCTTCTGGGCAACTTGGGGGGAGAGTATTTGCAAGAGTCTCAAAAATTTGGGGAGGGCGGGGGGGGGGGGGCGCTTTGGTTTTTATTCTTGTTTTCAAGTAGAGGGAAGTAAGCGAGGCCGAAAAGTAGAATGAACAGCAGCAGCAAGGTTAGACGGTCTCAGCCTGTTCTTGGGAAGGGCGGTGAGGACTCCTGTGCTGGCTCAGGCTGGGTCGTGGTTGAAGTTCAGAAGGCTTGATGAACTCGGGCTGTGTTCTGATTGCTCAGTAGGATAAGCTGCTCAGAGAGCACCGATGAGAGGCGAACGATGAGAATCTCAGGAACTTTCTGGCCTAGTCTAGGAGCGCACAAAGGGAAACGACTAAGTCAAATGGGGGGTAAGAAAAGGGCTTTGTAGTCATAGTCATCACTGTTTTCCAGAACACAGAAAGGTGGGGGAGGCTTCTGACCCTATCTCCCGGCAGAACCAAGCTTGGGCTTCTGATGCCAAAGCACAGCTCTCATCTGAAAGGGGCTGAGAAAGGGTTTACTCTGGAGTCAAATATGAGTGACTATGGACCAGGAACACAGATTTAGGTAACTCCCAATTCCATGTTCCAGTGTGGAAGTAGCCTCATGATTTTCTTTATAGTAACAGAACAAAGAAAGGCACTTCTCAAATACATTGGTGGAAACATTAAGTGTGTGGTTCTAGCACAGAGGAGATTCCCAGCTATGGTCTCAGACGACACTCTCAGCCTTTTAGTTAGTAGAAACTATGATCTTGTTAAGATGCTCCAAAAGGTTTTCATCTGTTAGTCACAGGATGTAGAGGTAGCAAAGAATAGCTATTTGGGGGCTAAAGATTGACCAAGATAAATTGTAATTGGGTCTGGACCTGCAACAGTCCAATGTCTCCACATCAATGGAACTCCAATCAGTCAATACGGCTTGCAGAACACTCAGCCTCTCTCTGGGGCCTGTGCTCACAGTTCTCCTGTTGACCAAGGGTCATATTCTGTGCATGTAAGGAGGCACACACTGGTGTAATGTCAATTGTACTAGGAAGGCTGGTTCCTTGGAAGAGAAGGAGGTAAGGTTGAGAGAGGAATAGTTAGTAAAGCCGTTAAGGCAAACACTCCCGGGTCATAGCACTAAACTCTACTAGCCATTGCGATAAAGATCTGATGTTTTTAATCCTCTGTCTTTAACATAACATATAACATATGTTAAGTGTGATATATTAAAAATTAAAATTATCAACAACACTATCTGTCCTCAGAGAGTGGCAGTAACATACAAAGGAAACAGGCATTTTAAATAAACAAAATTTAATTAAAAAAGATTGGTTATACATTTATTCCTGTATTAACAGTAATTTGTACTGTATGGATGATATTTTATATGTAGTATACTTAAATAAATCTATTATCTTTTAATTTTAGTTTGTTTTTTCCTCATTGATTTGACTCCATTGCCATAACCTTATGTGGAAAGTTGACTCTAATTCTAGGAACAACTGATCTTCAATATCTAAATGTTCATACCTGTGGATACTGACTTGATCAGTTGTATTATACTGGTATTATACCAGATTTTAGCTTGGAAAGCAGCCAAACCCTCGAGGCTTGGGTCCTAGAACCACCTTGGCAAGGGAACGAGGAAAGGACAGGTACAGACAATGAAGCTGGGATTCATTTTGGACTCACTCTGTAGATCAGGCTGGCCTCAAACTCACCGAGATCCACCTGCCTCTGCTCCAGAGTGCTGGGATTAAAGGTGTGTGCCACCACGCCCGGCCCAAATCTTACTTCTTTCTTTAAAGGTTATAAATAAAAAATGGATTCTAGGAATCACTATAGTATTGTTCATTTCCTTCTTATTATCAAAAGACAAATATTGTTTAATTAATTCTTTAATCACAGCTAATTGTACTGTGGAACACCTTAAATCCTAACTTAATCAATAAATGTCAGTGCTTGGGACTGCTGAGATGAGTCAGTGTGTAAAGATATTGCCACCAAGGCTGACGACCAAGTTCAAGCTCCAGGACCCCTGGATAGGAGGAAAGAGCTGACAATAGAGGCAGTAGTGGAAAAAAAAATCTTTAAATTGCTTATAATTATATACACATACATATATAAAATGTGTCTAAAAGCACAGAGACACGTTATCCTCTTAATCTTTGGAATGAAGAGCCGAGCCCCTCAGAGGAGGCCAATTATCCAGTAGGAAAAACTGCACCTGGAGCAGGAGCAATCATCTCTCAAAATTAATTTCTACCCTTGAGCCATAGGGACTAGGCTGTAGACCCAGAATAGAGACAAGGATCAAGAAGATAATATCTTGATCAGAACTGTATAATTATGTATATATTGTCTTTTAAAAATATTCCTTAAATTAAAATTTCAAAAACACATGTTAATTCCTGCAAAAAAATATCTAGGACCATCAGTCACCCTTCCTTGGCCGTTGTTCTGTCCCTTTAACTGGGCTGGGATCTGAGGCCAAGCTCAGTGTGGTGGGGCCCATGGAGCTGGGACTTTTCCCCTTAAAAGTTTAGTTTTACTCTGAGCCAGAAGGAAGCTGTGTTTACATGAGCACTTACTTACAAGTCAGTTTTGGACCAAATAAATGACACTTTAAACATAAGCATTTGTAGACAGTATAGACTAATGTTTTAATAAACTAAAACTAAACTGTCCCAGTACTATTTTACCAGTGAAGACTCAGGAGCCAGATGCTGGGATGAAAACCTGCTAGCTCAGAGAAGCAGAGAAAGCACCCAGCTGGCGTTCCTACTCCACCAACGTCCAACCAAAAGCCCTAAACTAAAAAGCCAGAACCTGGAAGAAACTTAGAACGTGAAAACTTCTGAAGCCCCCCTGAAGGAAACTCTGAAGGAACGAACCCAGAGGAACCCAAAATTCTTCTCCACACTGTCTTAAATACCCTCAGCTCAATGTCCCTCCTTTCTGCTTGCTCCCTGTCAGCTGGTTTCTTACTCCGCCTCTTGACCTAGGATTAACTTTACCTAATCCTGTTTACAGAAAGCTCTTGGATTAAAGGTGTGTGCTTAGAAGTGAGCCACACCATAACCATTTGTTTACAGTAAACAGAAAGCTCTAGGATTAAATGTTGAGCCATCCCATAATTACAAACATATTCTTCAATTCACAAACTCAGGCTTCACAATGTGATCAAATATTCTGCCACAGTAGACACACATAATCATACAAAAAAATAGATATTTAAAAGTCAATATTTTGAATGTTGCTGTACTGTGAAAAGAAACACAAAGATCTTTAACAAACATGCATATCCATTATTTCACATGTAGTTCAACCTTAATAAAAACTTTATATTTAACACTTTTACATCAAGAATAGTTTGGGACCAGTCATGGTGGCACACGCCTTTAATCCCAGCACTCGGGAGGCAGAGGCAGGCAGATCTCTGTGAGCCAGCCTGTTCTACAAAGTGAGTCCAGGACAGCCAGAGCTGTTACACAGAGAAACCCTGTCTCAAAAAACCAAAAAAGAAAAAGCAACAAGAATAGTTTGAAGCCAAGCGTGGTGGCACATGCCTTTAATCCCAGAATTTGCGAAGCAGAGGCAGGTGGATCTCTGTGAGTTTGAGGCCAGGCTGGTCTACAAAGTGAGTCCAGGACAGTCAGGGCTTGTTACACAGAGAAATCTTGTCTGGAAAAAACAAAAAAAGAAAGAATATTTTGAAAAAATAAATCGTATGATTTTACATTACCTATGACTATTATATAAAAGAAACACAATTCAATTATTTTTTATTTAGAACTTGTTCTACAAAGAAATCCTTATAAAAAATCTATAAATATAACACTAAATTATAATTTAAATGACATCTTTACATTATGACTCTAATGAATGTTATATAAATTAACATTTTAAGGTTTTAAGAAACAGAAGAATAACACTTTACTAGGTTTTTAGAAGTTCTGAGTACTTAGATTTTAAGGCAGTATATATTTATCAGGCCTTTAGTACATCACCAAAATACTCACATTTATAAATATGCACATGTGTATTTTAACTGGGTATGTAAAACATAATTAGAAAGACTAATTTTAGCACACACAAATGATTGGAAAAAAAACTAAAGTAGCTGCATTTGTTGGTACAAACAACATATAAAAACAATTATCATAGTTGCTTGACACACTTGAGTGAACTCTGTGTTTTTATAACCCTATCTCTTTAAAATGTGAGAAAGACATAACACACACAAATGAGGTTTGTCATGCAGACTTAAGGAAGTATTTCTTTCTATTGTTAAGAAATAATTAGCACCGGGCAGTGGTGGCGCACGCCTTTAATCCCAGCACTTGGGAGGCAGAGGCAGGCGGATCTTTGCGAGTTCGAGGCCAGCCTGGTCTACAAATTGAGTCCAGGACAGCCAGGGCTACACAGAGAAACCCTGTCTCAAAAAAAAAAAAAAAGAGAGAGAAATAATTAGCTGCAGATGTGGTGTGGCAATGAGAGGATTTAATCCCGAGGCAGGCGGATCTCTGAGTTCGAGGCCAGCCTGGTCTATAGAGCAAGTTCCAGGACAGTCAAGGCTACACAGAGAAACCCTGCCTCAAACAAAGAAGAAAAGAAAAAAGAAAATAATTAGCAGAAAGAAGGTGTCTTTACTGATGAAAATGGTTTTTAAATGTTACTTTAGGCCATAGGTTTTATTCTTTTAATTTATTGAAGCTAAATTGTATTTCATATGCTTGCTTGTGTGTCTACAAGGAAAGAGAAATAGAAGAGGTAGAGATTCTTAAATCAGGGGTCCTGTGCTGGCCCAGTGTCAGTCTGGGATACAGTTTCCTCCCTAGATTTGGCAATGTTGGCCCGTGTCTACCCAGAATTTGGTCATTATCAGTACTCAGCTGGCTACGTCCCCCTGGGCATCCCAAAAGGCCTTGGGGTTAGAAACGCTATCTCCAATGAAAACTGTAAAGACAAAGATGTATGTAATAGCTGGGTTTTAACCTTTCATAAGGCAAGAATATACAGTTTAAATTTATCTATTTAGATGTAAAAAGTTCCTTCACAGAGGGAAGAAGAGGGAAGAAAGCAGCAGGGTTCTGCCATCTAAGCCTCAGCTTCCCAAAGGGGCAGGAGACAGGAAAGAATGAAGCAAGGAGCTTTTAAGACTTCATGGGGAAGAAATAATACCGAACGACTGGAGAAGTCATTCTACACTGTATCTTGGGCCTCTCCTGGAGGCAAGAGATTGGTGTGGGGCATCTAAGAGATCATCAATTATGATGTCCCCAGAAGAGCCACATACTGCCATACAACCCAGGAAGACAGGATGGATAAATCTATAGGGGTTTTGTTTTTGGTGCCAGTGGCACTTAACAAACATTTTTTTAAAAGTAAAAAAGCAAGACAAGCCGGGCGGTGGTGGCGCACGCCTTTAATCCCAGCACTTGGGAGGCAGAGGCAGGTGGATCTTTGTGAGTTCGAGGCCAGCCTGGTCTACAAAGCGAGTCCAGGACAGCCAGAGATATTCAGAGAAACCCTGTCTCGAAAAACCAAAAAAAAAAAAAAGCAAGACAAACAAACATGAAAGAGAAATAAAGGAACTCGGGATAATATGCAAACCAATAGGATAGATCTGCCTTCCAACTGATAGGGAAATTCACCAACCATGCTTCAGGATGATTCTCCTCATAAGGCTAAAACAGAAACCAAAGTGTCTCCAAAGGTCTAAAAGCAAGCAAAGCTGAAAACTAATCAATAAGAACCAAAATGTTTCTAAAGCAAACAAAATAGATACTTTAAACCAAACACTGGGGAAGCAAGAAAGCAAAGAAACAAAGGATCCAGACAAATGTTGGAGGGGGGGGGCGTTGGGGGGTGGAGCATAGAAAGGACACTGAGATGTTTTACTTGAGAATAAGTTTATTAGAAGAGCTATTTACACCATGAATACACAAAGAGGCAAGAGCATGTCCCAGAATCTGAGAAATTCAAGTCCCAACACCCAAGACAAACATTATGGTAGGGTTTTTGAGGAGAGTCAGAGCCCTTAACACACAGGAAACAGTCTCATTTTATTCCTTCTGGAGACAGGGATTTTCTTAGCTCACAGCTAGGCTCACTGAGTTCCAGAAGAGGCAGAGAAGAGGGTGGGGAGAAGGATGTGGCAATCCGAGGGTATCAACAAGTCTGCTCCTCAGGGTTCAAAGTGTATTGGTTACTTTCTATTGCTGTGATGAAACACCATGACCAAGGGAACTTACAAGAGTTTATTAGAGTTAACAGTTTCATAGAGTTAAGAGTCCATGATGGTACAGCACAGGCATGTGTAAGGCATGGTAGGAAGAGCTGGAAGCTGAGAACTCACACCCTGAACCACAAGCATGAAGCATGGAGAGCAAACTCAATATGTCCCAAGTCTTCAAGCTCTCAAAGCCCACTTCCAGTGACATACTTCTTCCAACAAGGCCACACCCCCTAAGCCTCCTAAAGAGAGCAGCTAACTGGAGAGTGCCCTAGCATGTGGGGGTACATCTCATTGAAACCACCACAAACACTTTGTGAACCTGGATTCTAACGTTACACTCTTACAACAAATAAGATCCTAAAAAAAATCTCGGTTCAGAATAAACCAATGGACTGTTGACCACACCCAGGGAGAAATTTACCAAAATCTACCTGAGGAAATAACACCAGGTAACTTGGGGGGGTGGGGTCCATGTGGGAATCTCTCTTTCACCCAGGTGACTTCTCTGAAGAAAAGTGGATGTTAGCCGGGTGGTAATGGCACGTGCCTTTAATCCCAGCACTCGGGAGGCAGAGGCAGGCAGATCTCTGAGTTCAAGGCCAGTCTGGTCAACAGAGAGAGTTCCAAGACAGCCAAGACTACACAGAGAAACTGTGACTTGAAAATAAAAAGAAAGAAAAAAGGAAAAGTGCTACTCAGAGCATCACATTGTCGCATCATAACGGCCAACACAAAATCACAACTCTTGTTATCGCACTTGGGGGTCACCACGTGTGCCCCAAACCAAGTATGGCTGCCTTTCTTCAATAAAACAATTAAAAGAGCCCAATCAAAAGTGGAAAACAGAAAAAGGAGGTTTATTCAATGTGACCCCATTGGGAAGATGGGCTTGGGTGTGAGGTGGGAAGTTCACTGGGTCTCTTTGTCCCTCAAGTTAAATAACATTCTCACCTCAAAGAAGATAAGTAATGCATTATAGAGTTAAGTATGGGTCATCAGGCCCAGGAACACAGGTTTATATCACTCTAAATTCCATAATCCAATAAGTTTTAAGATGTTGTTAGGCTACAGAACAAGGAAAGTCATAAACCAAGACACTCTTCAAACACATTGGTGGACATATCAGAAGGATGGGCTACAGAAAATTGGGGAAGCCCCTGTCATGGTCCTCGGATGTTTTCTGGTGACAGATTTTTGAGTTGGTGGAAGCTAGCGGTGTGCCAAACTGATACATTCCAAAGAAAAACTGGTGCCCTGTTTGTACATTCCAAACCATCCACATAATGGGTCATGTACAAAGGAGGGCGAGGATGACTATGAATAGGGCTAAAGATGGCCTGGGACCATTTGGCTCTGGACTAGGAACATTCCAGGCCCTGCGCAATCCCTGAAGATCTAGCAAGTCGATTGGTTTTGCAGAGTGTTCCAACTGAAGGTGTGGCTCCTTTCTGGGAACTTCAGTCACAGGGTGAAGGCAAAGGTTATCCAAGGCCACAGTCAAAGTCAGGATTCAAGAAACCAGCACACTACATAATATTTTGCTGTTCTAGAAGCAGAAATCATGTGTGTTGACATAAAGAGTAGTGGGTTTTCCCATGTAGGTCTCCTGGGGGCTTTTTTCTGTATCTTCCTCAGTTCATACAGTTTGAGGGCAGCTGTGAACTGGGAGCTAGATAAATCTGGAAGAAAATAGATTCTTTCAGTACTGCTGCCTACTATTACCAGGGCTGTTATCAAAGTCTGGACTCTGATACCCCAATCTAACTACATCCACCAGTGGGCCCTCAATATGCCAACCAAAGAGATAAATAATAACAAAAAGCAGAGAAGTGAGATGCATAACTGTGGTTGCATTGGGAAAAGGCTTGTTATGTTGCCAACGGTAGCCTCAAACTTGAGGTTCTTGACCTGCTTTTGACTCCTGAGTGCTTGCGTTCCAAGCATGTGCCACCATTGTCCCATCCCTGTGTCCAAAATTTTAATATACTAGCTCTGTTCTTTGTACTTCTTTTTTTTTTTTTTTTTTTTTTGGTTTTTCGAGACAGGGTTTCTCTGTGTAACAGCTCTGGTTGTCCTGGACTCGCTTTGTAGACCAGGCTGGCCTCAAACTCACGGAGATCCGCCTGCCTCTGCCTCCCAAGTGCTGGGATTAAAGGCGTGCGCCACCACCGCCCGGCTTCTTTGTACTTCTTAATGTTCACTGATTCTGGGAATTCTAGAGTGGCACTGAATTATAGGGATGATCACAGGCCTCAGGCTTGTCTTATTCCTCACTTCAGTTTGGGAGGTGTGTGTATTCATTAAATATAGGCTGACTATTTGAGAGTATCATACTCACAAGCCTATTTAGCATGCCAAATTACTTTTGCCTCTAATTTTATCAAATACTTATTTTTCATAGGTGAAGACAGCCATGTTTTTCTACTTATTTCTGCTGATATAACAAATTTTACTACTTGTCCTATTGTTAAAGTGTCCTTGCACTTCTAGTCTACCAATGTTGGGTTGTCCCTGAATGAGCATCTGAATTTTCCATGTTGGAAGCTGCTTCAGAATGTCTGCCTCTATTCAGAAGTGAATCTTACTTAGAACTATTGTGATGTCATTGTGGGGGTGTATTAATCATCATTCTCTACAGGAACAGAGCCAATAAGAGATCAATTTCATTAGCCTTCAACTAGTAACAGCTAATTCACACCTGAGAAACTGAGAAACCAGAAGTTCCTTGGTTCTTGAGGCTGAATGCCTCAACAGAGTGGTCCCCCAAATCAGGGTGAGCTTTCCCACCACTGATCAAAGCAGACAAGACAATGCTTCAGATGAGGCTTCCTGCTCATGTGATTTGTGGCAAGTTGATGTTAAAACAAATCATTACCCTGTGTTCTGGTATCAAAGAGATCATAGTTTAGTAAACTGATAAATTACCAGCCTTTGTTGTACACTGGGAAACGTTTGTTCTGGGACAAGAGTGATCTGTTCCCACATCTCTGGCCCATGGGGAGAGTCTGTTGTGTAGAGACATTCTATCTTGCACTGTCCAACATGGAAGCTGCTTGTCAAAAGCAACTTCTGGGCACTTTGAAATCAGTTAAAGCTCTGAATTTTTAGTCTCGCTTATTTTAATCAATTTAGGTTTAAATAGCCGCACTTGATCATTCTATTGTTTAGTATTGTACTGGACAGCACAACTTTAGAGTTTGAATGGAATAATCCAAAAAAATATATACACTGTTGTCTATTCATACATACTCAAGCATCAGGGAAAGCCTTCCCTGCCATGGACTCCCTTTGTAAATTTTGTATACTTTATAAACCCTCAAGGCAGGTAAGTGACCAGCCCCTCCCTACCCTCACCCCCACCCCAACCCCAACCCCAACCCTCACCTGAGAAGCTCCAGCAGCCAAGCCCACCTCCAGACTTCCCTAAGACCCTAATGATCATTTTCTAACATCTTTTGTCTGCAACTGTCATTGTCAGGCAGGAGAGTGCCCAGACCCCACCCTACAAGAAAAAAATCCCATCAAGCCCTGAGCAGGAAAACCCACCAATTCCTTAGCTCCCCCAAGCTCACAACTTGAAATCCCACCAAACCTCACCCTGGAAATTTCTACCCTGGAAAACTCTGCAACCCTAAGAAATTTTATTATAAGCCCTGTCTACTGTTCAGTTCCCTGCTGTCTTCTCCTGGGAGCAGAAGCAGCCACCTCTGGATTTGTCCCTCCACACTCTGGATTCATCCCTCCCAATAAATCTCTTTTATGAGATTTGCTACCTGACATGACTCTCTCACTGGAAGAAGCCAAGAAGCAAAAAAGGAAAGAGGTAAAGAAGTGGAGTAGGGCTGAGACTCCTGAGTTCCTCAGCTCAGCTGGAGAGACCCTCCCCTGGGAGCTGTAACTCTGAAGAGGAGTGGCAAAGTTGAGCTGTAGCAGATCAGCTCAACCAGGGACATCCTCCCTCAGGGCTGTAAAACCTCTGCTGGGGAGGTTTCCTCTCAGAGTTCTGTGATTCCTGGGCTCTCATGTCTCAGGACACCCTTCCACTGGGACACTGTCCCACCTCAGAGCTGTGTGGGTCCTGGGCTCCCAAGTCCCAGGATACCTTTTTATCTGAGCAGGAATGCCAACACGTACATCCCACTCCTGTACCCATTTCCACTATTGTTCCCAGTGTTCTGTCTATAAAACAGTTCTAGCAATTGATCGTTAAAAGAAAAACTGATCTTAGGAAGAAACTCTTATTTGGAGTCTCAATTTTGCTTGCTGGTTTTAAGTTGGAGTCTCAGATAGCCCAGGCTAGCTTGGCGTATAACTACATAGTGAGCTCGAGAACATGATCCTCATCTCCCAAGGGTTGGAATTTTCCAGTGTTTTGGCTTACAGTTTTGTGTCATATTCCTACAATAGCTTTTTATTAGCCGTATTAATTCTTTCGGTTTCATCCACTGTCTCTGTAGTGTCCCCTTGGTGTATGAGTTACCTTTTCTTTTATTAAGCTGATCAAGACAGCTGCTTCAGTGGGATCTCAAGCTCAAATGCAACAGCAAACAAATAAGGATTTGAGACCTTTGCAAAGTCTCCCTCCTCTTGCTCGAGCCAGACCCACCCCTGGCCTCCAGACCTCACCTCACCTCATTCTCAGGACCTTCGTGCTCTTACATGTCTCTTTCCCCATACTGCATCTGCAGTCTTTCTTTTTGTCTGTTGAATTCTTCTGTGGGTGCTGACGCGTGGTCTAGTCTCTTGAAAGTCTCGATTTTTCTCCCAATCTTCCTTCTATCTCCCCCTCCACTCCATCACTGTTTCGATTATCTATGGTTCCGTAACAAATTATCTCCAGATTTAGCAGATTAAATCAGAATAAACACTTACTATCTCTCTAGGGATCTAGGAGTAACTTAGCCAGAACTGCTTTAGGGTGTCTCATTGATACTGACTAGGGTGCCATTACTGGACTCTTACTTACTCAGAAGGATTCTCACACAGCTGCTGACCCCAGGACCTCTGTTCCTCCCCATGTGGGCTCCTCCACAGCCTCTTGAGTTCTGCAGTTGTCTTCACAAAGCTATTGCACCTTTCTTTGAAGGTTGAGAATTCACAAGCTTCCCCATTTGTAATGACTATTCTTGATTCTTGACTACATCTAGAATTAGCTAAAACCTAAGTGGCTGGGCACATCTGTGAGGGATTTTTTTTCTTCTGGTTTTTCGAGATAGGGTTTCTCTCTGTAACAGTCCTGACTGTCCTGGAACTCGCTTTGTATACCTGGCTGGTCGCAAGCTCACAGAGATGCCTCTGCCTCCCAAGTGTTGGGATTAAAGGTGTGTGTCACCATACCCGGCTTGGGGGGGGGGTATTTTCTTGACAAATGATTGATGTGGGAGTGTCCAGCCCACTGTGGGCACCACTACCCCTGGCCAGGTGTGGTGGGTTGTATAAGAAACCAGGTTGGTCAAGTTATGGAGAGCAAACCAGTAAGCAGCATTCCTCCATGCTCTCTGATTCAGTTCCAGCCTCCAGGCTCCCACTTGTGTTCCTTCCCTGGCATCCCTTCATGATGGACTATACCCTAGAAGGTAAAGCAAACCCACCAAGTTGGTTTTGGTCATACTGTCTATCAGCAATAGAGAAGCAAACTAGGGCACCATTCACTATTCCTCTCTCCAAGTTCCTGCCCTAATTATACTGAGGACATTTTGTAGATACTTTTAAAAACTTATTCCTTCTTCCTCACCTATTTTTCCCCCAACAAAAGAAACTTCCCTTCTATGTAGATCAATTTCCCACCTCTTACTTATTAAATACTTTCTTAGTTGCCAGACTCAGGGTGGGTATTACAAAAATTTTTCAAGGCATAGTCTCACTCTGTAGCCTAGGCTGGTCTAGAACTCAGTATGTTACCAAAACTGGCCTCAAACTCACAGCAATCCCCCTGCATCAACCTTTTTAAGAGTTGGTATTAGTTATTAGCCATCACACTTGGCTTCTTGTTCCTTTTTGTTTTATTAATCTTTACAAAGAAAAGTTCAGCTAATCCTGCTGTTTGGATTGTGAGTAAGGAACAATTTTCCTCACAGTGAGACTCTCAGCTATGAGTATCTGAGTCTTAGTTCCTAGGCTTGAGGACCAGTTGATATAAACTGCACCAATCTACCAGGCAAGAGAGAGAAAGAAATCAGAGTCACATGCTCTCCTGACAAGGGACCTTTTTTCTTCCCTGAGTGAATTAACTTTTTTGTCTCTAGCTTGCAGTGAGCCATGTAGTCAGTTTGGCTCTGCTCAAAAGGAGGTCTGGCCTTTGTATTGGCTTCTGAGGGGCAATTTGTGCCCAATCTGGTGGCAGTTTTTGTCTGAGCTGTGGCTGACCACACTGGGTTAAGTTTTCTGGTGTGGCCATACCAGAAAGACTAACTACATGGTATTAGGAGAGGGCAAGAGTATTGGTGTCACTGTCAGCTGACCTGGAAACTGCACTCAAGCTTCTAAGAAATCAGTCAGCCAAACTGGCATAATGAAGTCCCAATGAGGACTGGCTAGGCCCTGACACTCTGGCGAGCTCCTCTGGTTAGCAATACTCAGAAAAGAGTCATACGTTGGGGAGGCTGGAAGTGTGACACACCCTGACTCCCTGAGCTCCCTGGGCAAGAACAATAGAGCTTCACTTTGGAACTCTGCCATAACTACCCTAGGTACCGCCTTCTCTGAATGAACCTACATAGCTTGTAGTGAGTCCTCTAAGGTTCATAATGGCTTACCAAAACTTAGGGTTCTTTCTATGATCCCCTAAACTTAAAATTGTCATTAGATGTGGTTTTGTATGGACACTGTGCCCTCAGATGTCACAGCCAGCCATGTGCAGGTGGTGGGCTAGTCCAGGTTCCAGCCCATACACCACTCCTTTCCTAAGGCTGCTGCCTTTGTTGGCAAAGGACATCCCTAGCTAGGGATGCCAGACAAAGGGCATACCAAGTTCCCCACATGCCACCAACACCCTTGCCTTATCCTTCACTACTTGAATTAGAGACTCCCATCTGGGTCTCACCCATTCACCAAGACAGATCGTGTCCTGGATCCCTTCCCAGCTGCAGAGTGAGCGCCGCAGCTAGCACATGCCTTGCCATTTCCAGCACAGGAGTCCATATACTTCTTACTGAGACTTCTCACTTTTGACACTCACCTGGTCATTTGTAAAGGCAGCATGGACTATAGGGTAACGAACAGACAGTGAGATGACGACGCAAATGATCTTACAGCCTCCACAGATGGAGCAGATGGAATTGATCTAAAACAAGAGTCCAACTAATTTGAAATACAATGTTTATTGGGGGAGGGGAACATTGGAAGGTCTTAGTAATTAGTCTTTTTCAGACTGTCTGTCCACCCAAATCCGCCCTACCCCCTTCATTCAGCATCTAGTTGTCTTTCTTGCCTTTCTAAAGTTCTCACTCTAAGTGTGAGCTCACCATAGAGACCAGAGTTACTAACAATAGAAAATTTGGTGTCCATGACAACCAGAAAACCCAAGGCAGTGGCTGATTTTAACCACTTCCATTCTTACTCCTCATGGATTTTGCTGATTGCTGTGTGTAATGATCACGCACACTGCAGCAGACAGGCAGACAGGAAATGCTCCTGCTGTCAGCTGGAAGAGGAGTGTGACACAACGATTTCTATGCTGCAGATGCTATGTGTGTGTGGTTGTGGGGAATGGGATAACTTCCTGTTAAAGTACTAGAAAGGGACTTGGATTCCTTGCCTTTAATACTCAATAGAGCATTCCTCACATAAGCTCAGCCCTCAGGGTGGCTAGTCCAATTAGAGGAAGCCACACAGGTAAGCATTCCAGTATCACTTGACATGAAAGGTACCAAGAAGAGAAAAAGGGAAAGTAGGCTGTGGGGTGATAATGAATTCACACGGGGTTTGGCCAAGGGAGAGGTAAGAATAAAAGCAGGGACTGCTCAGAGTGAGTTCTGAGACACCCCTCCCCCCAGGATTACACAGAGAAACCCTGTCTCAAGAAACAAAACAACAACAAAACAGAAACTCATCAGCTGAAGAGTGAGGGTTTATATCAAAGGGCTTTTCCAGGAGAGCACACTCATCCCTGGGTAGCTTCATTTCCAGGTCTAAACACAGACATCAAGACCTGTGTTCAAGTCCCTTATATAAATGACATAGCGTTGGTATATACACGGTGTACAACTTCCTGTACAGTTCAAATCATCTCTAGATATTTAAATATCTAACACAATGAGAATAGTTGTTATACTCTTTTAAGAAAATAATGGCAAGGGAAAAGGTCTGAGCATTCAGTACAGTACAGATTAATGTATGGGCGTGAGTGTGTGTCAGAGAAGAGATGGGGAGAAAGTGCACATATGTGTACATTCTGTATGCCCATGGATATCAGAAATGGTTTTTTTCCATGGAACCTTGGACCCTGTATGTGCCAGGCAAGCATCCTACAACTGAACTATATTCACAGACCCCTTTTACTTTTCTATTTTGAGAGAGGGTCTCACTAAGTTTCCCTTTTTATCCTCAAACTCAGTATGTAACCCAGGCAGGCCTTCAACTCATGATCCACCTACCTCAGCCTCCTCAGTAGCTAAGATCGCAAGCTTATCCTTTTTGCTGTTTGGGTCAGGGGATCAGGGCAGGGCTTTGCTGTGGAGCCCTGGTTGACACTCACTGTTTAGGCTCGGCTAACCTCAAACTCACAGCTCACAGCAATCTTAGTAGGATTACAGGCCATCCCACATCTGCCTTTTCTTTTATCTGTTGACCCTACCACACTCCCTGATTTACTGAGGTAGGCTGTTTTGCTGTTTTGTTTTGTTTGTTCATTCACCTTCATATTACTTTCACACCCTTGACTCTCCCCTCATTCCTGGGGCAAAATCTCAATGTTTGTTTAATCCAGCTGTTGATTGACATTGCTGTGCTTTGAAGAAAGGAAGTAGAACACGGAGCCCAGTGCTTAGTGGCTAAAGAAAGAAATTAGAGGCTAGCTAGCTCATTCACGGTCGCTGGCATTCAACCAAGAAACATGTACACAAAGTTCTCTGATGGTGAACAGCTTCTCATCCATTCCAGTAATTTCACACCACCTTCAAATACCAGGAGCTTCTACGGAAGAATGCACCTAAAGGAAAAAGCTGTGCAAATGGAAGACAGTTGACTTCTCAGAACCACCAGAGACTTTACATCAAGGGATAAACAAACAGTTCCTTGATATCTTTTAAGACACCTTCTTAGAGACGCAGCTCTCAGGATTTGCTTGGCTAGAATGCAAGCCATTAGGATCAATCAGCAGGCAAGAGCACTTGCATAATTGTGTCTCTGAATTCCAAAAGACTGAATGCAAAGTAGGATGGGAATGACCCGCCCTCACCCTGCCTGAAAGGGCCACAGCTGTGAAGGAATGGGGCAAGCTTATGTGGCTTCACACCACAGACTCCATCAACTCCTACAATATTCTCTGACTCCACTCTCACACCAAATAGTGAATACTTCAAAAGTTAACAGTCAACTGGGTGTGGTCGACTATGAGCAGAGGAGACAAGAGGACCAAAGCCAGTCTGAGCTGGAAAGTGTGTTCTAGGCCAGTAGTTGTCAACCTCTTAATGCTGTGACCCTTTAATACTGTTGTTCCTCATGTTATGGACCCTCAACCATAAAATTATTTTCTTTGCTACTTTATAACAATAATTTTGATTCTCTTATGAATTGTAGTACAAACAAATATCTGATATGAGACCCCCAAAGGGGTCACAACCTACAGGTTGAGAACTACTGATCAGGGCAGTCTTATTACACAGTAAGGCCTGTTTTGAAAAAAATTAAAAATGCATGTAAGTATGGGTATAGATCTATCCACATAAGTAAGCTGGGACTGTAGGTACTACGTAGTCAAAGGAGGTTCCTTCGAGTAATACAAGACTGGTTTAATATTTACCAAGCAAAGTTATAGACCTAAATGTAAAACCAAAATTTTAAACTTTTATAGAAGGGCTAGAGAGATGGCTCAGTGGTTAAGAGCACTTGCTGCTCCTCCAAAGGACCTGGGTTCAATTCCCAGTACCCACATCTAGCGGCTCAAAACTGCCTGTAACGCCAGCCCTGGGGTATGTGACACCCTCTTCTAGTCTCCAAGGGAATCCACGTGCAAGGAGATGTGCACACGTGCACATAATTAAAATTAAAAATTTTAAAAATCTTTTTGAGAAAGACAAAATCTATGTAATTTGGGTTTGATGATGTTTTTTTTTCTTTTTTTTTAGATATAATGTCAAAGGCATGATCCATATGTTCTTGGTGGGAATATGGGTTGCCAGGGCTTTTCGGGGGGTAATAAAGCAAATCGATCAAACTTTATAATGTATAATACTCAGTTAAACAGTCCCTTTTTGAAGAACAAACCTCCTGCAAAGCCACCATGTCTATGGCCACACTACAGTGTATGGTGAACCTGTAGCTTCCCCCACTAGGAAGAAGTGCAGAAATCCCCACTAGGACTTAAGCTTGGAGTTCAATCAACACTGAGGGGGAAGAAGTAAAAGATCCGGGAGGAGCCACCAGGATCTTAGTGGCTGGTCACCAAGAATGCTGGATGCTAGGCAGGTCAAAAGTTAGGCAGAAGGGCCTGCACTAGAGAGCCATGTCTGTTGTTAGTATGAGCCTCACAGCAACTCCAGCCCCAGAGGGCAGTGCACACCCTGGGGAAGAGTCTAGTTGTAGCTAGCCCCCTAAGGCTAGTCTCGGAGCAGGCTGCAAAAAAGCAGGCTGAGCAAACTTAACAAGTAGTATCTTGGCTCTGCTGGGACCTGATTCTGAAGGGGATGTGACAAACGACAGTGGATGTGACAAACAGCAAGGTGAATGGGGCAACAGGAACAGAGGGGCAGGTGATGTGCCCCTGAGAAGGCAGTGGGGGGAGTAGAGATGCTAGAGGTTGGGATGGAACGCCCATCTTTGTCCTCACTAGTCCAGCAAACCTCATCTCTGAGGCCTTCTTCCAGTGACATCAAAGGGGAATAGGTTGGTTCCTGCAGGAAGCTCTGGGGCCTTAGGTAAGGGCACTTGTTTAGACCTGTCCCACATGTTACCCTGACAGGTCAGACCTGTGGTTCCAGCTCAGACTGTTGTCTGAGACACCTACCAGGATCTGGAATGTCATTACATATTTCACACCCTGACACTGGGTGGCATTCACACTTTGCTTCTCAAGGCAGAGAAAACCATCGTGATGGAGAAATGAGAGAAGAGATACAAAGGGAACAAGTCTCTCCCAAGAAAGTCATATGAACAAGAACACAGGATCAAAGGCGTAACAGCAAATCTGTGCCAAAATGGAACTATAACTGTAAATTTCAATGTTGTATTTTTTAAAAGTTACAGTTGGGCATGGTGGTACACACCTGTAACCCTGGCACTCAAGAGACCAAGGCCTTCCAAGCAACATAGAAAAATCCTGTCTCAGAACAATAAAAAGTCTCTATGTCCCATTCTACAAATATCAGTGGAAAAGGGGGGGGGGGGGGGGGCGGTTTCCATACCTGAGATATCCTGCAAGAATGCTACTTTATGCCAAAGAAAATTGAGTGCTGGCGAGATGTGCAGCAGGGAGAAGTGCTGGCTCCACAAACCCAGTAACCTAGCTTTGATCATTCGGACCCATAATCAGCTGGACGGGGTGGCATACGTCTGTGATCCCAGAACATCTATGGCAAGATGGGAGGCAGACAGGAAACTTGCCCAGATGCTGAGGGCCAGCTAGCCTGGAGTACACAGCACAGTAGCATTAACAAGAAGAGGTGCCCACAAGGTAGGAGGAGAGAAACAACTTCCTTCTGAACATCATTCTTTGACACACACACACACCCTACACACACACACACACACACCCCAGCTGAGCCTGATAGTACATTCAGGAAAGTGAGGCAGAGGCTCTCAAGGTCAAGCCCTATATGGGTTTCAGAGTAAAGTCACCATCAGCCTGTTTCAAAATAAAAGGGAAAATGAGGACCGAGCTACAGCTCAGTGGTGAAGTGCTTGCCTGCCATGCTCAAGGCCATAGGCTCAATCTCCACTGCTGGGGAAGTTTTTTGTACAATTATGCAAAGAATAAAGAATAAACAGACTCTGAGAAGCCACCGAAATCTTGAGTGAATTGTGTATTGTTGACGTGAACATGACCATGTCAAGGACCCCAGTGCCTCGGACCCATGAGAATGTCAAGGCTTTCCCCTGACCCTTTCCCCAGATGTTAACAACGTGTGCAGAAAGTGCCAACCACAGCTTCCTTCTAGGAAAGACTGCAGGGACCACCTCAGGACGTTCACTGATGGGCTTTTTAACAGGGTGACTGACATTCCCAGATGCTGGTACATCACCATCCAAACACCCTGTCCACTGAATCCTAGCTTTTCAGTATGGTGTCTGTCATTTTGTCATTCCCTGTGACCCCAGTCAGGTTATCCCAAAGCTGTGCAGGTGATGGCAACACACCAACAAAAGGAAAAGAACCACCCATTGTGCCACCACCCAGAAAAGAACTTGGTGAACATTTTGGTGCACATGCTTGTGTGTATCCTCACTAGTCCCACAGCCTTGACCTTAGACTCCTATTAAGGTACTTTCTAAAATATTTAAACTGTGATTTATAATGCATACACAAATTAAAATTTTTTGTCTAAAATGCTTTTTAAGATTGTAAAATTAGTACATGTTAGTCACAGAAAATCTGGATGGAAAATGTGAAGAAAAGCATTCCTTGTGAGCTAGGCAGCGAGCGGCACAGTAAGTAAAGTGTTTGCCTTACAAACTCAAGGACTGAATTCAACACCCAGAACCCACAGAAAAACTGCAGGCATGGCAGAGCAAGCCTGGAACCCCAGCACTGGGCCGGCAGTGACAAAGGGATCCCTAGGGCTCGTTCAACAGAAAACCTAGCCTAACCAGTGGAGCGTCAGGCCAATGAGAGAGTCTGTCTGAAAGAATGGGTAGCCTTCCTGAGGATGATGCCTGGGGTTGCCCTCTAGGCTACAATCTCTCTCTCTCTCTCTCAAACACACACACACACACACACACACACACACACACACACACACACACACACACAGGCACACATGCATACACACCTGCTCAGACACAAACATGTGGACATGCATATGAATTTTAAAAAGGTGACCTAAAATCCACTTACCCAGAATTAACTGCAGTTGATACTGGGTGCATTTTCTCACAGCTTTTTTACATAGTTATAATTCCTTTTTTTTTTTATTTAATTCTCTATAACAATTTTTTTTTTTGAATCTGAGTCTCATTCTGTAGTCCCAGCTGGCCTGGAAGTTGTTATTTTGACTAGGCTGTCCTTGAATTTACAGAGATTCACCTGTCTGTGCTTCCCGAGTGCTGGCATTAAAGATGTGTGTCTTTAGCCACCCAACCTGTAAACAAGTTCTTAATCCTACTTAATCCTACCCTGAAATGGAATATTTCAGAGATCCAGATGGTAAATGAGGAAGAAATGTCTGAGCAAAATGTAAGGCTTGCCAAAGAGTGATTTTAAAGTGCTTAGCAATTAAAAAATAAATCACTACTTCAGGATGAGGTTCAAAGACACAGATGTCCTGAGAACAATGCAGCATCTCCATCCCCAAGGTTTAAAAAGCAGAGCCAAGTGTCAGCAACAATGGAATGTGACTGCACAGCCCTTAAGTTCTGTGGGGTGTTGTAGCTTTTGTGACAAACACATTTTGTGGCTTATAAACTCAAGGACTGAATTCAATACCCAGAACCCACAGAAAAAAAATTGCAGGCATGGCAGAGCAAGTCTGTAACCCTAGCACTGGGCTGGCAGTGACAAAGTCAGAGCAGCAGCCAAGGCCCAGGCCCCATGACTGCAACTGGGTTCACATCATCCAGTTACAATTTGGATTTAGCGGTGCAGGCTACATACAGTCCATTGTACTGCAGTGTCTTTTTGAAAGGGCAGAGACATGTTCTACGGGAACATGTTCTGTGGGAAGGACATGTTCTACGGGAAATGTAGAGACTTAAATGTCATTATTGCATGAGAAAAAAAAAAAAAACAGAGAAATTAACCCAGCATCCAGCATCAACAATAAAGAGCACAAAGAACTCTGTGAACTGTAAGATCCACCCAAGGGCTGAGTTTTGAACTATACATCCACTCAAATACTCTCCCTGCCCTTGTAGCTGAAGCTCCTGGCTCTAGCAAGAAAACAAGCAGGTGGGAAAAGTGTTCGGAATGTTCCTGCAAGTCCGCTGTCACCCAGCCCTATGCACCAGGTCCTCTCCTAGTACGATCAAATTGTTCGTGATCCCAGCAATGACCACCTTAACCAGTAGCACACTGTACCCCATCTCCCTCCAGCTCACTCAAGGCAACATCTGCCTCCTTCATCAGCTCCTAACCCCACTGTTGGACAGTGGACTATTCAAAGAACCCCTCCTGTGCTGGTTGGTCTTTTCAACCTGACACAGACCTACACAAACCTGAGAAGAAAATGCCTCCCTGCGATTGGCCTGTAGGCAAGCCTACGGGGCATTTTCTTGACTGATGATTGATGTAGGAGGGCCCAACCTACTGGAGGCAATGCCACCACACCAAGGGCCAGATGATCCTGGATTGTATAAGAAAGCAAACTGCAGAAGCCAGGGGAGCAAATCGGTAAGCAGCATTCCTTCATTGCCTCTGCTTCAGTTCCTGCCTTCAGGTTCCAGCTTGCCTGCTTGAGTTCCTGTTTTGACTTCCTGTTGGGCATTTGTGAATCTCCTATGGCCCATCCAGCTAAGGTCGTAAACAATGCCCATGGAGGCTGGCAAGCAGGTTGAAGGTTGAGCAAGATCCTAGCCCCAATGTTGACCAGCTAGTGACAGTTGTTCCCTCCCTGGGTTCTTGCAAGCCCTCAGGCAACCTAAGCTCTGGCTACAGGAGAGTCCTGTATCCCTCACGCAAAGAGGGCATCAGAATTGACCAATGCTAAAGCCCCCTTTAAAAATCCCTTACTGGCCGGGCAGTGGTGGTGCATGCCTTTAATCCCAGCACTTGGGAGGCAGAGGCAGGCGGATCTTTGCGAGTTCGAGGCCAGCCTGGTCTACAAATTGAGTCCAGGACAGCCAGGGCTACACAGAGAAACCCTGTCTCGAAAAAACAAAAAAAAAAACAAAAAAAAAAATCCCTTACTGCCCCAAAGCTATATATTTTCCATGATACACTGAATAGAGGTCATTGTCCCTATTTACTTTCACCAAAGAAGACTAAAGGCTGTCTCTTATTCAAGGGCTTCCTGATGCTTGCCTCCTGGCAAGCCCTGCTCTCATTGCTAGCCACCGCTAGGAGCCATGGCCCACTGTGTCTTGCTGGCTGGGCCCCCTCTCTCTGTCCCACTGTCCCCCCCCCCCCACCAATGCACTGTTGCCAAGGCTGGGCCATTAGCTGTTTTGATAAACAGCTTAAACTGAAAGAGCTAAGACACTGTTAGGATGACAGGGTTTCTTTCCCTGTCTGTCCCTTTGGGCAGTAGTGCTGGCTTAACCTGTGCACAGTGGGCCTCAGCCGAAGTGACTCTCTTTGGCTACCCTGTTCCTCCATCCCCCATTCCATCAGCCCTGGCCCCCTGAGATCCCTTAATGATGGAATGTGATCTAAAAAATACACTCTTTCCTTCCCTGGTTGTTTCTGCTCACGATGTTTGTCATAGCAATAGGACACCTCCCTAGACCAGCCATGGTCCTGCTCCTCTGCCCTCCTCTGTAAGGACACCCCCCCAGGAGAGGTCATGTCATCTCCTGCCCATGTCCTTCTCCCTTGCCAAAGATCCCACTACAGTCAGCTCCCCACTTCTCCCACAGGGGAAACCCACATGTTCCATCCCAGGTCTGAGGCAAACTCTGCAGAGCAGGAACTTGTTCACTGCTGCAGCGTAGAGCAGGAGCAGCGTCTTCGCTAAACACTAGCTGGTCATACAGAAGAGTGTGACCACATTCCTCCTCACTAAGTGTGTTTTCAATGATCCCCTACCAGCAGGTTTTAGGGAAGAGATACTGTCACAGTCAGCTTGTGCTACTTTGACTAAATACTGCCAACAAAGTGGCTCGCTCATTGCCTGGTAAGCATTCTCTCTCAGTTCCTGAGGCTCAAACCCAGGTCAAATGTCAGTGCAGTTGGGTTCTGGTTTGGAGAAGAGTATTTATATGTCTTTGCACGCCTTTCTTCTTTTCACAAAGCCACTATCCCACCTTCTGGCCTCAGCTAAACCTAATTACTTCTCAAATTCCCCATCTCTGGAGCTGTGGGAGACACAAACTTTCAGTCTGAACTACATGTTTAAAAGAGTTAACCTGTCACATGATAAACTGACCCTATAATGAACTGATTGGCTTTCAGTTAATTTGCTGCTTCCTGTGCTCAGGCAGGAAATATAAACAAATTTCTGGCTAACAGAATAAAAAAAAATTGACTTTTAATTGCATTTGTGTGTGTGTATGTGTGTGTGCACAACAATAATAAAAAGAAGCTGTGGATTTTGAGATGGTGTGGGAGAGGGGACATGGGAAGAGTCAGAGGGAGGAGAGGAAGAGAGAAATGATGCAATTATATTTTAATTTTAAAATTTCAATATAATACACACACACATATACACATATGAGAAAGTTCCCAGAAAGACAGTCAAAACACCAAGAATACCTCACCGACCAGGTAATTACAATGTGCAATTACCCTCTTTGAAACCCAAGAAAAGATAACAGGACAAAGTAGTTAAGGAAACTCCACCAGGAGAAGGAGAATCCACAGCACACCTCTGAGGCCACTCAGCATACCTGAGCAGAGTGAAGAGGGTCTGCAGTCCAGTCCTCCAGAGTCCCCAGTGTCAGAGGCCCTGGTCAGGGAGGGCACATCAGCCACAAAGATAACTGTGAAGGGTCCCTGCTACTTGTCTGTGAGAGATGCTCACTGCCATTAGGAGCTCACTCCCAAGTGGCTGGTGGTCCTAACAGCTACCCTACTTGCTTCTTTACTCAGGAAACCCAAAAGCTCTTGAAGCAGGCATGATGGCTCCTGTCGGCACCCAGAAGCCCAAGTTAAGAGACTGCTTCAAGTACCAGATCAGCCTGGGCTACATAGTGAGGCCCTGTCACAAAGTCAAAGAAAGAAGAGGACAGAGGAGGGAACTGCCCCATCTTCTCCAGTGGATTTCTGGATGCTTTGAGCACCCAAGATAGTTTTTCTTTTACTTTGGTTTGCCATATGCTCACAAAGCTCGCTCATTCAGAACTGAAAGTATGGCTGTTGTAGATCATTCTCCATTCTATGCAGAGCAATGTTAATTTCCAAACTCCAATGGTTCATCTGCAAAACCTGTAAGACAGAAGAGGCAAGAAGAAGAGTAGCTTTTGAAGTGATGGAACACTTGCTTGGGTCCTTTATTTTTCAGGGTATCGCCATATGCTTTCTTCTCTAAGCCTGAGAAACTGAAAGAGCCTTAAGGTGTTACTTAAATACATGAGCCCCTATCAGTGAGTAAAGCCAGACTTCTGTAAACCAGACTCAACAGAGGAGGGCAGAGAGTAACACAAAGAAACCACAGATGCCAGAGAGGATACAGAAACCAGAGAAAGGAGCCAGGGTGCCGCCTGTGGGAGCAGCCGCTGCTGCTCCCGCCCCACACCCACTCCCAAGCAAGGCCCATTGTTTTCTGGAAACCCAGAAAAGCAAGCCCACAGTCACAGATTAAAAACAAGGCTTTCTGGGGAGATGGGGCTAATGACCTCATGTCTCTCTTTTTACTCTCAAACCTTGCTGGTTTCCTGTGCGATTTAGCAGAAGTACAAAATGCTAACTTAACAATATGGATAAATCTCAGACACAGGGCTGAAAAGTCAAAAAATGTTACACACTGCACACATCATTTATTCAAAAGACTAGAAAGAGTAATGGGAGTAGACAGTGGGGGCCTGCAGCTGAGTGTAGAGTGAAATCAAGTCTACAAAAGACCCTCTTGAGGTGGAGGCTCTGTCCTCTGTATTAAATGAGGCTGTGTTTCCATAGATACCAGTTACCGAAGCTCAGCAAGCTACACAAATGAATGTGTGAGTGTGGATTGTTCTGGTGAGTTTTAATTACATAATGCTCCAATTTAAAAAAAAATTTTTTTTAAGCCCCTTCATTCTCAGACTCTCTATGGAGTTCTGGCTGTCTTGGAATTTATTGTGTAGGCCAAGCTGGCCTTCAACTCAGAGATTCTCCTGACTCTGCCTCTCAAGTACTGGGACTAAAGGTGTATGCCACCACACCCAGCTCTGCAATGAAACATTTAAATGTTATATATCAAAGCCTACAAACTTACACATCTGTATTTTTTTATTTGAAAATGTTTGAATATATGGATAACTGAGTGATTTTTATCATATAAAACATGGCATTTTAGAGTCTGTTACGGGATGGTAGTTTTGTTAATTAACAAATGCATTGCACTATATAGTTATCTTTTGAGGGGGAAGCAAATAAATCTATTCTCCTTACATTTTTCAAGATTACAATGTGGTGTCATTAACTATGGTCACTCTGCAGTACAGTCCATCCCTTGAAGTTTGTTCCTCCTTCAGCCAACATCTCACCTTCCTTTCTCCCACAATATTTCACTCTCTAGTAATGTCTTGCTTTCCTTCTACAGTTTAACTTTTATTAAGACTCTGTGAATAAGAGCATTTTTTAAAAATTTATGTGTCTAATTTCATTTAATATAGTTTCTTACAGGTTCATCCATATCACAATAAATGGCAGGGTTTCATTCTTTGGCAGCTGCAGAGTATTCCATCGTAGCTGCAAACGCTTGCTTTCTTCCCTGTTCACTGATGGACACTCAAGTGGGTGCCATGACTTGGCTACTGTGAATGGCATTACACGGGAATCTTGGATGTGCTGTTTTCACTGCCGTGGGATATATATATATGTGTGTGTGTGTGTGTGTGTGTGTGTGTGTGTGTGTGTGTGTGTGT
>CAJQZJ010014957.1:1686019-1713084 GCA_907164525.1 Lophiomys imhausi | reverse complement strand
CTTCTTCTTCTTCTTCTTCTTCTTCTTCTTCTTCTTCTTCTTCTTCTACCCTGTGTAAAATTCAGGGGCTAAAGCCACAGCCCCTTCATGTCCTGGGTCTAAAGCTGTTCTCAGTAAGCTCCATAAAGAAAAGGCTGATATGGCATTTCATGTGCACCATTAATGGTACTCAGTGCCTTGATTTCAGCACCAACCTTATCCCATACCTCTATGTCCAGAGTGCCTTTCTCTGGAAACCAAGGACTAACCCTTTGTAGAAACTTTAAAAACTCTTGCACTTGTCCTGAACTAATCGTATGTCCTATAAGATGTTTAATGATATCTGCAAAAAAGGACCATTTCTTTAGACCCACTCTATCCCATTCTAAAGGACAGGGCACAACACCTTTCAAGTTCTGGAGGTTACTTAACCCTTCTGAAGCACCCTAGGTAGAATCCTAACCACACCAAAATTTTTCCCATTTGCTTGCCGTTCTTCAGACCCGACGTTGGGTGCCACTTATGCCAATGACCAGCCCAATAGGGGAGGGGTTTCTAGAACCTGGGAAAGGATGTGTGGTGTCCGACGAGAAAGTAAAATCGCTGACCACCTGTTGACTTTCAAGCAAGTGGCCCCAAGTAGCTAGAGCTGTTTTCATTTACACAATCACAATCCTGCTTGCCTGAGCAGTGACCTCATTGATTATTTTATTTAAAGAAATCATAACATCAGCATTATAAAAACTCGCTCATTACAAAAATCCCTCAATAGTTTCCCTTCCTCATTCCCCTCTCCCATAGGTCAATCACCCCCAACCTTATTTTCCACTACAATGCACAATTTCAGCAAGCCAAAAATAAATGTCTATCCAGGCATGTCCCGTAGACGTGAGGGCATACCCAGATGGCAGCAAATGTAGTTAAACAGTTATGCAAGGTGAGAGACAAATTAAACATTTGTAGGTATAACTCTAGTCATCAAATAGCACCCTCTGTCAACACACTTCCTTAATTGTAGGCAGGGATGTGTCCATTGTACCAAGCAACTTTTCCTGATATGTACTTATCAATTTCTGAAACATCTATACAAGAACCATTCTTGACTGTATTGAACAGACATATCTTTCCTATTTTCTAAGTCTCTGTTGATCAGATACAGCTTCCTCATTCCTTAAGTCTCTGATGATCAGACATAACTTTCCCATCCCTAGTCTTTGTTGATCAGACACAACTTCCTCAGAACAGCTATGACCTCACAGCTCCCCACAACTGCCACAGCCGACTCAGTGTGACTGCAGCTGTTTCTCTAGGGACATGATTATGTGCCCCAAAATACCCAGGACTAATGGTCACATCTAGAGGATCAATAGAAACAGAAAGAGAAGAGGATGGTTTTACTCCTTGAAAGGGTATAGAGAAAAACAGAATCATCCACTGGGCTTTCAGCCTGCGTGATCCCAGCCTTGCTCGTGACCGACAAAGTGAAACTATCGCTATGAGCGTAAACAGCATAGCGAAAGCAAGGGGAGCGTGTAGCACATGCATCTAGGTAATAAGCGTAGAGGCCACCAAATTCACCGCAGGCTCTTGCCAAATAGGAAGGGGTTTTCAAGGGCCTTGCCACAGTAGAGTCCAGTCAGTGAAGCACTCATATGCTGTTCCCTACAGATGCTGCATGGTCCCTGACACAGGTCCTCTTAATCAATGACCCATCTCTCCAGCCCATTGACTGTCTTTGTTTTTTTTTTTTAGAATCTTTTTTTTAACATTTTTTATTTATTTATTATGTATACAGTATTTGCTCTATATATATGTCCGGGCAGATCTCAATGTAGATGACTGTCACCATGTGGTTGCTGAGAATTGAACTCAGGACCTTGGGAAGAACAGCCAGTGCTCTTAACCTCTGAGCCACCTCTCCAGCCCGACTGTCTTTCTTTGTCACCAACCTTACAACCATCATTGCCAATTTCCTCAGATGTCTAATGGAATTAATAAAAGCCCTTGTAATAAAAGACTGAATTAATTAACACATGAAAATGCTTCTGACAGCTCCTGACACACAGCATGGACATGAGTGTTAGTGCTGCTATTTTTATTTCCCAAAAGAAAATCTACAAAGAGCCAAAGAAATTTCTTGAAGAAAAGAGAAAAAACAGTGTAGGTAAGCTAAGACTAAGAAACTTTAAAACAAATGGTGAAACTACAATAATAATTATTTTAAAGAAAACATGATAATTGGCAGACAGATAAAAGAAATTAAAATACATAATAAACTCAAGTGCATATGAAAATTCCATACACTATTTTAAAGGTGACATTTCAAAGCAGTGGAGAAAAATCTGTGTCATATGAGGCCATCTGTAGGGATGATCTGTCAACCACTTGGAGAAAACAAGTAGTGTTACTTCGTATTTTAATCAAAATTTATCTTTCATGAAACAAAGATTTAATTTTTAATGCAAATTAAAGAACTATTTTCACGGTTCATTTTTTTTTTAAATAAATGGGGAAACATGAAAACCCGAAGCTGCAAGATGACTGATAAATCAGTATGATGGTCTGCTTTGACTCAGTGTGTCTCTCACAGCTCATGTGTAACAGTGTCAAGCTCCAGTCCTCTTAGAGGTGACCCTGGTACCAGGGCTTCATTCTTTTTTTTTTTTTTTTTAAATATTTATTTATTGTGTTTACAGTGTTCTGTCTGCATGTACGCCTGCAGGCCAGAAGAGGGCACCAGATCTCATTATAGATGGTTGTGAGCCACCATGTGGTTGCTGGGAATTGAACTCAGGACCTCTGGAAGAGCAGCCAGTGCTCTTAATCTCTGAGCCATCTCTCCAGCCCCAGGGCTTCATTCTAATGAGTGTGTTGATGCCACCGTCACAGGAGGAGGTAAGCTGCTGCAAGATAGTCTCCCAGGGGAAGGATGAGTCTGCCCCCTCCTTCACCTATGTGTATGTGCACTTTTGTCCTTTCTTCCCACGTCCAGGAAGCCCTGGCCAGGTACAGACTTCTTGGCTTTGGAATTCTAACCTCCAAAACTGTAAGAAATCTATCCTCATTATTCATAAATTATAAATTCTCAGGTCTGCTGTGGCACACTGACCAAGGCACAACCTCACACTTCCCACTTTCTATACTGTATGGGTATGTTTGAATAAGTGTAGGAATTTGGGTCTTAAATGAATCAAAGTCAAATATCTATGATACATGAAAGAGACCAAAATTGACTTCTACTAGTAAAAAACAAACAAAAAACTCTTTATGCTGGCTAGTTTTTATGTCAACTTGATACAAGCTAGGGTCATCTAGGAGGAAGGAACTTTTAATCTAGAAAATGCCCTCCGCCCCAGATTAGCCTGTAGACACTCCTGTGGTACATTTCTTGATTTATGATTGATATGAGTGGGCCCGTCCCATGGGGTAGTGCCACCTCTGAGCAGGTGGTCTTGGATGATATAAGAAAGGTTGAACAAGCCAGGGACAGCAAGCCAGTAAGCAGCACTCCTTCATGACCTCAGTTTCTGCCTCCCAGGTTCCTGGCTTTCATTCCTGTTCTGACATCCCCAGATAAAAGCCGACAAACTGGAAGATGAAATAAGCCCTTTTCTCCCTAACTTACTTTTGGTCATGGAACTTTATCACAGCAATAGAAACCAAGACAGAAATTGGTGTCTCCAGTGGGAGATGACTGAATTAGTGGCAAGCCTATCTCTTGGCAGAAAAAAAAAAAAAAAAACCCTTGCTCCAACTGTAGACAGAATGCTGTCCAAAAAGGACAAAAATTGGAAGCAGGTAAGTCGACAGCCTAGCTCTGCCAAGACAGGGTAGGCAAGTCCTTCATAATTCCTGCTCTACAATCAATGTCTGTCAGAGAAACAGGGCCAAACGACTGAAGATCGATGATGTAATGTATGGAGAGAAAATGGGTGGTAGGGCATTGTTGTGACAGACATGACAATTATTTGGGGGAGGACTGTGGTAGCATTTTAGAACTTTGAGCTAGAAAAGTCTCTGGGTTCTCAGAGCTTGGCCAGCTTTCCTGTGGGACTTTGAGAGGTGAGAATGTTGACAGCAATGCAGATGGAAGAGCCTGGCTTGGGAAGTTTCAGAGGGAAGTTTGGGAGTCTCTTAAAGACTATGTGGCCATCTACTATTTTGAGTTTTAAGAATCTGTGATACTAGTCAGCTGGGGCTGAAGGACTGGTTGTGATTAACAAGCGATCAGAGGCATTAAAGTGAAATCTTTGTTTTACTGGGTCAGTTGATGATGATTAGCTCGAGTTGAGAAATTATCAGTGGTTAAGAAGAGACCAGCATCATTGAAGACCATAAATCCGGGAGCATTTCTTCAGTGTCAGCACACAGAAATTTTCCAGACAGGGCTGAGGTTATGCCTCATGCTGGCAGTCAAACTTGGTAATGTGTAAGAGGTTCCCAAGGGGTACTGGTTTTGAAGGCTTGAATGGATCATGGAGAGTAACTGAGACTTGAAGAGGTCATTGGCAAAAGCACAGACTCGGCAGCATGTGAAAAACCCAGGATTGAAGGGGTTGTGGAGAGTAACTGAGGCTTAGCATCATGTGGCATGCTTAGTGCCTCTGAAGAAAGCTCTAGAGAGGCTACTGGTAAAGGTGTGGCCCAGTTGCAATGAAGACTCCAGCATTTTGAAAATGCCAGTACCATGGGACAACCACCAAGAACAGAAGCAGCCACGGAGTGGGGCCTGCCTGAGTCTAGAAGACACGCTGTAGCAGAAGGCAGAGAATGGGTGCTGTGCTGCCAAGCCCTTTGGAGCCCAGAAGATCGTGAGTCCCACAAGTCTGACAAGTTGGACTTAGATTTTGCCTGTGCCCTTGCTCTTCCCTCTTGGAATAAAAGAGTATGTAACTTTTTTTTTTCCAGACAGGGTTTCTTGGTGTAGCCCCGGCTGTCTTGGAACTCACTCTGTAGACCAGGGTGGGCTTGAACTCACAGAGATCCACCTGTCTCTGGCTCCCGAGTGCTGGGATTAAAGACATGCGCCACCACTCCTGACTGTAACTTATTTTTTATTTTAAAAATAAAAAATATTTTTAAAACAGGAGCCCACAGTTGAAAGACTGAAGTTTTGAAGAGATTTTAGAGTTTTGGAGAGGCTTTGGAGTTTTTAGAGAGATTTTGGATACTGTCAAGATTGGTTAGTCTAAAGACTGAATTTTTAAAGTGTTTGAAGCTTTAAAGATTGTGAGACTTTTAAAAGTTGAAATGTTTTGTATTATCATATTAATATAATATAATATTAACATGAAATCTTGGAGACAAAAAAATGAAAGGTTATGGCTTAAAAGTCGATGTGTTTATGTGTCAAGTTGACAAGAGGTCAGTTGTGCTAGCTATAAGTTTCGTTTTATTTTGTTTTTAACTTTTTATTGGTTCTTTGTGGATTTCACATCATGCACCCCAATCCCATTCATCCCCCTCACCCCTCATACCTGCCCTCCACCCTTGCAACCTCCCATCAATAGAGAAAAAAAAAAGCCTCGTTGTGGAAGCTGCAGTGTGTCACAGTGTGTCCCACAGCATACCCTTTTGCCCAACTTCTTTACTTGCGAATGTCCATTGCCATGACTTGTTGGTCTGGTACAAGGCCTCTGGCATCTGCTACTCTATCAATACTGGAAACTCACTTGGACTCCTCTCAGATATCCTGTTGTTGCCCTGTGTGGTGGAGAGCCTGTAATTTTGGATCTGTAGAACCGGCCCCTCTATGCACTCCAGCAGTTCATGGATGGGTTAGACGTTTGGGTGGGCCAATTCAAAGCCCTGAATCTGGGCCTAAAAGATATCTGAGTTGGTCAGCCAGCTTGACTCTTCCACTCTCACAACTTCGGGGGCTGGTTCACTGGCACCCCTATCCCTGCAATGTCCCCATCCCCACCCCATGCAACCAGGGCCATGCTGGCTAGTTTTTATGTCAGCTTGACACAGTATCATTTGGGAAGAACCTTACTTGAGAAAATGTAGGCAATCCTGTGGTACATGTTCTCGATTAGTGATTGACTGTGCGCAGTGTCAGCCCTGTGTAACCGAACTTTTAAGTTATTATTTAACACTTATTTATTACTAAATTCACTTGTAACAAACACCAACAATTTCTTAACTATTAATCCTATAAATTCTTACAACCCCTTTAACCTATCCACTAAACCTATTGATAATCATAACAACTACTTTCATAACCTTTTAGAATGATACAGTCTCTGGGGCAGGTCCTCAGTCGTCAGGAAACCAGTCTCGGGGGTAGACTCTTTTTTTTTTTTTAAAGATTTATTTATTATGTATACAGTGTTCTGTCTGCAGGTGTATCTGCAGGCCAGAAGAGGGCACCAGATTTCATTATGGATGGTTGTGAGCCACCATGTGGTTGCTGGGAATTGAACTCATGACCTCTGGAAGAGCAGCCAGTGCTCTTAACCGCTGAGCCATCTCTCCAGCCCAAGGGGGGGGGTAGACTCTTTAACGCACTTAGCAGTCCTTTTTCTGGATCTCTCAGATGCAGGTTCGTCAGGGTAAATTGGCTATCGAAGTCTCACTTTAAATAAGGCTGAGGCTTTCTTCTCTCTGGGAGACCTCAGCGTCTGTAGGCCACCTTACTTCCTTCGTATCAGCAACTCTGCCGCTCTGCCTCAGTCTTTAAAGCTGGCCACAGTTCCGTTCAGGCCACTGTTCGGACAGGTCAAACCCCTCTAGGCAAAAGCTGAGCCACAGGGTTTAGTCCTTGGCCTTTTGCTGTCTTGCCGAGGCTTTCTCTGCTCACCAGCTTCCTTCTGCCTCAGGGAGATCTGGCCATTGGTTTACCAGAACTTTCTCCAGCAGGACTCTCGGAGCTCTCTCATATCGGGGGCCTTTAGCACGCACCTCTCTGGCGTCATCCACTTGTCCTTAAATAGGATCACTCCTTGTTCCACCTGCTTCAGCTTAAGTTGGGCTCTGCCCACTTAGCAGTTGAAAGCAATGCCAGGTCATAAAGTCTTTCCTTGTTTCACCTGGCTTCAACCTTGTTTTTCAGTCCAAAGAGACTCCCCTCATTTCACCTGACTTCATCCATAAGCTGATAAGCTAATTGCTCACAGCAGTTGATCTTCATGCCCCGAATTAAGAGACTGTATCAGAAACTTAGGTATTCACTAAATCTAACTTATATTAACCTATCAGCCCCTACAGCCCTGGGCAGGTGGTGCTTTATGGTATAGAAAGCAAGCCAAGCAAGCCATGGTAGGAAGACAGGAAGTAGCACTCCTGCCTCCAGGCTCCTGCTCTGACTTCCTAGATGAGGGACAATAAGCCAGAGACTGAAATAAATCTTTTCTTCCCCAAGTCATTTTTGGTCATGTGTTTTTTTTTTTTTTTTTTTTTTTTTTTTTTGGTTTTTTGAGACAGGGTTTCTCTGTGTATCCTTGGCTGTCCTGGACTCACTTTGTAGACCAGGCTGGCCTCGAACTCACAAAGATCCTCCTGCCTCTACCTCCCAAGTGCTGGGATTAAAGGCGTGCGCCACCACCGCCCGGCTCTTGGTCATGTGTTTTATCACGGTAATAAAAACCCTAACTTAAGACAATCATCTTGTTTAAAAAAAAAAGTAAAGTGTATGATTAATTATAGAAAAATTAAGCAATGGCTCTAAACATGAAAAATCCAACCTTCTTTTTTGTAATTTTTATTTTTGAAACAGGGTCAAGTTTTGTATAGAAGAAAATTACTATGTAACTTGTACTGGCCTCAACTTCACATCCTTCTTCACTCCTCAGCCTTTTAATATTAGAATTAAAGGCATAAGCCACCACACCCAGAGCAGCCTCTCAATCATGTAAATATGGTCTACTAAATATTATTTTGTGTACACCCAAATGCCAAAACTTTAAAAACTAAGAAGTAGCCGGGCGGTGGTGGCGCACGCCTTTAATCCCAGCACTTGGGAGGCAGAGGCAGGCGGATCTTTGTGAGTTCGAGGCCAGCCTGGTCTACAAAGTGAGTCCAGGACAGCCAGGGCTACACAGAGAAACCCTGTCTCAAAAAACCAAAAAAAAAACAAAAAAAAAAACTAAGAAGTAATATCAAAGACTTGAAAACGTGTTCTCAACACTGTTAGCAGAAATGCAAATGGGTGTACTTTTTGCTAGGAAATTTCACAATATCAAGATTTTTTTATTATATATATATATATATATATATATATATATATATGAAGGACTATTCTATAGAAGCACAAACTTTTTTTCATTTGTGTTAGGAAACTGAGGCATACCTTACCTCGTCCAAGCACAGGGATACTCAGCATAGTTTACCTAACACCCTTAGGCCTCCATAGTCAAACACTCAAGCCATGGGTGAAATGTCCACAAGTGTGTGTTAGTGTCAGAACATTGGACAGTTTCTCAAACTTTTTTAAATTTTGTTTTGTTTTTCAAGACAAGGTTTCTCTGTATAACAGCCTTGGCTGTCCTGGACTCACTTTGTAGACCAGGCTGGCCTTGAACTCACAGAGATCCACCTGCCTCTGTCCCCTGAGTGCTGAGATTAAAGGCATGCACAATTACACCTGGCAATTACAGATAGCTGTGAACTGCCATGTGGGTGCCAGGGTATGAACCCAGGTCCTTTGGAAGAGCAGTCAGTGCTCTTAACCACTGAGCCATCTCTCCAGCCCCCAGTTTCTCAAACTTAAACACACACAACTGAGGGTTGTGTGAAAATGCTAATTCTGTGTGAATTCTAAACTTTTTACCAGCTCCCACAGGTGCTGATGCTGAAAGCTCTGTTAAGAAGCAAGCCCATAAGACACTCTACTTTTCAATTTTCCATAGTTTAGATGTGTTTTGTGCCCCCCCAAGGGTTCGTGTTTGGTGTGGACCTTTAAGAAGAGGGGCCTGCCGGGCGGTGGTGGCGCACGCCTTTAATCCCAGCACTTGGGAGGCAGAGGCAGGCGGATCTTTGTGAGTTCGAGGCCAGCCTGGTCTACAAAGTGAGTCCAGGACAGCCAGAGATATTCAGAGAAACCCTGTCTCGAAAAACAAAAAACAAAAAAAAAAGAAAAAAAAAAAGAAGAGGGGCCTGATAGGCCATTGAGAGCTCTGTCCTCAGAAGGGATTTAAGGTTGTTCTCCTAGAACTTTGAGTCTCAGAGTTCTCACAGGAACAAATTAAAGGAGTGAGACTAACCCACTGAAGCACTTTTTCTAGCTTCTTATCTTACTGTGTTATCTCTCCCGTTTGTACATATTTCCTGTCACCAAGACATCTTCCTCAGCAATGAGAAGAATGTAGTGCAGTGTCTTTTACCCTTCGGAACTGTGAACCAAAATAGTCCTTTGGTGGTGGTGGTGGTGGTGGTGGTGGTGGTGGTGGTGGTGGTGGTGGTGGGTTTTTTGGTTTTGGTTTTAGTTTTAGTTTTAGTTTTAGTTTTGGGTTTTCTTGTTTTGTTTGTTTTTGTTTTTTCTTTTGTAAAGTAACCCAGCCTCTGGCATTTCCTTAGAGTGATACTAGATACCCTGTAATATATACTACCTGCGGTCTGGCTATTTGCAGACATGGCTTCTCCACCAAACCTCTACCACTCTCTTAATTTAGTTGCCACAGAGGCCCCATGGCTTTGTCACACTCTTGGCATTGACCTTGTCTACCCTTACACTCAATCACTGTTTTTGCCAACTTGTCTCCTGCAGTGCAAGTTAGGAGTGGCTTCCCTTCACTGCTCAGCCTAAACTACATGTTTTAGTGGCAAATGTTTCAGGCTGCAACTCACATTTGACAAGCACTTCTTCTCATCTAAGGATCTAACGTCTATGGCGCTATTCAGATGACATTATTCAAGGATTATCCCTATATTCCCAAGCCATGTTGCCTCCCCACTTCCCTTTTCTTTTTCTCCCATCCACTCCCCCATCCTTCCTTTGGTCATTTACAATAAATCTGGGCCCTATAGTATTTCCTTGACAAATGTACAAACAATTCTAAGACTTTCATGTCAGCACTAGTAGATATGAATGTCAGGAATGTAAACAAGTCCTTTCTTGCTTCCTTTGTGGCAGATGGCTTCTCTCCCAGGATACTTAGAGATGAGGAAGAAACCCTGGAAGTGAGAGGTTTTGGTCAAGGGGCCTAGGAGAAAACAGAGGAGGACCCAGAGAGTCCCTGAGATAGAGAGAAAAACCCCTCATGTCCTCAAGACCTATGGCAGAGAGAAGAACAGGGAGGAGGGAGAGGTGAGGCTGTCAGGATTCAGAAAGATACAAGGCTCAAGAGTGTAACTGCTATTTCTGGACACTTTATCACCATTGGAGGTTGTCTCATAGGAATGGAAGCCAGGAACCCTGAGATTCCCCTCCACTCAGGTTCCGGACAGCTTGAAGGGTGAGGCCTGGCATGTGTCTCCCTGGCAGATCACTGCGTCTTGACGACAGACTGAGTCATGACTGTGTGAAGCGTGGCAAACAAGGCTGTTTTCAAAACCTTTCCTTTGCCAGTACTTTTATGAGAGCTCACACGTCAGAGGAAAATATGTGGCATTTAATCCACTTCCTCTGCACTTTCTGGGCCTCTTTCCCTAGTGTTTTACAGGTGCCCAGGCCACAAAACCTTGTGCATTGAAAGGGAAACAATATCCCCTATAGAAAGGAAAAGATGCTGCTACAAAAAAAAAAAAAAAAAGAAGAAAAGTGTTTTCTCCCTTCAACAGTCTTTGTCCTGGGTGGCTCAGCGGCAATTATGTGTCAAACTAACAGTTTTATTACATCTAAGGTTCTGTTTACCAGGTTATGGTGACATGCCTATAATCCTAAAAAGTGAGAGTCTAAGTCAGGGGGATTGTTGTGAGCTCAAGGCCAGCATGGGTTATATATTCTATCTAATGGGGGTGGAGAGTAGGATGGTCTAAGGCTATGGCTTAGTGCTTGTGTGCCTGCCTAGCATGCTATAAATCTTAGGTTTTGTGCTGCCCTTTCCGCCCCCCACAAAATGATGCTCAAAAATGTAATAAAAAAGAAATTATCCTAGGAAGCCACTAGTGGATGTGGCTTGAGAATTTAATTAAAACTACAACCTTCTCCCAACCTAGAAGACCTTTCAACCTTTCTGTGCTGCCAGAGAGAGATCATACAGCGCTGTTCTTGATTTTCATTGCAACTTAAAGGGAAGCTCTCACAGTGTCCAGAGTCCTTGATGTCCTGCAAATGAAGGAAGATGTTCTCAAATTCCTTGCAGCAGAGACCCACTTTGGTGGCACCAAACTGGATTTCTGGATAGAACAGTGTCTCTATGAAAAGAAAAACCATGGTATCTACATGATAAATCTGAAAGGGACCCAGGCGGATCTGCAACTGGCCACTCCAGAAATTGCTGCCACTGAGAACCCTGCCGATGTCAGCACCATCTTCTCCAGGAATACTCGCCAGCGATCTGTGTTGACATTTGCTGCTGCTGGAGTCGGTCCTGTTTCTGGCCACATCATACCCAGGACCTTCACTAAGCCTATCCAAACAGCGTTCAGGAAGCCTTCTGGTGGTGACTGATCCCCGGGCTGACAAGTAGGTCCTCACAGAGGCATTTTATGTCAACCCAGCCACCATGCACCATGTATTACAGATTCACCTCTGTGCTGTATGGACATTGCTATCCCATGCAACAGAGAGGGAGCTCACTCAGTGTATCTGAGGTGCTGGATGCTGGCTAGGGAAGTTCTGAGCATGTGTCCATAAGGACTTTTGGGAGGTCATACCCATTCTACTCCTACAGAGACCCTGAAGAGATGGAGAAGGGACAGCAAAGCAAACACAGATGAAACAGCTGTGACCAAGGAAGCATGTCGAGGCTAATGGACGACACCAGCTCCTGAACTCACTGCTGCTCAGCCTGAAGTGGTGTCAGTGTCTGCTCTAAAGGTGTGTGGGTGCCTGTTGTGCCTGTCCAGAAGTTTCCTACTGAAGACAGAAATGCCCAGCCAGCCATGGGGGGCCGGTTTGCAGCTCCCACTAGTCTGGCCACTGAATGAGTCAGAACAACCACTGGGTGGTCCTAAGTTGTTCTTCAGCAGATTTTTGGGCAAAATGGAAAGAAGATGGTTGGAAAATAAATGTTTTTTTTTGGGGGGGGAGAACATCCCCACAAAGATAGTAGAAAAAAAGAAAAGAGTTTTATTATTGAGTAAGCATTCAACCGGAATGTACTGTGAAAAATATGCAGAGAGGAGGAATGTGGCCCTTTATATAATACAGTAGATGCTGGACATTCTGTGTGTTTTTAGTAATTAGTCTTCAACTTGACAACACCATTTATCACATAGTTTAGCCTGAGTTCGTCTGGCAAATGAGGCTGTCACGTACATCCTGATTAGCATTATCCAAAATGAAAACAAGCTTCACTTACGCTCATGGTAGGAGGTAATCCTGCTACTTAGAGAACAGCATCTAGTCCTTCAAAGCCAGGCTCCTGTCTCCCACAGATACTGGGTGTAAGGAGCCATCTCTCCCTGGGGTTTATGTTCCAGAAATTTCTCCCAGGTTTTTTGTTTGTTTGGCTTGAATTGGTTTTTGGTTTTCTTACTCTAGCCCAGACTGGACTGAAATTATCTGTAACGACTAAGTGGGTCCCAAACTCATGGGTATCCTATTGCCTCGGCCTCATGAGTACTGGATTACAGGGGTGAGCAATTACACCCAGCTTTTTTCAGGTTGAGAAGATATTTCTAAGTTGCAAAGCTGCACTGGCCTTTATGTTGCTTTTTAAAAGGTTCACATAACATTTCAAAAAGATAATATCTGTTACTTATGTTGTGACCAAAGGCTCATTCTGTGGTGACCACAATGTGTGGTAGAGCTCCTCAACATGGTGGCAAGACAAAGAATCAGAGGGAGTAAAACAGGAGTCTTCGCCCGGTGTCACCCTCGAAGCCCCACTGACTTCTACTGCTGACCCCATTGGGGTCCCACAGTCTCCCAATACTGTGTCACCAACTGATGAACAGGTTTTTAGACCATGGACCTCTGCAGGAGGTGCACAATTAAACTGTACCAGAGACAGGAAAAAAAAAAAAACTTACAAATATTTTAAAGAAAAAAAAAAACAAGAAAAGATCATATATGGAGTTGAATGCTTCAAATTCCAACACTTGGGAAGCTGTGGCAAGAGAATTCTGAATTTGGTGGTGGCCTGGGCTGTATGGAGCATTCAACACCATCCGGAGCCCCACAGAAAGATGCTGCTTCTAAAAGCAATCAGACAAAACCTCTAAGAAAACTGGAGGGGGTGGACCTTTTTCCTTGTTTCCGAAAGGGAGAGTCATCTGTTTCTATTGATTGCATTCTTCCTAACAGTATGCTCTACCTCAGGGAGAGGGAATGAGAAAAAGATGAGGATGGGGCTGGGGATGTAGCTCAATGTTAGTCTGGACTCAGTGCTTTGTCTCAGCTATACAGAGCCTTGTGTTTGATACCCAGCACTGAAAAAAGAAAAAAGGCGGGGCGTGAAGATTTGAGGGTATTAAAAACATGAGACCCCACGTGGGAGAGGCAAAAGGCATTGGCGGGCCAGGGTATGATGGAATTTATTCCAGAATGAGAGTGTTGCAAACTGAGACAGTCAGAGAAACATTGTACAGTCTTGAGGCAGCTGTGATGACAGTTCCTAATATACCTGAATTCATAATAGTAACATTTTAAAAAATAATAATCTAAGGAAAATGTGTGTGCCTAAACGTTTAGCTACTTGGGAGACTGGAGGACAAAACTCTTGAATCCAGGAGTTTGATACCAGCTGGGCAATATAGTATAACTTTATCTCAGAAACACAAATGGGGCTGGAGAGATGGCTCTGTGGAAAAGAGCACTGGTTGCTCTTCCAGAGGACCCAGATTCAGTACCCAGCACCCACAAGGTGACTCACAACCATCTGTAACTCCAGAAGACCCAACATCTCTTCTAGCCTCCAAGGGCTCCTGCACACATGTGGCATATACATATATACACATAAATTAAAATTAAATGAATTAAGTGTAAAAAATACTTTTTTCCTTTATTTTTTATTTCTTCAAGTTACATCTCAATCGCAGTCCCCTCCCTATTCCCCCTCCAGTCCCACCCTCCCACCCTCAACCCCCCATCCTCTTCCCTTTTTTTTTTTTTCTTTTAAGTTTAAGGTATATCTTACTTCCCCCTACAGTTTCCCCTTTCAGTCCAACAAATGGCTCTTTCTCTTATAATAACAAATACAATACAGTACAACAGAGGTAATTAGGCCACAGTTATGAGTGTTATATGGCTTAATGTACATTTCCAATGACCAGTACATATGTATTTGGTACCTGACTTTAACATTCTACTATCTAAACATCTCCATGAGTTTAAAGGTCTATATCTGACTCAACATTCATACTAACTTGCAACACAATTTTAAAAGTATCTTCTTAGATCTATAACACTCTCTTGACTCCTAAACAACTCAAAATTAAATTATGAGACTCCAGCTATCTGTTCTTCAACCACCTCAGAGACCTGAGAGGGATAAATATATCTGATTTTATAGGAAGTACAGGGCCTGCAGCTTCCCAAACTAAGAAATGACATACCTGTGGCTGCCTGGGCAGTTCCCATTTTCTCTCCATACATTACAGCATCAATCTTCAGTCATTTGGCCCCGTTTCTCTGACAGACATTGATTGTAGAGCAGGGGTTATGAAGGACTTACCTACCCTGTCTTGGCAGAGCTAGGCTGTCGACTTACCTGCTTCCAGGTTTTGTCCTTTTTGGACAGCATTCTGTCTACAGTTGGGGCAAGGGGCTTTTCCTACCAAGAGATAGGCTTGCGACTAATTCAATCATCTCCCACTGGAGATTCTTCGATGCTCATCTTCTATTTGGAGGAGAATAGGGGGTGCTGTCAGGAGTTGATATGTCTTGATATAAAAAAATCTAAAGTTACGAAAACATCTTTGAATGCCATATTCTGCAGATCTCTTGAGGTTTTTGAAGAGGCCCTATCTATCTCTTATATTAGGGTAAGCAGATGTTGCTTGTCTCTTGCCGGTTTATTTCTGATTAGCTTAGCAAGTAACTATAATAGACTGTCATAGTACCTAACTGAATGACCGACGGCTTGCATAACCATTAGTTTGCATTTTTTAATTATCCTAAACAGTTTATGACAATTAGTAGTAAAAGGCCGAAACATCACATTTCATTTTTTTCTTTACCTCCTAACCCTGTAAAAAATACTTTTAAACAATCAAACAGAACTAAATAATTATTAACTCTAGGCAAACAAAACAAAAACATGTAGGAAAGGAACTAAATCATAATCTGCATGGCACAGTTATGGGTAGAATTTTCAGACCATGCTAATTTAAATGCTAGATCTACATAAAATTATAGTCATCTTCATAGTGTTATGCAGGAGAGTTTCAGAAGTGGTGTGTGTATTGTAGAAGTGATTCACCTAGTTTCTATGAACCTTAAAGCTAAGACCGTGACAAGGACACATGGAAACCCTGCAGATTCCTCCACCTTACTTTAGCCCACCTAGCAATTGTCAAACTTGTACATTCAATTTTTTTTTCTATAAGAATTCACGGAGGGCCCGGTATGCTAGAAGCAACCTAAGCCTGTGGTCCCCACCGCTCAGGACTGACTGCTTCAGCAACTTAGTGAGACTGTGTCCCCACGGGAGAGTTAAAAGAGAGCTGAGTGTACAGCAAGTATGGAACTCTGGCTTCACATGATTCTATCTCCAGTACTACAGAGCGAGTGAGCGAGAGCAAGCAAACACTCATGTAACCTCTACATCCTAGAACATGTTATACAGGACAACCCGAACCCATGCTCACAGGGTATCCTCACTCATATTCAACTCCAAATAAAGTTAGCAAAGTCAATAGAGTAAAAAGCTCCTCCTCCCCCTAATTTCCAACTACTCTTGGGGAGGAAGCCAGGCCTGGTGACCCACACTCGTTGTCTCAGCACTCTAGAAGAGGCAAGAAGACTGTCTGAGTTCAAGGCCAGCCTATGCTAGTGAGTTTTTACTAGTCTGGGACCTAGAGTACCAAGTAGGACTCTGAAAAAAAGAAAGGAAGCAAGGAAGGAAAGAAGCAAGAAAGGAAGGAAGGAAAAGAAAAAACAGAGCCGGAGTTTAAAAAACTATTCACCAGAATGACTGCAATTAACATACAATTTCCACAGAAAAGGCATTGTCTTAGTTAGCTTTGAAGGGACACCATGACCGTGGCAACTCTTAATAAGGAAAACATTTCATTAGGAATGCCTTATAGTTTCAGAGCTTTAGTCTGTTATCCTCAGGGCAGGAAGCATGGCGGCATACAGGCAGACATGATTCTAGAGAGGCAGCCAAGATTTCCACATCTGGATCCACAGGTAGCAGGAAGCGAGGGTGACACTGAGCCTGGCTTGAGCATCTGAAACCTCAAAGCCCGCCTCCAGTAACACACCTCCTCCAACAAAGCCACACTTACTGGAACAATAGTGCCTAATAGTGTCACTCCCTGTGAGCCTATGAGGACCATTTTCATTCAAACCACCACAAGCATTGAGAGAGAAAGCAGTATCAGAGGTAGGAAAACTGGGAGGCTGTATGATAAGGAAGAGGAACTATAATTTCTCATAGAAGTTTACTCAGAAACAAACTTTCCTCTTTCTCTACTTTCTATCAAAATTCCACGTATTGGAGCTGAGGAGACTTGTCAATGTGTAGGGTCCCTGTTGAGGAAGCATGAGAACTTGAGTTTGAGTCCCTAGCACCCGTTTGAAAGTCAGGCATCTTGACTTGTGCCTGTAACCTAGCACTGGGGGTAGAGACAGGTGAGTCCTCAAGGCTCACTGGCCAGAAAGCCCAGCTGCAATGGTGAGCTCAGATTCAGTGAGGGACCCTGTCACAAAAAATAAGGTGAGAAGTGAAGTGATTGAGGAGAACATCACGATGTCGACAGCCCCCACACCTGGACACACACACACACTGGAGAAAGCAGCGAGAGTCCTACCTAACCCCCTGCTTGTTTGCAGTAGAACTCATGTTTGCAATAGCAGCACTCATGAAACACGGGAAGTAAACTCGGTGCTGAGAGTAACTTAGATAAGTATCTAAATGGAAAGAGGAAAGAGACCAAGAAACTGAAAGCAAGTGACCCGACAGTTGATAGACAATCTCCATGCCCTGCCTCTTGAAGTCAGCATGCCTTTTCCTCATTCTGCCTTTGGAAGTTCTTTGGAATCACCAGGATTTCACAATTAGTCTTATACCAATCAAAAGGCCCTTAAACGTTCATCGGACAAATACCATCTTCTCGTATCAAGTTGGCAGTGATTAGAAAACAACTGTGAGTCTGCACCAGGACACTCAGGGCATCTTTTTGTGAAGGAAAAAAAAAAATACTGATCTGACCATGTTGACTTCTTGGTTCCAAAGCCAAGAAACCTGCCCAGACTTTTCTGTGCATTTACTCCCGGCAAGGTGTATAGCTGCAGGGATATGTGTTCCAGGCACCTATGGGAGGGAATGCACTGAATCCATTAAAACAGCATCACAGAAGACACTGTTACTGTTACCAGGGAGAGACTGGTTTGAAACTCAGAGCTCTATCTGGCAAAGTGAGGAAAAGATCAGGAATATTTTAAATTATTGTTATTGACTTCATGTGTATGAGTGTTTTGCTTGAAAGCATGTCTGTGTACCATGTGCATGCTTAGTTCCTGCAGAAGCCAAAAGAAAGCATCAGATGCCCTAGAGCTGGAGTTTCAGAAGTTTGTGAGCTACCATGTAGGGTAGGTGCTGGGAACCGAACCCAGAACACTGAGAAGAACAGCCAGTATTCTCAGCTACTGAGTCATCTCTCAAGTCCCACCACGAATATTTTTTTCTTTATTCTTGACTATATTTTCTAACGTACTCATTGGACATATATAACTTTTGTCATATGTAACAAATGACTGAAGAGGTGAGGGGACAGCTGTTCAAATGCTGCCAGGGAAGGGCTGGCCGTCCACCAGGGCCAGCTCTTACTGCTTCATAATAAGTTACATTTTGGGCTGGAGAGAAGGCTCAGCTGCTAAAGGCTAGGCTCACAACCAAAACAAGTTGCATTTTATTTGCATCAGGCTGAAGGGGTTCTGTACCTTGCCATCAGTGTTCTCTAACATTCTAACTCCAAATTCAGACCTTCTGGACATCCTAACCAAAGACCTAGGCCACGTATTGTATCACTTCTCTGCCTCCACTGTCCAAAGCTTTGAGACTTTGTGGAAATAACACCAAATTCTCAATATCAAGAGCCATTGAAACCATCTGCCTTAGTCCACTTCTAATACTATGACAGAATATCACAGGCTCAATAATTTATAAAGAAGAGAAATTTCTTTTCACGGTCCTGGAGGGTGAAGGGTCCAAGGTCAAGGTGCCAGCAGGCTTGGTGTCAGTGTTGGGAGAGTCCTGCTTTACTGCTGTACCCTCCAGGGGCGCCAAAAATGCAGGGTAATATAACATAGTATAGCATAACATATTATAACATAACAACAAGGAAGAAAGTGGAAGGGCAAGAGGAGACAGGCGTGTGAGTTATTGTCCTAATGCATTTTGGACTGACAGTTCCTGACAGAAGCCACTTAAGGGAGAAAGCTCAGGTTACATGGAGTACTCAGGCCATCATAGCAGGGAAGGTATGGCTGTGCTCTTGGCAGCAAGTATGTGTGATGGATCAGGGGGCAGAAAACGCAGACCGGCAACAGAGAAGAATCTTTGAGGTCCACCCCCGTTACCTGAATCAATCAGTTAGGAGCTATCTACCAAAGGTTCTATAAACCCCAGAACAGCACCAACCCCTGGAAACAAGAGTCCACAAGCAAGGGGCTGTGGGACATTTTACATCCAAACCATATGCTATGTGTGAAACTTCTTTTACAAGGGGGAAGGAGGTAAACTTCTTTTACATTCACCAGGGAAAGGAGGCTCCACTTAAAGGCCCCACCTCATAACATCCCATTGGGGACATTTGAAAGGGACACGTTCAAACCACACCACCACTTTGTATCTTCTGTACATTAAGGTCAAATTGTGCCAGCCTGTCATTTCTCTTTTTTTTTTTTTTTTTGGTTTTTCGAGACAGGGTTTCTATGTTTAACAGCTCTGGCTGTCCTGGACTCGCTTTGTAGACCAGGCTGGCCTCGAACTTGCAAAGATCCGCCTGCCTGTGCCTCCCAAGTGCTGGGATTAAAGGCATGCGCCACCACCGCCCGGCCCAGCCTGTCATTTCTAAGAAGACAGAAAATTTCAAGCCTGTGGTTTGAGCCACGGGTGGGACAACCCACTTTCAGGCAAGTTGTTCCTTCCCCAAGAATTCCATCCTAACAGGCCTGGGACCTGGAGTGTTCAGCATTGATGCAGGCTTCTGCCTGGGGCAGGCTTGAGACCCCACATCCGTCCACCAAGCGTTCACTGTTCACTTTCAGTCTAAAGGTGCTTCTCCTTAGCAGAAAAACCAGAAGCAAAAACTATGGATGAGAGGAAGCCGGAGTTTCCAGAGGAAGTTTTGTGACTGTCTCAACTGGCCACATTGTCAAGCCCCGTTTGTCTCATTTAATGAAAGAAAAATAAGGCACTGTTGCAAAGAAGCTTTGGGGAGACCTCCAGCCACTTTCATGTTCACATTTTCATTCTACCGCTGGAAACGATGACAACAAACCCCTCCACCAACTCCCTGTACTGCACTGTAACTCAGAACAGCCACCAAACAGCAAAAAAGATGTTCAGCTCCTGTCAGCCTTGCCATAAGCTCACCGGCCCTGCTGATTTTAAATTGAGTTCTTTCTCTCAGCAGAGACTTCCCAAATGCTAGGTTGCCAGGCTCACACCACTATGCCCAGCTCTGCGTGGCAATAATAACCAGGTAGGTGGCCATTCCTAATTCCTAATCCCCGCCCCACCCGAAAAGCCTTTTAAGCTACTTGTTTGTGGGTAGACAGCAGTCAGCCAGTGGATATTAGACTCATTTGAGGAAAAAGCTAAGTTTGATGTCTTCTAATGAAGCCTTTCAGAGTCCCTCTGCTGCCCCGGGAGTTGGTCCCTTACTTAACCTAATCTGGCCACCCACTCCTCCCCTGCTCTCTTGACAGCAAGTGGAGGACCTCTGGGAAATTCAAAGATGTGTTCACCCTGATGCAGAACAGGCAAGCAAGTCTGTTCACAAAACTCTCTCTGAGCTGAGAAGACACAGCTCTGAAAAACAGTGTGTTCATTAAGAACACAGACTAAATGTAAAGCAACCATCAGCACTGCTTGTTTCTAACAGGCTGAAATCTAGGTTCACTGTAATTGAATCATCTCATCCAAAGGCTGTGTTTTCAAGCCCTCTCATTTCCGATTCCCACACAGACAGCTCTCAAGAATCTACCCACATACACGTGTACACACTACACACACACATACACACAAAAGGGCAGGGGGTTGGGGGAGGGAGACACACTGCTGCTTTATAACAACTAAAATTCTCCTGGTTCCTACACTCCCTTACCACCATGACCTCCTGGTTCGTAATACTGAACACAAATATTTAATCCAAATCCAAATTTTGTGTTGGTCAGTGATCTTCAGGGTCTCACGCTCATCAAAGGGGCAGAATGTTACTTTTTTCCCTGTGGTTTATGCCCCCTTCTGTCCCACCACTGGCAACAATTTATGCACATGTCATGGGAGTGTGTCCCATGTACATGGGGCTGTGTGCACATGTGCATGGGGGTGCATGTAAACCTATGTCTGGAGGTCAGAGGTCAATGTCAGATGTCTTCCCCAGTCACTCTCCAGTGCTTCCTGGGTCCCCAACTGAGGTCCTCATGCTTGGGAACTGACTCCCCAGCCTCCTATCCCCCCGCCCTCTTTTTGGCAAGGTCTCATAAGTTGGCCAGGTGAGCCTTGAACTTGACAGTCTCCTGCCTCAATTTACTGAATAGCTGAGATTACAGGCTTTCATGTGTCCAACTCAGCAGGCGTCTTGAACAAGAATATTTAAGCTAAACTGCTTCAGGCCATGTTCAGTGGGAGTTGTTTATTGTAGTGCATTTTCTCCTTTGGACAAAATAAAAGCAGAAAGTGAACAAATGAGCTGGCATGGTGGTGCACGTGTATAACCCTAACACTCAGAAGGCTGGGGCAGGAGCGTTGCTTTGAGTTTGAGGTCAGTTTGAACTACTTAGTGAGTAATCCAAGCCAATTTGGACTACAGAGGCTCTGTCTCCAAAGACAAAGAAAACAGGGGAGAGAAAAGAAAAAAAAAGAAAGAAGGGAAGGAAGGAACGAACCAACGAACAAAGAAAAAAAAACAGAATAAACCAACAGGCAATTGCCAATTTACTATTTAGGCCTCTAATTTAAATAGTTTATGGGAAAATGTCTAAATATTGAGGTCTAAAACCTTCCTCTTTAGCAATTTCTTCCTACTGAAGTTTCAGCGATTGCTTTCTCGCTCCGTTAGGTAACCTTTCATTTTCTCATCTTCCCCATTATGTAACGGGAGCACTGGGTTCTGGACCAGTCTTCTATTAAAGATGATTTTTTATAGTCCGTGAGCAGCGACGTCAGGGTGTGATGGCACCCGGGGGCGGTTTAAACAGATACGAGCATTTAAGCTAGACTGGAGCGGTCGGTGACTCATCCCCAACCCCCCACCCCAAAAGCGGCCCGGCCATTGGTGGGCACGGACACGCGCCCCGCCCCTCTCCCGGCCCGGCTCGACACCCACTCTCGTCTCCCGGCCCGGCCCCGCCCCGCTCTCCCGCGGCGTCGGAGGAGCAGACTGAGTCAGCTCGTCGGGACGGTGGCAGGTAAGAGGGCTGCTGGAGCCAGGCCTTCCCGGTGCCAGGCCCGATTCGCTCCGGTTCTCGGGCGCTGAGGCCGCGGGGCTGGAGTTGAACCTGGCTGGGAGGTGACCGGGCATCCGCTGCTGCACGTCTCCTGGAGGGACCGAATCCCATGTTTGCGAGGCCGGGAGCCAGCCCTTCGTTCCCGAGTCCGGTTCATTGCTCAACATCGCTGGGGGGCGGGGGCGGGGGTGGCATCTTTTGACTGTCCTTTGCTGTTTTCTTCTCTCTTTGTAAGAGCTACAGTGGACACAATTTTACCCGGTGATTCCACCCTGATCTTACCCGTCCTCGGCGTCACAATCCTATCTCCCTCGGTTTCATACCCCAACGCCAAGCGACTTCACTGCCCTGCCACGGCGTTTTCATGGCTGGTCTTTTTTTTTTTTTTTTTTCTTGTACTTTGAATATCGCGACTTAATAGCAGTTGCCCGTGTGCTGAATTCCCCATTTCCTATAAGAGAAACTCTTGGAAGAATGGGATTAAAGACTTGTGCAAATCTAAAAAACAAAAACAGGAATCAAATTTTTGCATTAAAATGCCAGAAATCTTGAAAAATTAACCATTCAGTGAAGAAAAGGAACTACTTTACCTACACACATACCTGAGAGCTTCAAAGAGGGGAAGGAAAAAGAGAGCTAAGTGATGATTTGTATTTTATTTGTATCTGGCATAAGCTTTCCATATTATTTAAACAGGGACTAAATGATGAGTCATTTTCTGAATAAGATGCAAATTAAATCGAGTTTGTTGGTGGTGGTTTGTGTGTGTGTTTTAAACATCTACTAAATAGATAAAAACAATAGCAACAGCAACCCTAGCCCAAAGGTTGCCAGAAACAACCATGTTCAGGTTTAGGGGCAGGTAGCCCCCACTTAAGGGCTAGAAACATTGCTTTACAACCAACTTTATGACTTGACATTTTTGTGAGATTCCTTTTGTTCATTCCTTTTTAAATAGGACAAATGTTTATTTTGTGTGTATGTATGTGCCTGGTCAGAAGAGGGTGTCAGATGCCCTGGAACTGGAGGTGTGAATCGTTAATGTGAGCCCCTGCCACATGAGAGCTCAGAACCAAATCCATGTCCTCTGGAAGAAGAGCATCCAGAGCTGTTAGCTGCTGAGCCGCCTCTCCAGCCCCTTTTGTTCATTCGCAGAGAGAAAGTGCTGCCTATGTCTGGCATTTATTTCAAAGATTAGCAATCTGTATAAACTTGATGCTGAATGTATACTATTCTGTTTCCTATTCACATTTGAATGAGGATATTGCAAACCGGTAAGGGCTTTTTAATTTGGTTCATTGGTTAGTCTGGAGTGGACTTGTTTGCATGTTTCTTGGTTCATAATAGGCTCTCAATATATAGCTCTGGCTAACCTGGAATTTGTGATGTAGACCAGGCTGGCCTCAATTTGTGGCAGTCCTCCCTGCTACTCCCTAGAATGCCTGGCTGCAGGCATGAGCCGCTGTGCCCGGCAGCAGAACAATCTGGTGAGGTATTATTGGTTGTGAGCTGTGACCCAGAAACCCCACTTTTGGCAACTTACATGTAATGGAACAAACAAAGGGCCGTGGGAGCCATATGCCCAGCAGCTACTTAAAATTAGAACCAACTGAAAATCAAGTTCAATGTTGAATAGCTGAGCAGCCAAAAAGCTATGACATGTTCATGAAATGAACCTTAGGGATCGTGAACACCCTTCGTTTTGGATTCCTTGTATCACTGGGGAAAACTGAGTACAGGTTAGGAATGAGTCCTGGACTCATTCCCTATTCCTGTGAAGAACCCTGGCTCAGAAAATATGTCTGGTTTTAACTTTACTCTTGTTGATATGTTGTTTCCACCAACTTGTTTGAGAAAACAGAAAAGAACAGTCCACGGGCTTCTTTTCTTGAAATACAGGTGACTGAACCAGGGAAGGTTTTTCAGTTTCTAAAATAGCATAGACCATGCCCTGTTTGCTTTTTGGAATATGTTTGAGCTGCTCTTATTTCCATTTTCAATTACTGCTCTATCTTATGTCCCTGTTTACTAGTGATTTGTAAATTGCACATTAGAGTAGATTGTATTTCATTTCTCAGATTTACTTATCAAGTCTGGCTTTTCTATTTGTTTTGAAGGACTCCTGAATATATTTCAAAACTTCAACCGGCCAAAGCATTCAGCCTTCCTGGTGGCTCCAGTCCAGTTGAGGAGAGCCGAGCAGATTGTAAGTGCTCTTTGAATCATGGTGGTCTTTGGTGGGGAGGGGTTGTGAAAATCACCAGCTGTCTGGGGAAACAGGGACCAGAAAAGACTAAGCACCACAATTGCTCCAGAGGCCACCTGATGACATGAGACTTATATGCTTCACTGTCACTGGTCTCTTAAAAAGTCAGCTTGATTCCACGGGGCAAAGGCGAGAGCTTTCTCTAGGACTGTGCCAGGCTAGTAAGCTGCAAGAATTTAAAAAATAATAACAGATAAACATTTCTGTGCCAGATCTCAACCAAGTAAGAAAGGTAGATTGAAGGTTTTTCTTTTCTTTTGTTTGTTCTTGGTTTGGAGTGTGGATTTTTTTTGGTCTTGCTTGTTTTGGTTTTGAGGCAGCGTTTTGTATGCCCAGGCTGACCTGGGACCTCCTGTATACTACCTTCCACCCCTGTTTGGAGTTCTGAGCCACTGCACCCAGCTGGTTTTTCTGAATGATGGTTTTAACTTTCCTGTTCCATTCTAGGAAGGCATCTGTGAGATCCCACATGGTGAATACTTAAAAACACATCCTTCTCTGGCCGGGCGTGGTGGCGCGCGCCTTTAATCCCAGCACTCAGGAGGCAGAGGCAGGCGGATCTCTGTGAGTTCAAGGCCAACCTGGTCTACAAAGTGAGTCCAGGACAGCCATGGATACATAGAGAAACCCTGTCTCAAAAACAAAAAACCAAAAAACCCCACACCAGTCTCTAATGGAGGGAAGGCTGCAGCATTACAAACTGACACATAAATGGATAGTGTGTGCATTATCAGAAACTGAAATGTTAGGTTCCAGTAAGGGAAGGAGGGTGCTGGGGCAGCGTGCTCCATGAGAAGCTTTTCCAGCCTCTCCCATTCTATCATTGAATGCTTCCAGACTGTCCTGGGAGGATTTCTGGTGGATTTTCAGAAGTTCTTAAAGTAGTTCTCATGTTCAGTCAGCTTAGCGATCCTTTATTCAATCCATAGATGGGCCTTAAGATACCAGTTAAAGCCCTAAAATATTTTCCATCATCTTACATAGCTTGCTTCAGTTCCTTAAGTGTCAGCGATGAGAAATGAATTAATTGTACTTGGCACAAGAGAGACAGGAAATTTCCCCTAGGGATGGGGATGGGGTGGAGGTATGCTCTGGATTCTCTTCTCACACAAACATCTCGTCAGTTTTTAGGGTTTTTTTTTTTTTTGTTGTTGTTGTTTGTTTGTTTGCTTTTGGTACTGGGGACCAAATTCAGAGTCTCACATATGCCAGGCAAATGTTCTAGTGTTGAGCTGAACCTCCATCCAGTCCCTTTTAGGCAGAAGCCTGACTGGGTCTAGGCCAGTCTGGCCTCCAACTTATTGCATAACCAAGGCTGGTCTTGAGCTCCTGCTCCTCCTGCCTCTGCCTTTCAGCTGCTGGGATTGCATCCATAGGACACCTGCATCCTTCTTAGTGTCGCGTGTTTCTTTTTTTCCCCTTTGGTTTTTTTGAGACAGGGTTTCTCTGTGTAACAGCCCTGGCTGTCCTGGACTTGCTTTATAGACCAGGCAGGCCTCAAACTCACAGAGATCTGTTTGCCTCTGCCTCCTGAGTGCTGAGATTAAAGGTGTCCGCCACACCTGGCTTATTTTGAGATTCTTAATGTCATTGTGAATGGAATGTTTATCCCATTATGTCTTCAGTTGTAGCAGATTTCAAAGACTGCCATTCTAGTGAGTTCATTTTTTTTTTAGACCCCTCAAAGTCCTTTCTAGGTGATTTTCCATAGTTTTCACATAGAAAATCACAGCTCTGTAAGCTCCTAAAACAATCTAAACATGACCATGGGCTCGATGCTTTCATCACATTAATGAAAATCTTTTCTTGTATTAAGATTATAGGCATGGGCCACCACACCTAACTCTGCTTTTTAAAATGCATAGACTAGATACTCAGTAAAGATTTCTTGAATGGATTCATTCTAAAGTCACCTTTATGGTTTATATATTAGTGGAAAGGGTGCCCATTTCACAAAGATTGTAGCTCATAAAACAAATATGGTGTATAGTGACTGCCCTGCTAAAGCCTTCTCCTTCTGAGGGTCTTTTCCCTTTCTATGTCCATTCTACAGCTGCTATGTGTGGGGTGGTTTTATTTTTTTGATGCTGAAACTTGAACCCAGAGCCTTGCACATCCTACCAAGTTCTCTGCCACTGAGCTACAACTCCACTTTGCTGCTGTGTTTTCTAATGATACAGGTGTGTCTATATTGCCAAATAACTCTTGACTTTTATTTAGAAATTCCATGGGTTCTACATTTATTTAGTAAATTTTTATTTTTATTTCTTATTTTTCAGAAAATACAACAGTTCATTTTGAAATTTTCTCTTCATGTTCTTCTTTTTTGAGTTGAATAGGCATTTAATATGTTTTCATTCTTCCTATTCATTTATACCACTCATGTTCTCCTGGTGGGTGTGTGGGTTCCTGTACGCCATGATTCTGCCCTCTTGACATCATCCAACCTCCTTTTTGCTTTTTGGTCTCATTTTATCTGGTTCATAAGGATTTCTAATATACATGCCTATTGACTCTCCCACAACTGCAAATTAACGATGTATATCTTAGCCATTTTTTCTCAGAGAATTACATTTATCTCAGTGTCTTACCTTTTGTAAAACTTCCTTGTACATTCTAAAAAGAACGCTTTTTGTTTAGCTTCAGTGCTATGAGCACCATTAGCATGATACACATCATTAGCATATGTGTCTATTCTGTTGGCTTTGCTCAGAGTGTGCTTCACAGTTCTGAACAAGATTTCCTGGTTGTTAGTAATCAGATTCACCCTGTGGCTCACACAGACACTCATCTGTATTTTCTTCTATGTCATACACATTCACACACATGCATGCTCACCTGCATGCATACATGCCTATACCATGCATGTTTACAATATGGGGCAGTAGTAGGACATACAGATTTTTTTTTTTTTTTTTTTTTTTTTTTTTT
>CAJQZJ010014957.1:1658346-1685919 GCA_907164525.1 Lophiomys imhausi | reverse complement strand
CTCCCAAGTGCTGGGATTAAAGGCGTGCGCCACCACCGCCCGGCTGAAAAGAACCTTTTTTTTTTTCTTTTTTTTTTTTTTTTTTGGTTTTTTTCGAGACAGGGTTTCTCTGAATATCCTTGTCTGTCCTGGACTCGCTTTGTAGACCAGGCTGGCCTTGAACTCACAGAGATCCGCCTGCCTCTGCCTCCCAAGTGCTGGGATTAAAGGCGTGCGCCACCACCGCCCGGCGACATACAGATTTTTTAACTGACATGTAGTTACTCTGCATAGTATTGAATTATATGAGGACATTTTCATACAGATACATAATGTACCTTAACCATGCCCACTACCTTCCCTTTTTTCCTTCTCCTGCTTCTCATTGGTCCCCCAGAAAGCTTCATTTGTCCTTTCATGTCAGACATGTATCTATGTAAAAATCTAGGAACCATATGTGAGAAAAAACATGCAACATATTCCTGACTTAATTCACTTAAAATTATAATCTTTGGTTGCATCTCTTTTCCTCCCAATGGCATGATTTTGCTTTTCTTTATGACTGAATAAAGTCTCATTGTCTTTATCCCCTTCTCTGTTGATAGATACCTAGTTTGGTTCTGTAACTTAGCCTTAGTAAATCGTGCTGTAGTGAACACCAACATGCAGGGGTCTCAGACACGCTAACTTGGAATCCTTCAGGTAACTACCTAATAGTGGAATAGCTAGGACATATGCTAGACCTAAAAACCTATAAACTAAAACTAGCTTTAGTTTTCTACAGACCTATGTAAATTTCCATGGTGAGGTCTAATTTATAGTCCTACCAGCAACGTGTAAGGATTCCTTTTTCTCCTCATCCTTGCCAGCATTTGTTACTTGTTTTCTCAAAGATAGACATTCTGACCTGGATGAGATGGAATCTCTATGTCATTTTAATTTGCACTTCTCTGACAGCCAGTGATATTGAACATTTTTTTTCATATATTTATTGACCATATGTACTTTGGGAAACTATTCATTTCAATAACCTATTTATTGTTTTATGTTTTAGAGATGGGTCTCCCTATGTCACCCAGACTGTCCTGAATCTTGGCAGTCTTGTCTAAGTCCCTGAGAGCTGGATTCCAGTGGTATGCACTCTGCTTCACATTTGGGTCTTCAGTCTATCTAGAGTCTACTTTTGCATATGGGGTTAGGGATCCATTTTTATTTTCTTTAGTTTCCCAGAAGCATCAAACCTTTCTTCCTTATTGATTTGTGACATCCACTGATATAGCAAGTCCTTGTTACAGGATGTATAGATGCGTCCATATTTGAACTTTATCCTGTTGGTCTGTTTCTGAATTTTAATGGTTTTATGGTATGTTTTTTTTAATGGTTTTATAGTATGATTTAAGTCTGATGTGCTATATTCTCCCCTCTGTTCTTCCTTTAAGGTTGACTTTGTGATTAATAAATATGTCTTTTTTCGTGTGAGTTTATTAAGCTATTCAGAAAATTGGCCTGGAATTAAAGTTTTGCATTTCTGCCATATAAAATCTCTTTTTAGTTTTGTCATTTCTAGATATTTTACAGTTTCCTTGCTATATCTGTTTGGTTTTTTTTTCTGGCTGGTATAGAAATTATATTGGTTTCTATATACTCATTGTGGTGGTTTGAAAGAGATATCCCCATAAGCCTTAGGCATTTGAATATTTTGGTCCCAAGTTGGTTTGGGGAGGATTAGGAGGTGTGGCCTTGCTGGAGGAAGCATTGCACTGTGGGGCAGGGAGCTCTGAGGATTCAAAAGGCTCTCTCTGCCTTCTGCTTGTGGATGTGAGCTGTCAGCTGCTGCCATAGTGCCCCGGCTTCCCATCCCCAACGATAGACTCCCACCCTTCTGGAAGTGGTAGCCCCAAATAAACCCTTCCTCCTCTAAGTTGCCTGGGTCATGGTATTTTATCACAACAGTAGAAAAGTAACACACTCATCCTGTATCCTGCAACCTTGCTAAATTCTGTTGTTTGTTTTTGTTCTTTTAAATTTTGTTTTCTTGGGTTTTTGAGACAGGATTTCTCCATTTAGCTCTGGCTGTCCTGGAACTTGATTTGTAAACTAGGCTGGCCTCAACTTAGAGGCCTGCCTCTGCCACCCAAGTGCTGGAACTAAAGGCGTGCGCCACCCACATCTTACCCTACTTCCATGTTTTCTGTTATGACCATGTTAACTGCAGTGACGTCAGCTTGACAGCTTTCCTTGTAGTTCCTGCACCTGCTGTTTTCTCATCTTTACACATGGAGTTGGCAGCATGAGTCCTATGAACAATGGAAGGTGTTTTGTTGTTGTTGGTTTTGTTTTTTAAACTGCTTCAGATCTCAGAAGAAATGTATTCAAAGATCTTCACGGTTTCCTGATTTTATTTTAATATTTATCAAGCTAAGGAAATTCCTATTGCTACTGTTCTAGAAGTGTCCTTCTTAGTGAAAAATATAGATCATGACCTTTATTAAGTACTTACTAAAATATCTTCGATGACATAACAACACAGCTATGAACTCAGAAATCTAATCTCTATTCCCAGCAACCTAGTAAACCAACAATCTTTTCTAGTGCTAGGACAGGAACCTATGCAAACACACTGCCATTTGCTACATCTGCAGCCCAGGAACCAGTCACTTGGGTGGCCCTATTCAGGGCTTTGAATTTAGTGTCTAAGCCTGCTTAGGGCTTGTGTAAAGTTTGAGTCCTCTTTAAAAATGATTCTGTAAAGGAATTTCATGATTAAATGTTTTTTCTTGTTCTCAGCTGATGTTGAAACGACCCTGTCTTGATATATTTTACGATTCTCCAACATTATCCAGTATCAGTTTCAGTACTGGCAGTCGTGGCTCTGATTTCCTAGCGTGTATATGGGGACAGTGCCCTTGCTATTGTCTCCAGTTGGTGGTTGTTCTTATCCCAGATGTTTGAAGCTCTTGACCCACATGTTGCTTGACAACAGTAATAGCCAAAACCAAATCCCGAACCTGCCTCCCTCCAGTTTGGATGCACTTTCCATGTTCTGTCCTTGTAACTGCCTAGTCCAGACGCTGTGGTCCCCCAGAGGCCGCCCACCGAATCGCATGGCTCTGTTTCTCCCACAATGAGGGAATCTTAGTTCCCTCATTGACTTAGTCTGTGTGCTCTGCTTACACATGCAAGCCTAGACTTGCACACATGTACACACGGTCCCTGCTTCATGAATGTTCCTTCTGGAAAACAACCCAAATTCTTCAGCGGCTCATGATGCCTTCAGACCCAGGTCGGACCCCTCACAGGCCTTATCGTTAGGCCACCCATAGAACCAGCATCCAAATGGGGTAGAGGGTTGGGTAGCAATGACAGTGCTTTTTGTTTTCTTTTTAAAACAGGGTAGTCTTGAGACTAAATGGGGTGTAGTACTATTAGACCAAGAACGGCAGGTGTAATCTGTCCAGGAAGTCTGCTGGCCTTGCGTAGGTGGCCATGTTACCTGACCCCTGCCTGCCTTTCCACTGTACACTTAAAGCTCCCGGCTCAGGTGTCCTCAGATCTGTCAGTGTCCGACTTACTCCGCCTATGCTCCACCCTAGCTGCTGTCTGTCCCCGTCCTTGTTGATGTGTGGTGTCATTTCCCACGTCTGTGTCTCTCCAGATCACAGAACTGTAAATTTTTTTATCTTTACACTGCAATAGATGGACACTCGGGCATGTCCAGGCACATGCTCTTCTACTGAGCCACAGCCCTAGTTGGGACACAAACAGCTTTTAAAAATGCATATGCAAATATGCAAAGCCCAACGAAGTGAGATTCCCAGCTGCCTTCTCTGCCTCCCACCCTGTCTATTTCAGATAATACTGTATCTTAAGCCAGTTTGAGCCTACCACAGTGGCTAGCATATAAAATAAGTGTTTGGTTAATTCAGTAAAACTGTTAGCTAGCTATTGTAGGAAAGAGTGTTTTGTAAACTTTTAAATGCAGTTCTCCTTCAAGATCCATTGCAAATATTTATTCCTAGTTGCTTGTTAGTTACGTTTCAGTAAAAATGTTGTGCTGTGGTCAACCTTCAGAACTTACTGTGCATGTTTATTGATCAGGCGCTGTGTCTGGGGACATTGCTGTGAACAAGGCTCTGCCCTGGAGGAACCTGCCCCATAGTGGAGAAAATGGACAGTAACTCAAATGTCAAGTATTACTTGTTCCTGAAAGAAATGAAGCAGGGACAGAAGATAGGAAAAGGGGTGCTGTACTAGGTGGCATAGTACACCCCGTGAGTAGCTGGGGGAGGAGCAAAGAAAGGCCTCCTTAGGAGCAAGTGCAATGCAAAGCCCAGAGATGGGACCACTTGTGGGGTTTATGAGGAATGTTTGTTTCCTGTCAAAGGTAATGAGCCGAGATTCCATAAGTCCCCTCCCTTGTATAACTTTTACCTCCCCAACCTGGTAAAAGCTTTGTTTTCACAAAGCCGCATCTGCCTACAAATAATGCATTCCGAGAATCTGATGGTCTATGGCAGCCAACCCTTACTTCATTTCCTTTGTACTGATTCTTTTGAAACTATCCCATCTGACAAGATGGTGAGGTAGGACCCCAGCCAATGAGGAAAAGACATAGTCACCACCTGCATTAGAATAAAAAGGAAGCAAACTTCTGGCAGCCGCTATAGCTCTGATTCAGTTCTGGTGTACTCTGTTTTCAAAAAGAAATTGCCCGGCCATGCTACTTTCACGTTGTTCATCTGTTTCTTGCGTAACGCTGAGGGTACTCTTTGTTTCCAACAGGTTTAAGCAGGCCGAGGAGAGGAGGGAGTGAAGTCAAGTCACATGATATCCAGCCAGTGTGGCCAGGACTTTGTATTTTAACCAAGATATAGAAGAATGCCTCTTGGGGGAGCAGTACAGTGTGACCAAATATTAAAAGGAAAACAGAAGATAGGAGCTGTGGCAGGTGTAGGGACAGACAAGAAGGACAGATGGACAGTCATGGAAGGATTCAGATGAGCAGTGATGGCTGCTGCATCAACCAAGAGAGCAGTGTTGGAAAATGGGAAAAGCGAAAGGGCTTAAGATTCATTGTAAAGACAGAACTGAAAAGATTTGCTGATAGAGTTTCACGTGCGCTGTGACAGAGAGAAAATTCAAGAACTTATGGCTAGGTTTGGCTCTGTAGCATGAATGGGAAAGTGATTTACATAATCACTCTTGAGAGTGAGAGAGAAATTGTTTGATTGATGATTGATTGGGGTCCTGGGGGTTGAATCCAGGGCCTCAAACAAGCTAAGCAAAGTGCCGTATCACTGAGCTGCTTCCCCAACCCTTACACTGAACTTACAGTCCTCCTGTCTCAGCCTACCATGTGCTGGGATTATATAGGTGGACGAGTAGGCTGAGACCTAAAATGAGGGGGCAGTCCTGAGTTAGGTTCTGTCATAGAGGCCAAGAATTGGGCCATGAGAAAATGGGATCAGCCAGGGAGCAGAACTGAAAGGCTCAGGGCTGGAGATATGGGAGTGTGTCCTGCCCTCTGACCCTCACTAGAAGAAACTTCCAGAAATTCCAGCTGGTATGGTCTCAGCCCTTTAATCTGGCTTGTATTTTCTAAATTAATTTTTATTTACTTCTGATAGCACTTCCCATTTCAATAATTTTAGTAGAAATATGAACAGAATGTTAGCACATTTCTTTACTCGTTTTTCTTCATATACACCATACAATTTAATTGAAAGGTAATTTTCTAATTTTCTTTAGTGTGAAGAGAATATCATTGCTGGAAGCAGGACTCTAAGTTTTTAGGCTTTTTAGGCCTTTTAGGTTTTTATGGCTTACTGGCATTTCGAGGTGTATGGTTTGGCCTAGGATGTGGTAATACAGCTCAGTAGTCACTGTTGTCTTCAGCTTCTGCTCTTGGATCTCATCTTGGCACCCAGAGCAAATGAGATTGTTAATCTGAAAGAAGGTTATATTTGATGATGGTACAGTCTGTGGAGGGTTGCAAAAACTTTCGATCGAGGCTATTTGGTGTGTTGTTTTCTAAACTGCACTATCCCTTCTATACCAAAACTCAGAAGAAAACAAACCACTCACATACTAATACTAAGCTAGTTGTAATGGTACATGTCTGTGATCCAATTACTGAAGAGGCTGGGGCAGGAGAATTGCCATGAGTTCAAGGCAAGCCCAGGCTTCAGAGTGAAACCCTATCTCAAAAGAAAAAAAAAAAGCACTCCTAGTGAACTCAAACGTACTCATCAAATGTGAGACCACTGCGCTTCTTGTGAGTGCAGCTTAGACGTATCCTAGCAGCCCAGCCCGTCTGTGTCTTTTGTCTATGGAGAGAGTGAGGAATTCTCAAGTGAGCCTGCCAAATCCTAGACGTTCCCTGTCTCTAATAAACTTGGGCTGAGAATTCCTTCGAGGAGGTTCTTGGCTTTCATGTGCTCAAGGGATGCTAATTCCATTTGTCAGCGGCTATTATGTCCTCCCCTAGCCCAGAGAAAACAGCAACAAACCAGAGACTCTTGGTCAGGTTGGACTTTGAGACATGAGCTACAAAGTGCAGACTTATCTAGAACTTACAATCCTCCTGTTTCAGCCTCTGCCTCCCAAGCGCTGGGGTCACAGACATGAGCTGCCCCGCCCCCCGCCCCCCACACCCCACACCGGGCTTTCAAGAGACATTCCCTACTTCCAGGGCTTGAGAGAAAGGAAACACTGGGTCAGTTATCTTCAGCTCTTTGCTTCTGCTGCAGCCACTCAGGAGTCTTCCCTACTAGACCGTGTCTCAGGCCCTTGTAGAGTTACCAGGTTGTACTCACAGATCCACATAGCTGGCCCTGCAGGTCACTGTGAATTCCGGGGAATGAGATCTACATATGTGGGTAAGGTTCTCTACAGTGTAGCAGCTCACACCCCAGGTCCATCAGGACCCTGGTCCATGATCGCAGCCTTCTAAGCTGCCAAGTATCCCACAAGATCGTGCCTGGTTCTAAATTCTACTGCTCTAACAAAGCCAGGGCATAACCCCCATGCAATGATATTTCCCCAGACTAGATGTACTTTACCCATTGGAGTAATTCTTGTTTCCAGGGAACAGAATGAGACAAGTTTGTCAAATTTGTCCAAAGAGGATGGTAGTGGGTTGTGTGTTTTTGACTTAGTTACTTTACCCCGAAATGTTGTCAAGGAAAAGCCCCAGGGGCGGGGGCTAATAACCTGTCACACATTTGCTCTGCAAATGTCAATAGCTTCATCCCGATTGCTCGACACTGATGCCTTATTCTTCATTTTGCAGATCAGCCATCATGGCGAACCTTGCCTACTGGCTGCTGGCACTCTTTGTGACTGCGTGGACTGATGTTGGCCTTTGCAAAAAGCGGCCAAAGCCTGGAGGGTGGAACACTGGCGGGAGCAACCGCCACCCATCTCAGGGTGGTGGCACATGGGGGCAGCCCCATGGTGGCGGCTGGGGCCAGCCCCATGGTGGTGGCTGGGGACAACCCCATGGTGGTGGCTGGGGACAACCTCATGGTGGTGGCTGGGGACAACCTCATGGTGGTGGATGGGGTCAGCCCCATGGAGGTGGCTGGGGTCAAGGAGGGGGCGCCCACAGTCAGTGGAACAAGCCGAGCAAGCCGAAAACCAACATGAAGCATGTGGCAGGTGCTGCTGCAGCTGGGGCAGTGGTGGGGGGCCTTGGTGGCTACATGTTGGGGAGTGCCATGAGCCGGCCCATGATCCACTTTGGCAACGACTGGGAGGACCGTTACTACCGTGAAAACATGTACCGTTACCCTAACCAAGTATACTACAGGCCAGTAGATCAGTACAGCAACCAGAACAACTTCGTGCACGACTGCGTCAACATCACAATCAAGCAGCACACGGTCACCACCACCACCAAGGGGGAGAACTTCACAGAGACCGACGTGAAGATGATGGAGCGCGTGGTGGAGCAGATGTGTGTCACCCAGTATCAGAGGGAGTCCCAGGCCTATTACGACGGGAGGAGATCCAGTGCAGTGCTTTTCTCCTCCCCTCCCATGATCCTCCTCATTTCCTTCCTCATCTTCCTGATAGTGGGATGAGGGGAGCCTTCCTGCTTGTACCTTCTCGTTCCTGTGGTCGAGGCTGGGGGAGGGGTTATCCACCTGTAGCTCTTTTCATTGAGGTGGTGTCTCGTTTCTTGCTTCTCTCTTTGTCCCCCATAGGCTAACACCCTTGGCACTGATGGGCCCTGGAAAATGTACAGTAGACCAGACCCTGTTCGATCCAGATTCCTTTGAGTCCATCATGGGCCAGTGCTAACACCGGGCCAATAAGAATATAACAGCAAGCAATGGCTGGCTAGTGGGGGCTTTGTTTTGGTCTAGTGAGTAAGTAGTAGTGTGACCCCTGATTACTACCTAGAGTCCACGGTGACAAGGACACAGATAACTTAGCATAGGTGAAGGGTTCTACAACCAAAGAAGCCACCGTTTGGGCATGGTGCCCTGGGAAACAGCCTCCCGCTTGGGATAATTGAGCATCCATCCACATGTGGCATTCTTTCTTTACTAACATAAACTATAGCTGATTAAGGCAACAGGGAAAAATCAAATCATCCTACTGACACTGAAAGCAAACCTTCATTCATTTCCAAGGAACTAGAATGATTTTTTCACCTTGCTTGGATAGAGCCAGGAGATTTTGACTCTGAGGAGAGCCAGCCCTATGAAAGTGTGGCCCTCCAGTGAGGGGAGACATGGTTGGAGTACAAAGGCCAGAGACTCACATTTCTTCATTTCTGTCTCATAATTGACAGAATCTAGACTTAGGTCATGCCCTTAGTTGCTGTTCTTGTATTTGAACCACCAATGTCAAAGAGACAATCTAAAAGTTCTCCGAGGCTGCAGATGAGAGACATAGGGTCCATTCCAAAGAGGAAAAAGAAATTGCTAACATTGTTTAAGCAAGGCAAACTTTGTTCCTTAAATCGTTCCATATTTTCCCTGAGCAGACATACACAACTCTGCAATGGCATCAGCCCACGGTGTGGGCGTTCTATGTAGAATATATAAAATATAACTGCAGGCTTAGGCCTTCTGTTTTAAAGCATCTGAAGTGTGTGAGACACCATTTTGTCCAGTACTAAATGCTCGCTCTGTAACCCTCAGGCTTTCAACATGCACTTAGTTCCGTATATGAATCCAAAGTGGGCCCCTAGCTGGTCTTTGAAATCTGCACGACCTTCACATTTTCCATATTTATAGCATTGCATGTATTTGTTTTGTCATATAAAAGTTTCTAAATGTTTGCTGTCCGACTGACATTAAATAGGAGCTATGATGAGCACCCCTGTGGGGTTTGTTCTCTGTCTGATGCTTCTGGCCCTGTGTGGCTGGGGTGGCTTGGGGCTCATGAGAGCCAGGTGGTGGTTGACTTCACATACCTGTTCCTGATGGACCTCAGTTCTTACCTCTGGTCATGGGCTAGTTTATTTCTGCTGCCTTTTCATTTTTCCCTTAAACCACAAAGGCACTTCTGGGCTGGGGCAGGGGAAGGGGGTCTCATTCTCTGGAAGAGTGAGCTTTCTTTCTTTGTAATGTGTTTCAGTATTTTTCCCTAGATATATGTCTGCACCACATGCATTGCCCTCAGAGGTCAAAAGTGGGCAGGAGGGATCCCCTGGAACTGAAGGTACAAATATTTGTGAGCCACTGTGTGTGTCCTGGGACTCAAACCCAGGTCCTCTGCAAGAACAGCCAGTGATCTTAATTACTGAGCCACTGGTTTACCCCAGGGGAGGTGGGTTTTTTTTTTTTTTTTTTTTTTTTTTTGGTCCTTAATTCAGATTCATTTTCTCTCTCCTCTGTCCCTCCTGATTTGTTTGGACCAGGCTGTGGTGATGGAGCCCAGGGCTTCATACATACTGGTCTACATCTCAAGCCCTAAATAGAGGGTTTTGGTTTTTGTTTTTTGAGATGATGTTGCTTTTTCTCACTGAGCAGCCTAGAGTGGTCTGGAGCTCATCAGGTAGTCCAGACTGAACTTGAACTCCCATCAGTTCTCCTGCCCCAAGTGTTGGAATTATAAAGGTGAACATGCCTGGCTCGGACATAGATGTTCTTTTTCTTTTTTTTTTTTTTTTTTTCCTTTTGAGACAGGGTATCTCTACATAGCCCTGGCTGTCCTGGAACTCATTATGTCAAATAGGCTGGCCTTGAACCCACAGAGATCCACCTGCCTCTGGCTCTTGAGTGCTGGGATTAAAGGTGTGCACCACCACGCAGCTTAGAAATGAAACTTAAGGGCTGGAGAGATGGCTCAGCGGTTAAGAGCACTGGCTGCTTTTCCAGAGGTCATGAGTTCAATTCCCAGCAACCACATGGTGGCTCACAACCATCCATAATGAAATCTGGTGCCCTCTTCTGGCCTGCAGACATACCTGCAGACAGAACACTGTATACATAATAAATAAATCTTTAAAAAAAAAAAAAAAAAAAAAAAAGAAATGAAACTTAAGTTCCAGAGTGCCCTTTAAATTGCTCTGCAATTTCAGGTTCAATCTTTTGGCCCAAAAGGCCACACTTGCAGTTCATCCTGTTCAGGTGTCCGTTGTAAGGGAAGGCACCAATGAAACCATGTGATTGCTCACCTGGTGGAAAATTTCCTTAGCGGCTGTCACATACAAAGGCAAGAAGAAGCGGTGGTGGAGACCACAATGTTCCCTCCCACTGACGCTCCTGCTCTGATGGCGCCACCTGCAGGCCTGTGAGGCTCATCCCAACCCTGCTGGGGGACGTCCCACTCCGAGAATTAAAGCAGCTACGACTTTCTCAGGTCACATAGGAGAGCTCTCAGGGAGCGACTCCACCAAGCAGGAGAGAAGCCTAGAGACAGAGACCTGGGCGAGTGCTTCTCTTGAGGTCCGGGAGGAGAGTACAGAGAAGGTAGGGGGCGGGGACGGCTGTGGGTGTGGCCATTGCTAGGAGATCAGTCTGCAGGATAAGGAGGCAGCTTTGACCAGAACAGCTCTGAACAAGCTGGTTGCACCTGTTCCCTTGGACAGGGTACGCGCTGTTTGTAGAGGACGTTTGAGGCATTGGGAAAACCTGATGCTGATTCCCGGCTCCTGTAGTAATCACAGAGTTGAGTTTGTACCAGAGATGAAAAGATACTGAGACATCATCATTTGCAAAATAACAACACAAACTCTCAAAAGCACGACTTAACTGAAAATATGCCTCAGAGTCAGCCCATAACAAAAGTTCTTATAACCATTTCCACCCTACCTTTTGTGCATTTTCCTACTTGTTTAGAAGTAAACTCTTCATGGTCTGGCAATCGTAACTGCTCAGCTGCCCAGGTGAATGGTAAGACCAGGCCAGACTGAGCAACTGATGTCACCTCCTGGTTGTCCCGCCGTTCCTGAACTCTGACTCCTGCAAGTTCTGCCAAAAGAATTCTTACTTTAAAAGTAACTAACTCTGGGGAGACAGCTCGGTCACGCTTGCTGTGCAAACATGAGGGACCATTCAATCCCCAAAACCCACATTAAGAAGCCAGGCATGATGGTGTTCATTTGTAGTACAGTGCTGGAGAGGTGGACCGCCTGGTTAGCCAACATTGCCTACTGGGGGATCTCCAGGCCAATGAGAGACCTGTCACAAAAAATAAAGTGGACAGCTTCTGAAGAATAAAACACAAGACCTCTAGCCTCCGTATGCACCCAAATATATGAACACACCTACAGAGAGGGTTTTGTTTTTAAGTAAATACAACAGTCTTTCCTTATCTGTCCCCAACAGAGTGTTCTAGAGAACTGCCATGTGCTGCCTTTATCCCCCAACTTCTCCTTCAAGGACTCCAAGGTGTCTTTAGCCTTTGGAGGGAAATGGGTCTGTACGGGTTTCTACTCCAGTAGGAGGCCTAATCCAGAACCTCAGATTTTCCAGGCCTGTGGCCTGACCTGGCCAGCTGCCCAAGCATTCTGTGATCATTTCTACCTACCCCAGGTGACATCTCTGGTTCCCCAGAACTCTACCCCATGCTGGGATTTGGCTACTCTAACCTATTTTCATCCTTTGTCTTCCTTTGAGTCCTACCTACATTGTCCATAAACCACAACTTGGCCCACGTGCTTTTTCAGGGTGCCTCAAGGAGCTCTGCTCCTTGAACTTCAATGTACATATGAATCTGCCAATCCCAACTCCTGGGTCTTACAACCAGTTCCTAGATAATGCTGTGTTGGACACGTGGGCCTGTAGCACAAGGCCTTGTATGTTCCCACACTGGAAGCTGCATTGGAAACCCCTGGAGAACTTGTTACACAGAGTGATGGGTCCCACCCATAGAGTTTCTGATTCCTGAGAACTGGGATGGGGCCTGGAAATGTAAATTTCTAACAAATTCCTGGGTGAGAACATATTACTGGTGCAGACATTATGCAGAGAAATGTCTTGTCCTTATGGAAGATCACATAACAGAAGACTGTCCAGCTCCGACATACTCACAAAGCCAGAGACCAGACATCAGTCTGGGAATACTCTTAGGAAACAACTGGGCAAATGACAAAAGGAGTGTGCAAAGGGAGTGATGAAGTCGCTCTCGTACTCTGCTTCTCAGTTTATGTGCTGATGTTTCCATCTGCCCATTTCTTACTGCCTCATGGCTGAGGGCATTCTTGTGCAGCTCCACTTGGGGTGTGCCTTACAGACAGTGCAACCTTAGCTCCAGCAAATGGCACACACTGCTTCTCACCTCACCATCTCTCAAGCATGAGCTCTCTGGAGCCAGCCAACCAGTGCATGCTTCCAGCACTCACATGTGCCTAAGCCACTCTAGGCTAGTTAAATGCAGGCGGTGAGACTGCAGGCCTAGCGTGTACTCTGTAGTTTCCAGAGTCTGTGCTGTCTGCAAGCTCCCGGATGATATATTACTCCTGATCTGAAGACCAGAAGCTGAAAAACAAGGAAGCCAAGGTTCATGTCATTTATATTCTTCCAGCCTTGGACTGTAGTGAATATGTGGGGGCTTCTGAAATGCAGACTTTTTTTTGTTTTTGTTTTTTTCGAGACAGGGTTTCTCTGTGTAGCTCTGGCTGTCCTGGACTCGCTTTGTAGACCAGGCTGGTCTCGAACTCACAGAGATCCGCCTGCCTCTGCCTCCCGAGTGCTGGGATTAAAGGCGTGCGCCACCACCGCCCGGCTTGAAATGCAGACTCTTAAAAGGGCATTCAAAGTCAACCTGAAGCCTTGTACCTGTGGGAAACTCCTGACAGCACTTGGTCCTGGGAAATCATTGAGAAGGCACTCATTTAAGCCTGGGAAACTGAAAAGGGTTTTTGGCTTGGCATTGCTCAGCTGCTAGTTACTGCCTCTCTTCTAAAGATGCCAGAAAGATTGCAGTTGAAGTGGACAGAGCCCAACTGGAGGGCTGAGGCCCAGTGAGAGACTCACAGACAGCCCCCTGCTGAAGTGGGCCCGCTCCAGAGACCTCAAGAGAGCACCCTGTGGAAGGGCGTGGCCAAGGACCAAGAGAGAGCCCATGATCTGTGAATTGCCACGAGAAACCTGGGGAGACAACGGCCTATTTAAGGATGTGGGGGCAGATCCCAAGAGCTCCTCTTCAGAGAGTTCATGCTTGAGAGATGGTGAGGTGCGAAGCAGTGTGTGCCATTTGCTGGAGCTAAGGCCTCACTGACTGTAAGGCACACCCCAAGTGGAGCTGCACAAGAATGCCCTCGGCCCTGAGGCAGTAAGAAATGGGCAGATGGAAACATCAGCACATAAACTGAGAAGCAGAGTACGAGAGAGAGGCTCCTACCACAGGCAAACCCAGGAAGGCCACGGGAAGCTGCACCTTTACAGAGCAAGCCTGGGGTGGCAGAGGAGGCGTGGCATAAGGCCTGCCACAACCGCTAAGCAAGTGAGTGAGGTTTGAGGCTTGCACGCTCTGAGGAGACCACGAAACACAGGTAGAAGAATAATCCCTGTCTTTGAGGGTGTGGCAAGGCTCAGATGAGCAAATAGCTGCCCCCAACCCCCAGGCCTAGAAGCCAAGGACTAGGCCACACCGTGCAGCAGCTGCCCTGAGGGCGTACAGCTAGCTCAAGTGGCAGCCTGAGCTCAGACTGGCTTGCTCCCCCACGGCTGCCTGCCTGCAGAGTGATTGAGCAACTGAGGCAGACTGACCACCACGTGGCCTATGGAGGAGTAGGCCCCCGAGCCCAAACAAAAGTGAGGCTACCGTAATAATGCCAGAGCCAGGTTTCCACTGAGTGATTGTTCCTGCAGACAGACTACAAACCAAGGTACCATCAAAGGGCCTGCCCCTGAGGGTGTCTGGATTGGTATCCTTTCTAAAAGATTAGGGTTGGTTCTTAGGTAATAGGTGCTTATAGGTATTAATAAATACAGTTTAATAAAATTTACAGTCACACTTGGACAGGCATTTGGTGGCATCGTTGAGGGCCCAGAACCTGGCAGGGGCATCTTCTGCTTCCCTTGTTTCTTTTGCTGTTTTGTTTGGTTTGTTTGTGAGGGTGGTTTATACAGGATCTTATGTAGCTCTGACAGACTCATGGAAATCATCCTACTTTAGCGTGCCCAGCTGCCCTCGGATATTTCTAAGGAGTCTATTCTAGCCAACAGAATTAGTGCCCTACTGGCAGTGGAGCTTGTACCTTATTTCAGAACTGACATCAACTAATTTCACAGGTGAGCTCTCTCCAGGGAAGACTCAGACTTTCTTGTACAACCATTGTCTTTATCCTAAGACCATCAAGTCACCTCAGACCTTCAGCAGACTAAGTTTCTCTGTGTAAGTTGTCCACAATTCCTACAAGGAAACAAGGAAGGTGGCATCTGGGGCCATGTGGTTTCTCTGAGATGGATATGGGACTCATGGGTTCAAGAGGCATATGTGAGATAAATAGTAATCTTCTTTTCAAAATTATAACAGAGACTTCTAGGGGTAGCTGTCTCAAAGCCACATCCAGCGGAAAGAGGCCCCTGCCTCTCATCCCATGAGCCCAGAGATGATTCTTCCAGCTGTTGCTTCTGGGTTCAACATTTCACTGACAACCCAATAGATCAAGGAATTAGGTCTCAGAGGTCCATTGCTGCCCCATATGGCCCCAGGTCACACTCTTTCTGAGACACTGGCTCCTCCAAAAATTCTAAGGATCCAGTTTTGAGCCTTGGGTTTCTCCGTGTTTCTCTGGCTGTCCTGGACTCACTTTGTAGACCAGACTGACCTCGAACTCACAGAGATCTGCCTGCCTCTGCCTCCTGAGTACAGGGACTAAAGGTGTGCGCCACCACACCCAGCTTAAGTCCAGGCCTCTTACATCTCTTATCTACCTCTTCTTTCCTGGATCGACTACAACACCATGTAATATTTAACTTCATGTCCTATAGATAACCGAAGTGTGGCTGTGAGAGACAAGGGGATTCAGAGAAAGCTTAGGTGTTTGAACCTAGTGTGTCCACATCTGTGAACTCAAGACCCTTACTCAGAACACATTAAGGCAGGGAGAGGAGGAGTGGGCACAGGCTGGGGACCTCCCTTTAAATTTTTTCTCTCAGCCTTGCAAATACCACAGATTTTTAAAATAAAGTCATTACTTCTTATAAATGTCCTACATGACAATAATTTTTAAGTTCTTATTTTGGATGAACTGGTTGCATTATGTCAACCCAAGGCCCCTCTCATACCTAGACATTAGTAGATTTTCACACTGGTACCTTTCGGCCAATTCAACCACCTACACAGTCCCTCCTGACCTTCCCAGGGACAATCTTGGTGACCCTCTAGATGGTGGCAAGTACTGCAGAAATTTCTTATAGCATAAATATTAGTTATACTTTCTTTCTTTTTTTTTTTTTTTTGGTTTTTCGAGACAGGGTTTCTCTGTATAACAGCTCTGGCTGTCCTAGACTCACTTTGTAGACCAGGCTGGCCTCGAACTCACAGAGCTCCGCCTGCCTCTGCCTCCCAAGTGCTGGGATTAAAGGCATGCGCCACCACCGCCCGGCCTAGTTATACTTTCTTTTGCTGTCATCAATACCTGAAAAATAATTTAATGGAGGAAAAGTTGGCTCTGATGCACTGTTTCTGGTTTCAGTTCATAGTCACTTGGCCCCATTGTTGCAGGTGTGCTATGGCAAAATTCATGGTGGGAAGGATGTAGTGGAGTAGAAAGCAGAAAAGAGGCAGACAGGAAGAGTCAGGAATAACACAGTCCCTCCAAACACACCCCCAGGGACCCACCTCCTCCAAGGAGGCTCTGCCTTCTAATAGCCTGTTCAGTGTGAACTTATTGATGAATTAACCCATTGATGAAGCTGGTGTTGGCACTATTCAATCATCTCTCAGTGAATGCATCCACCACAGAGGAACCACACCTTCAGCACACGAGTCTTTTGTAAATACTCCATGTCTAAGCCCTGACAACCTGTCTCAGATCGTGAGGCTCCACAGATCAGACGGCCATAGACCACTCATTCCCAAAAGGGACTGGCAAACACTTGATTCTGAATTTGGACCCTCAGAGCCAACTTGACTTTAACATATTTTTTTAAATTTTATTTTATTTTAAATTTCAAAATACATATACAGCATTCTCATACAATGGACTATTACACAGCAACTAAAAACTATGTGTCAAAAAATTTATAATTATTTAAGGATCTGTACAAATGTAATAAACATATATAATTTTTAAAGTTAAAAAATTTTAATTATATATATTGTGAAATTCAGAGTACAAATCTATAAGTATACATATATAGATATATAAATATTTTTAAGAAAGCAAAGAAATGAAGTATACAGAAAAAATTACCAGAAATAATATTGTTAGTGGTAGTTACCACAGATGGTGATTTTTCTTTTTTTTTTGGGGGGGGGGGGTTCGAGACAGGGTTTCTCTGTGTTGCCCTGGCTGTCCTGGACTCACTATGTAGACAAGGCTGGCCTCGAACTCACAGAGATCTGCCTGCCTCTGCCTCCCAAATGCTGGAATCAAAGGTATATGCCATCACGCCTGGCTAATTTTTATTTCCTTTTGTACTTTTTCATATTTCCAAAAAATATGGTGTGATGACTAATTTTATGGCTCTAGAGATTCCCGAGTTAAACATTAATCTGAGAGTGTCTTTTGAGTGTTTACAGGTGAAATTAGCATTAAACTTGACAGGCTGTGCAAAGGGGACTATTCTCACTACTGTGTTGGGCAGCATCCAATCCCTCAAGGACCTAACTGACAGAAGGATGGAAGGAAGAGGAATTTGCCCATTATGAGTCCTACCTGCCTGCCTCAGCTGGGGTGTCCACCTCCTCAGCCCTGTGACTGGGGTTTACACCAGTGCTGTTGATTCTTGAGCCTTTGGACCAAAAACACACCCTGGCTTTCCTGGCTTTCCTGGCTCTTCAGCTAGAAGAGAGTAGATCACAGGATGTCTTAGCCTCCATCATTATAGGAGTCAATTCCTCATAATGAATCTCACACACACATGTATAACATATGTGTATTTTTCCATATGTTGCAATACTTTGGGCTCTGTTTTTCAGGAGATCTCTGTTTTTTCACAGTGTGAACAGATATTGCTCCTATAAAGGGAAAAAAATTAGTGATTATTACTTCTAATCCCCTCAGAGCACACCCTATCCTGGCCCACTGCCTTTGAGGGTCCTGTCTTTAGCACTGATTCGGTCTACTCTCTGTGCCTTACCCTTGTCACATCTGGCCTTATCAGGTCTTCAATTCAAATAGCTGACGTCCAGAGACTCTTATCTGTCACAAGCCCAAAGGCATGCCATTAGTTCTCCCAGAAATATACTATGGAAACGTTTCGTCATTGGCTTACCGTGGTGCTTAGCAATCTGACACAGAGGTCACCTTCTCCCTGCAATGTTTCCCCCTGTTCATGTCTGTGTTGTAATCACCTCTCCTTATAAGGACCTCAGCTGTGTTTGGATTATGGCTCACACATATGACTCATGCTAATCACCTCATCTCTCCTTTACTGACTTGATCTCCAAATACAGTCACATTCTGAGGTACAAGGAGTTAAAAGCTCAAGCTATACGTTTTCTGGGGACACAGTTCAGTTCTCGACACCATCTCTTTGTAAGCATCCAAGTAGAGTGCCTGTTCTGTACAAGTCCTAACACACCCTCAGGACTGTGTGGGCTTTCTGGGTTCTCACCCTGGTATCTCCTGAAGATATTGCTGGTATCTGGTATACTCTGTGCCCTTGCACAGATGGAAGCCACTGCTCAGCACCCGCTTTAGGATTGCCAAGTGTGCCACCTGCTAGTGCCCACTGCAGAACAAACAGAAATGTTTCCATTCTGAACATAGCTCAATCACCACACCACCATGTCTGGCACCAAGGAAAAAGTTTCATGTTCAACCAAATTTGTTTAGTTTGGCTGATATCTGTGAAGATGCAAAAGCTCTCCTCTCAGACAGATAATGTTCCTCCCACACAGATAATGTGGCAAACAGTCCTGGCAGAAAGCTAGACTAATTATGAGTTAACATGAAGCAGTGAGTGTTGGTTCTAATTCAGTAGGAGCTATGAAAAGCTGGCAAGATCCTCTGCCTTCAGGAGGAAAAGCCCACCCTGTGGGCATGCCTGCCACGATGTTCACCAACACCACTCAGTTATGGGATGGGCCCTTACATGAGGAGGCTTCCTTCCGTTCAGCCTCATAATAAAGCTCACCTGTCCAAGAGTCCAGCTTCAACATAGAAGGAAATCCACTTGGAAGATTGTAGACTTGTATACCAGAGAACTCAATGAAAGGAAAGACAGCAGACACTGGTCTTTCCTCACAATCCATTTGGAAAACCCTTTCTCAACACAGCAGCTTACTAAACTGCGAATAATGACTCTTTTGAGGGCTCGTAACTGAAAGTGGGAGGTTGTGAAAAAAAAGTAGAAATAGTACAAGGTTCTTGAGCGTGCACAGACCAAAGGTTAATTCAGAATCAAACTAATGTTTTCTGAGGTATGCTCTCTGAAGGAAGGGATGAATGTTGCCTGCACTGTGGAAGTTGCTTCATGCACCAGACAAGTCCAGCAACTACCTTCTCTACTCATTCTAAGTGGCTCCTCATAGAGACTGTTTCAGTACCTTCCTTCTACCTGGGGGAAACTTGGTGGTTTTTCCTCCTGACTTCTCATTCTGTCCAGATGTTGTTTCTCTACCTCACAAGGAAATTATGCAAGTGACTGAGGGCACACCCATGTCACACTCTAAGATGTTTGGCAAACCTGGGTTATGTAAATGTCAGGTATTGCAAAAGGAGGATTCCCCTGTGGCTCAGCTTCCCAGAAACCCACTCTGCGTTTCTCCTCACTTACCACACTTGCTCCCTCTCCTCTGGGCCTTGCTGGATCTCTCAAGATGGCTCAATCCTGAGTTGTCTCTGGGATGCCTTGGCCTTTCCTGCATTGACTTTTTTACCTGGCCTTCCTCGCTTGTGTGTACCCTCACTGTCACTCACTTCCATTGGCTGTTGGCTCATATCCAGCTGCAACATTCTGACATTTTTTCCATGTGACAGTTGAAGTGAAATGAATAGATTCCACTCCTGAATAGTCACCCAGCAGAAATGGAAACTACATTTGCCAAGAGACCCACACAAGAATTTTCATAGCAGTAGATTCATTAACAAAAGAGAAACAGACAAGCAGACTGTGGTCTGTTTATATAGACAAGTGCCAGCGACGAAAATCCAAAGATCATGTCTCTAAGACAACGATGCTGGCTTATCTCACACACGTACATGTTGTTGAATAAAAGAAGCAAGCCATAAAGGAAAACCTACCTGTGATTTCATCCATATTCCACACAAAAGACAGGGGTGTCTAGTCTGATAGTAGAAGTCAAGACATTGGGTGCCATTGAGGATCTGATTGTTGGGAATAATCTACTGCATACATAGATAGAGGTGTAGAGTTTGTTTAAAATTATTGAATTATGTATTGTGTGTGTGTGTGTGTGTGTGTGTGTACTTTTCTGTATGTAATATTTCAATAAGAACACTTGAAATGTTGAGTCTCTAATTCCTATCTCTTGTCAGATCTAGTCCCAAGTAACCTTCTTGGCATTTTCCTATCTGGCTCTGCAGCTGGCAATTGCTTTCTCCACCAAAGCTAACCTGCACAGAGAGCTTTGATTTGAGACCAGGGGTTATCACAGATTCGGTCTCTGGCACCAACCTCTCTGTTCTTTGTCAATTGCCTTTACAGCCCTAAACACTTTGTTAGTGCTTCTGGTAGGCCACTAATTAGCCTGTGAGCACAAGGCCTGTGCATTCAAAGCAGCCACTGCACACTTAAAATGCTTTATACTATTTCAGGGGAAGGGTCCTCCGAAATGTGTGTGTAAAGTTTGATAAGCTTTCATCGTAGCAGTCATGACAACGGCACTGTGGCACTTCATGCATGAATATGGGAACCAATTGTCATAGTCGACTGTGACCTCCCCCAAAGATCTCCAGAAGGCACAGTGTTGTCTGTGGAAGAGAGAGAGTTCTTCCTTCTGCCTTCAGGGAACAAAGGCAGATGCTCTCCTCTGATGTGCTAACCCCAGTGGCTGGAGACAGAGCTCTTGCCCAGCACCTGACAACCTCCCTAAGGGTAAAGACCACCCAGGATTATGACAGTGGCACCAAACAAGAACTGTCCCCATTTGTCTGTTCCAAGTAATTTCATCCTCAGGAATGTCCTTTTGAACATTTACCTGCTGGTTTAAGGGCGACACAAGCTAGGTTCCAAAAAAACCTGGGACAAATGGCCAACTGAGGCGTTAACATATCAAAGCAGACTCTGGCTGCAGACTCTCTCAGCACAAGTACCTGTTACAGAGTTCTGGGTACCCTGATCACTTCTCACCCCACCCCCTACCCTAAACCTCTCTCCCCTGAGCTTTGCTTCCCTTCCCCTAGCTTCTCTTTTCCGTATAGCCCAGCCATTTTGGCCACAAGTTCTCTTGACCTCTTTGTCGTCTTTCTCTTGGTCCCTCTCCCGGTTTCCTCTGCTGACTTCCTGTCTCTTTTCTTCCTCTCTCGCCCCACCTCCCTTCACTCCCACCCTCCCCACCAACCCCTACACTGCTCTCACGCGTGGTCTACTCTGCTGGCCATGTTCAGTCTCCCAGATGCCTCTGGCTGTTCTCTCCCTCACATCTACAATAAAAACCTTCTCTCCATACCGAGGATCAGTCACGTCCTCGTTTTCACTCAACACAAACTGCACATCAAGTTGTCAGCCCATCATTCAGGAGTCAAGAGACTCTCAAATTCTGGCTTACTCATGCTTTCAAATTATTAGGGACAATGAGAAACATAGAACAAGAAACCTTAAGCTGATGGAAGAACATGGCATTATCTGCCCCTCCTCCAGTCTTCCAACCTTCAACTGGAAATCTCCAACCTTTCCCAGTCCACTCATTACTGGACCACCCAGGGGTCACTTAAAAATAACCCTCCCCTGGTCCTGCTCTCTAGGTCTCCTCTGTTTTCTCTGGAAGCAAAGTCTACATCATACGCCCCTGCTCCTTCCTGCAAACAACAGCCTTTAATCCTTCTTGCTGTACATCACAGTGCTTCCAAGACAAAATACCAGAGTCTGCCTGCTTATGAACAACACAGGTTCATTTCTCATAGGATGTGGGTGGGAATGTATTACTCACTTTATTGTCCCTATTACCACCTACCCATGATACCAATAAGGAAGATTTCTTTTGCTCATAGTTTGAGAGAATTCTGTCCATGATTTATTGGCCTCTGTTGTGTGACTTTTCCTAAGGAGATGTAAACAAGTAGCTATTTACCCCAAATAGGCTACCAAGGACAGACTAAAGAAAATATTCTACCCAAGTCTAGGTTAGTGAACCAGTGAATTTACTGAGGTTGTTGGAGAAATGTAAGTAATGGGGTAACCTACAGGAATGTGGACAACTAAGGCAGGTGCATGACCCTTCTTGTGGACTGGGCGGCCCTAAAACCCAATCGGAAAGTAGTTGGTGATTCTCTAACAGTTATGCTACTGTTGCACCAATCAGCATCTCTTGCCCGGTATGTAGTAATTGAAGACCTATATAGCCAAGCAGGACCGCTGATGACAATTCTCCCCAAGCAGCCCATATAAGACCTACTAGCACCACCAAACCCAGCAGCATAGAGGGAGCTTCCAGTTGACCCCTGTAATAGGTTAGAATTAGTAAGGATTCTTCAAGGCCATGAAGATAAGCCTGGCATCTGGCAGCACATGGTTCTGGGCAACCATTGACAGAGTACTCTCAAAGCTCCGGAATCTGAAAAAAAAGACTCATAGCTTGGCATTATTTACAGCTGCTAATAGCCTTGTGAGACAGGTGGAGCCCAGACTGGACTGAGGCCTACAAAGGAGGCCGGGTGGGGGAATGGCTATAAAGCCGTAAAAGTCTTGGAAATTGTAGGTTTCCCTGAGAGAGTTCAAGAGTCCACGGATCATTTTGGAAGCCCATGAGATGACCCCCTATATGAACTTGGGGGTTTTGCATGACTCTCTCTTGCCCCATGATGGAGAAGACAGGAGAGAACTCACTGGAGATTAACTGACCTATGCCATATGCCCTGAGGACATGAGAAAACAGGCTGAGCAAAGAAAAGAACTCTAAGTTGCAGAGACTGACAGTGGTCAGTTGGCTGCAGAAGCAAATATGCCTAAAATGGTGTAAATAGGCTTAAGGTATGCTTCTGGGAAATTTGGGACTGGCTTAAGCCACATTGGCAGGAGCAAAGCAACTGTGAGGCAATTCCTATTGAGGAAGCCAAGGAATTGCTGTTATAGACCTTAAGGCCTGACCTGTGAAGAACACACAGGCTGATGAGACTATGGAGCTGATTGCATAAATCAGCAAAGCTAGGCCCAGAGGGAGCCGACTCAAGCTGAAGATAATTCTGCCATAATTACCAGAGCTATACTTTTGACCAAGATGCCCGAATGAACTGGCATCAGAGAATTTCAATGTCCTTTCAAAAACAATTAAAGTGGGGTTGATTAAACGTTCTTAGGTATTAAGTGTTTACACGTATTGGATTATAGGTGTTAGATATTGCAGGTTATAGGTGCTTTATAGGGGGTGATTGTTAAGTATTAATAAATTTAAGTGTTTTAAATAAAAATTTTTTTCAGTTACAGACCCCCATCTTGATTTCTCCATATCCTAAATCCAAACTGTGAAATGTCTTCAGCGATAGATGCTTACCATCTAGCTCTGGCATGTAACTAACTTCAGTGACAGTAACTTTTACAATTTATGAGACTTTGAGGGCTTCCCTGGCCAACTACTAATAGGAATATCCCTTCCCACTCACACAGTGTCTTCATTTAAACTCTTTGACTTCTTTTTTTAAATGTTCTTCCAGATGCTTTTAAAAGTCTATAAGATTGCCATTCATGGTAGCAAGCAGATCAGCCTAGTCTACATAGTGAGTTCCAGGCCACCCAAAGCTACATGGTGAGACCTCTTTATCTCAAAAAAAAAAAAAAGTAAAAAGTAAAGAAAGAAAGAAACAAAGAAAGAAAAATATATAAGACATAGTGGCATTATACAGTGAAATTATCTTACAGAGGATGGTCAAGATCTCTGAAAACCCACCATCATCTATTCCAGTGATACTGGGCAGCTAAGGAGATGCTGAGAAAGAGATCCAATACAACACGAAAAGATCTCATCATGTCTGTCAGTTGCCCAGTCTAAAGGACAGTGTTGTACATGGCAGCATGTATAGAAGCCAGGACCCCTTCTAGCTCTCTATCAGCCACCTTTCATGAGCCACTCAGACTTCCCCATTCTGCTGCCACAGCAGGGCTGCTGTGTCTCCTCACCCCTCATGGTCTTAGCAGAACTCAGCCCAGCTCAGGTCCAAGGTTTTCACTCTCACCACCACACCTACCTCTGGTGTTGGGTCCTTGGTTCAGACATGCTGCAGCGCCATAGTCTTTGCCTTTCTATTGGCTACACATGGCTGTCAGAGGGGCTTGAAGTGGGCAAACAGTGGGAAACGTACACCACATAGATGGGGCGGGGTGAGGGGAGATAACCACCCACTCCAAGTCCAAGCTTTGTCATCTGCATTGTTTTATTAGGTATGTATTCTGTGAGCCAGTTCTCAGGCTTTAGAGCCTTCCAGATGCTGCCAGTACAGCATTTGACTCTGTTATTTTCTCCCTAAAAAGTCTGGCTTGACACAAATTTTGCCACAATTGCCTTTGAGTGTCCCTGACAGATTCCTTTTCTGTTTTGACTTTCTGTCATCCCCTCTTGAGTTCAGTTAACGAGTCCTACTTACACGCTACTCCAAATCACTCAGACCCACCAAGCTTCTCCTTCCTCATAAGGATCACACTCCACCATGGGTCTCAGTAAAGTCACCAAGGAGGCCCCATGTCCCTGCTGAATCAGTCCCTCCCTTAACTCTCCTGTGAACCCAGCCCTGTGCAGCTTGGTGAAGTGGGCATCAACCACTACCCTCTCATACCCAGCTTCCCAATAATGCCTGTCCGTTCTGTCTTGTCTGTCAGTTCTGACATCTGTAGGAACCTCACTGGACAATAATTAAATGTCCTGACTGCTCACAGGAGCCAGTCCATTGGATCCTACTTTGCCTTGTATTGCTTCAGGCTGGACAGCCGTGTTAGCCAGTTTTTCTGTTTCCACAGTGCTCTGAAGATCCCATCCACCTCCTCAGCCTCACAAACTAGGCTGTGGCACTTCTGAAGCTTTTTTAAAAGTCTTTTCAGCCCAAGCAGTTCATATGCTAAGCACTCCCTGGTTGCGTAGTGTTTGGTACTGGGTCATTATTAAGGTTCTACCTACATGCTGGATCGTGGATTTTTCATTTCCCTCATATGAAAGGTCAGTCCCAAAGGGTGTCCATTATCATCTTCACCTCACTCTTCTCCTCCTTGTTACCCAACTTTTCTCACAGGCTCCAAGTTTTTGGATCCCAGGAAGGGCCCTTTAGCATAGATCTAATTTGCATTCTCTTGCCACTGCACCCTGCGAGCTATAAGAAACAGCAAACCAACACCTCCATCTCCTCCCTTCTTCTACTCTCCTTGACAAATTAGAGATGAATGCATAGGCTATAGCCACACACCTTTTCCCTACTGTAAGCCCCACCCCCTATGCCTCCCACCCCTCAACCCCCTACCCCCCTTATACAGACAAGTTCTTTCTGGGAAAACAGCTCAAACTTATTTACATGTCTCATTACCCACAACACAAACCATGCAACTGATACCACAGCCTGCTTTCCACCCCGTATGTGAGAACTATAGGGATTGCAATATATTCTCTAATCTGTCAGAAGTTCAAGGAGCATCCCCATATTCACACAGTAGCTCATCAAGGAAGCACAGTACTCCATAGCCCGTAGAAGAAGATGGCCACCCTAAAACATCCCCCACGGATGCCCATTCTCTGACAGCTCAGCCCTATCACTCATGTCAAGGAGCATGTGACCACCACCCCCTCAAGGAAGCCCATCATCTTATATCACATGGGCAAAGAGCCAAGGTGAAACCGAACTTTTAAATTATTATTTAACACTTATTTATTACTAAATTCACTTATAACAAACACCATTAATTTCTTAACTATTAATCCTATAAATTCCTACAACCCCTTTAACCTATCCACTAAACCTATTGATAATCATAACAACTACTTTCATACCCTTTTAGAATGATACAGTCTCTGGGGCAGGTCCTCAGTCGTCAGGAAACCAGTCTCGGGGGTAGACTCTTTAACGCACTTAGCAGTCCTTTTTCTGGAATAGCTCAGACGCAGGTTCGTCAGGGTAAATTTGCTATCGAAGTCTCACTTTAAATAAGGCTTGAGGCTTTCTTCTCTCTGGGAGACCTCAGCGTCTGTAGGCCACCTTACTTCCTTCGTATCAGCAACTCTGCCGTTCTGCCTCAGTCTTTAAAGCTGGCCACAGTTCTGTTCAGGCCACTGTTCGGACAGGTCAAACCCCTCTAGGCAAAAGCTGAGCCACAGGGTTTAGTCCTTGGCCTTTTGCTGTCTTGCCGAGGCTTTCTCTGCTCACCAGCTTCCTTCTGCCTCAGGGAGATCTGGCCATTGGTCTACCAGAACTTTCTCCAGCAGGACTCTCGGAGCTCTCTCATATCGGGGGCCCTTAGCACGCACGCGCCTCTCTGGCGTCATCCACTTGTCCTTAAATAGGATCACTCCCTGTTCCACCTGCTTCAGCTTAATTTGGGCTCTGCCCACTTAGCAGTTGAAAGCAATGCCAGGTCATAAAGTCTTTCCTTCTTTCACCTGGCTTCAACCTTGTTTTTCAGTCCAAAGAGACTCCCCTCATTTCACCTGACTTCATCCATAAGCTGATAAGCTAATTGCTCACAGCAGTTGATCTTCATGCCCCGAATTAAGAGACTGTATCAGAAACTTAGGTATTCACTAAATCTAACTTATATTAACCTATCAGCCCCTACACCAAGGGGTACTGCTTGTTCCAATGATGCTCTGTCTCAAACAAGCTGGCCTTGGCCACATAAGTCAGTACTCAATACAAGGCCATGCAGCCACCCGTCCCCAATGCAAGGTCCCTGTTCATGTGCCAGTTGTGCTGTGGGACCTTTCCTGAGGAGGTACAAATTAATGTCTGTTCACCCCGGAGAGGACACTGATGATGGACTCAAGTCTAGCTCAGTACACCAGAGGCTACTTACAGGAATGTGGGTGAGGCGCATGCGTGACTGACTGACAGGAAGCCACACCACCATGAAGCTCACCGAGAAGCACAGGTGACGGACGACTCAGGCAGCTGAACCCTGGAGTTCCCCCTGCATGATTAAAGCTGGTGGCTCCACTGATCTCTCCACTGGTTCTGGAACTTTGGGAGGGGCTTTGTGAATCTTTTGAGTTTCTGCTTTCTGAGACTAGTAAGTTTTGTTTAGTCTTTAAAAGCCTCACTCTCTCTTCCTGGGATGGAAAGTTTCAGTTTGGAGGAACTTGCTCTAGCACAGCTCCATTCTCTGATATAAGAGTCCTCACCTCACTGCAGACAGGAAGCGAGAAGAGAGACAAGCAGGAAGAGGCCAGGTCAAGATGAAGTTCTCTAGGACTCCTCTTCCAACCAGGTTCCACCGTGTATGCTTCCACCTTCCACTGTGATGTGAGCAGGTCAGAGCCCTCTGGATCTGACCAGCATGGGAAGACTCTCACACACACCCTGGGAGGTGACTTCTGCCAATCTCTTGAGTGCCTCAATCCAATTAATTTCACAACCAAAATGAACCACAACATGGGAGTTCTAGATGAAGATGCCAGAAGGTAGGTACCTGCTCTCTCCTTCCCAGCCAGCCAGTCCCATGGCAGAAACAGTGAGGGATTTCCTCAACCTCTTCTACAAGGGTACTAGTCTCACTCATGAGGAGTCCTCCTTCATGATCTCTTAAAGTCCCATCTCATCTTGGAGGCTAGGATATTTTTCCTTCCTTCTTTCCCTCCCTTTCCTTCCCCCCACCCCCTTCCTTCCTTCCTTCCTTCCTTCCTTCCTTCCTTCCTTCCTTCCTTCCT
>CAJQZJ010014957.1:1638295-1658336 GCA_907164525.1 Lophiomys imhausi | reverse complement strand
CCTTCCTTCCTTCCTTCCTTCCTTCCTTCCTTCCTTCCTTCCTTCCTGTCTTTCCTTCTGTCCTCCTTCCTTCCTTCCTGGCTGCGTTAGCTTGGCTAACCCATTCTATTCTCCTTGGCACAAATGCAGTGAGTGATCTTCTCACACTGAAACCTTTTGAAGTAGAGTTTATTTTCACATTGAAGGCTGTGTCTTGTTGGTCATTGTATTTACTTTTAAGTGTTCTTAACTAACCCAAGATCCAATCAAATTGAAGAGGCTCATTTGTGCATACTAGAGTTTCCCCCCCCCCTTTCCCTGCCACTCCTTTACAACACACTTAAATTTCTGATATTTGTACATGCAGAAGATATTTCAGTTGCACCCAGAGTCCCGGAACACCAACATTCCAGGGGTGGTCCACTACACCCCGGTAGCTTTCTCATCGCTGTCAGGCTGTGGAGACAGTGCCACTGGCTCTGGTCTCTGCTCCTGTCTTGTTTCCCCACCTTCCAAGGCTGGAAGGCCATGTGTGATGTGGGGCCAGCTGTGCAGGCTACACATCTGGTTCACAATTTTCTTGTCTGTTGGCAGCTTCCAGAATTTCTCCTTCTTCTCTAGCATGTTTTGTCCTCCACACTTCTTAGTGCCTTTGAGAACAGCCCTTTGTTCATTAGCAATAGGAATCTGCAGTCTCTTCAGTTTTGACACTGCCTCCCACCACCCTCTGGCAAAGCCCTACTCAGAAAAGGACTAGAAAGCCGAGGGAGGTGAGCAGCAGCAGGAACAGATAGATGGTAGTATGGAGGGATGGCCCCAGAATAAACTGCTGACAGGCTAAGTGGCCTTGGGCCTGATTGAGCGTGTGACCCTGCTAGTGCAGAGTTTCTAGACCAGAAGTTTCTGGGTCCTTTCCAGTTCTGCATGCAGCAAACTGTAATTATGTTCTTAAGCATGTATATAACCAACAAAATTTCACGGATAATTGTCTTTGGATAGTAAAGTATTAGAAGTGCTGCTGGGGTAGCTAGTTTCAGTCCACTGCCAGGCTGAAAAATCCTTGTGAATTCTTCTGGCGCCATCTGCTGACCATTCCAGGAAAGGCAGCTTAATTTAATTTCTGATGGGATCGGCGGTGAAGACTGCATTATGATCACAGGTAGTCTTGCCTATCTTTACCTCCAGTAGTGATCATAACAGTAGCACTCCAGAAAGTCCCTGTGGTTAAGGCCTTGGCACAGACACCCCTACCTGTGAGCCTCCTGCCATGGGGTCAGGTCATGATTCTGGCTCCCCTCCCCCACAGCACTTGAGCATCTGCAGTAGGGAAAGGCCTTGGGGGTTGGGGGAATACACTTTCAGCGCCATCCTCTGTGGATGGTTGATTTCTGCTACTTCTGGCTCTACTCCCCCAGTTCTCACGGGTCTGTAACCTATTGATTGAGCTTGGGACTAACCTTGAGCCTCAAGCATCCCTAGGGATCCCCAAACAACCCAAAGAGTTTGTTTCTTCTGTCACTCAGCCCTCCTTTCCCACCCACCCAGGAAAAAATGAGCGACTCTTCCACATTTAGGGATTCCAGCTACAGGGCGTAGGGGTCCAGGCAAATGCCAGTCCTTCTTAATTGCCCCTTCCATGGAGGCTACCTGAAAGAGACCCCCGGCCACTGGAGGCTGGTCTTAAGGGGCGCAATAGCAGCCGTATGCAGCAAGGCTTCCTTGAGCCCCCTTAGCGGTGGGGAGTGAAGGCTGCCAAAGATGTCGTTCTGAATATTCTCCTCAGATCTTTTATTAACTTCAAGATCTTCACGTGGTTTCATCAGTGAAGAGTAACATGAAGCTCCAACCTTCCAGAACGAAGGAGTGACCCGGGAACCGTTGATTGGTCCTGCCCCGCGGAGGGAAGGGCTACCCTATTTGGAGGGAGGTATAGCGGGCCCCCTCCCCCCTGCAGCGCCTATATAGCTGAGTGGTGGCCTGGGGAAGGTGTTCCGGACAAGTACAGGCTCCAGAGGCCACAGTAGCAGAGAATCAAGGTACGTGGTGGGGTTTTCCCAGACCAAACAGGGACTTGTGACTTCCCTTCCTGACGCCTCTGGGTCCCAGGCAGGGAAGCTATGAGCGTCTTATTCCTAGCTGTCTGTCTCTGCATCCCTATACTCCGGTGCTACTGGGAAATGCTACTTGAGAGCTAACTGGCGGGAATTTTGTTTGTGCTTTTAAGCCTTTGTCTGTAAAAACTAAGACCAGTCTCAAGAAATCTGTGCTTTCATTTAAAAAATAACTCACTCTTAAATGCCTTTTATGTTTTTACTCTTATTTTAAGATTTCTCCTACTATGAGGTATGGCCTGGTAACACGGTGCCAAGGCCCCTATTTGGCCCCTATTTCCTTCATACTTGGACTTCTTTGGGGGAAAAGTTGGTTTGAGTTCATTATGGGGTGGGAGGCATGGAGGCTGGGTGCTTTACCCACCCACGGGCTGAGACAGGGAGTGCCCACAAGGATGGGACAGAGAGAACCCTTTGCATCCTCCACAGGTGACAGGGTATGCCCTCAGGCTGGCACAGGCTTGGGTCTTCTTTTGGTTTTTGTTTGTTTTTAACTCTTGTCACCCAGAATTAAACAGTCTAGCAGGAACCTCCAGCCTGTCTGGGGGTGCTGCAGTGAGTCGTGGGGGCATTCCTGCTCTGGCACTCCAGGGACACTTAGTAAATCTTCATCAAGGTGACAGCCCTGACCCACTGTGCTGTGGGTGCCTGGTCAACACAAAGGCCCTTGTGCTGGAACATCTGATGCTGGATTTCCACAGGGGCCACTGTAGCTTCAGGAACAAGATGTTGCAGCTGCTAGGATTGGTGGTGATGGGGAGTGGGGAGAAGCCGTGAGATCAGCAGCTCTCTGTACGCCCTGGAGAAGAGAACCTTGGCAGTCTCCCAAGTCTTACTTGGAGTCCCTAGCTGCCTCTGCATTCCCACGCTCCTAGTTTGGATTCCTAGCATCCCTGTTCTCTAATGTAGTGGTTCTCAAGCTTCCTAGTGCTATGACCCTTTAATACAGTTCCTCATGCTGCGGTGACCCCAAACACACACAATTATTTCATTGCTACTTCATAACTGCAATTTTGCTACTGCTATGAATTGTAATGTGAATATCTGATACACAGGATATCTGATATTTGACACCAGAAAGGAGTTGCGACCCACAGGCTGATAACCACTGCTCTAATTACGTCTCTTGAAGTCCCTCAACAGCCCTGATTTCTGTTGGTTTAGGAGGCATCATGCCCCACAGACCATTAGCAGCACCCACCCCTGAATTCCTTATGGGCAGTGGAACACAGCTGATGGTGTGTGCTCTCAGAATCAACGTTGAATTTGAGTTGGCTGCCTACTACAGTGCAGCTTTGGATAAATTATTTGATGTTATAAAAATCAGATAAAAGTACTTTCTCATTGTGAGAATTAGGTCATACCATGGAAGGGCTTTACGTAGTAGCTGGCATTTGGTAAGTGCGATTAAAAGCTATTAGGATGAGCAGAGGGCACATTGTCCCCTGGGTGAGATTGGGAAAGTTACCGACAGCACATTTTGATGGTGATGTAGGAGACTGTGTCCCCTGGCTGCGTGTCCCCTCTCCTGTTCCCCTCCAACTTGGCCTCCTCCTCTCACTGGTCTCTTTAGAATCAGCATCAGTTTCTTGGAGTGGACAGCAGATTGGCTCTGGAACAGTGCCAGCTCAGGAACAGACTGTAAGGAAGACTGGAACACAGCCTAGGTTGGGCCCTTTGATTCCAACACTTACCTCCCAGGGTTCATTGACTTGAAAGACTGGGGAACACAAGAGAAAGCTGCCTTTATTATCCATCTGTATTCCTATGTACATGTATGGTCAACAGCTTTCTAATCCCAGGCTGCGGCTTCTCATCTGCCCCTAACAGCCGAGATCAGACCAAGTGGAGTAATCCCCCGGCCAAAACAAAGCCTGGGCAGCCAGTGCATGAGACATCATTATGATCTGAGGATTCCTTTAAAACCCATGGCTTGTTGGAGGGCGGGAGGCTTCTTGTGGAGAGAGTGACAGCCCAGCCTTTCCCTTGCAGAATCTGGTACCATGAAGAGCCGTCTGGGCACGTGGGGGCTGGCCTTCCTCTGCATGCTGCTTGCCAGCCACCTCTCCACGGTCAAGGCGAGGGGCATTAAGCACAGGTTCAAGTGGAACCGGAAGGCCCTGCCCAGCAGCGGCCAGATCACCGAAGCCCAGGTGGCTGAGAACCGCCCAGGAGCCTTCATCAAGCAAGGCCGGAAGCTGGACATCGACTTTGGAGCAGAGAGCAACAAGTACTACGAGACCAACTACTGGCAGTTCCCGGACGAGATCTACTACGAAGGCTGCTCTGACGCCAACGTGACCAAGGAGATGCTGGTGGCCAGCTGCATGAACGCCACCCAGGCGGCCAACCAGGCTGAGTTCTCCCGGGAGAAGCAAGATAACAAGCTCCACCAGAGAATCCTGTGGCGGCTGATCAAAGAGATCTGCTCCACCAAGCGCTGCGATTTCTGGCTGGAAAGGGGAGCGGCGCTGCGGGTCGCTGTGGACCAGCCGGCGATGGTCTGCCTGCTGGGTTTCATTTGGTTCCTCGTGAAATAAACAACAATGAGGCTGGCAGCCACAGAGGTGAGCTGGTGGGCAAAGGTGGACAGAGGTAACCCAGTTCTCCCTCTCTAGCCCCCGAGCGCACTTAAAGTACAACATGTAGCGATTCACAGCACTTCAAAAGTCACTGCCAAGTACTCCCCATCCCCCGTGTGTTTGATAAGGTGTTTCAGTGCCACCCCCCACGCTCCACTCTCGTGGGACATGACTTGTTCCCGCCTTTGCAGCTACGTTAGGTGATAATCCAATGAAAGAAGGCAAGAACTGTCACCTGATTTCCCAGCTCTTGGGGATAGCCAGGAAACTGAGGTTCACATTGCTGGAGTCGCCCTCAGGCACAGTTAGGAAGCAGCAGAGCCTGGGGTTCCCCTGGTCTGTCTACCCTCAGGTTTTCTGCTCTGTGTAGCCTAAAGCTGCCTCGTGATCACTTCAGAACTCGCAGGTCCAAGTGCAGTCCTCTGTGCGGAGTGAACTGTGGAGTCACGCCCTGAAATAAGTGGGAAGCCCCGAGCAACCACTCACTAGGCACCTAAATACCTTACATGACTAAAATATAACAAAAAAATTAAACTAACATAGACATAACACTAGACAAAGGCTCAGAAACCAGATTATAGGGAAATTTGCCACTCACCTCCCAGAGAGCAACTTCAGGACAGGATGTGTTTGTGGTGTCTAGCTTCTTTTTCACAGGGATTGGTGTTTGCTGGTCTAGTCCCTGAAATGACTTGCAGAGTTAAGAAAATCCTTGTAAGTGACATGCTTGCATCTTTTTTGTTTTTGTTTTGTTTTGTTTTCCCAGATGAGAATTTTTCTATGTAGCCCAGGTTGGCCTCCACCTCCTGAATCCTGGGATTGCAGACATGCCACCAAGCCCAGATGCCTATGTACTTCTGATGTCCCTGGCCTTGTGTGTGTGTTTTTAGATATATTATGAGCATCTTTAAATATGCTTCCTTTGTACAGAGCTCTCTGAAAAATGGCTTTTAAAACCACTTTGGTAAGGGTTAATCTCAGTGAATCATTTAACACTCCAAAACTATTTTCATTGGCCAAAGAGCCTAAGAGAAATGACATCTTTAGAGAAAGAACCAATAAAAAATCATTGTCAGCAATCATAAGAAATGATATGCCACTTTATGAATTTAAATAGATGTTAAAATATGAATTATTTCTTAAAATTTAAAAAAGTCTAATCTTTTAAGATTTTTCCACAGGCCCCCTTCCCCCTTCAGAGTCCCCAGGAGTTGCTGAGCGGTATCTGGAATATACTCTCTTTTAAAAGGAGCATCTGTCAGGGGGATCAGGTATTGTCAAAGGATTTATCCGAAACATTTCAGCGTATGAGCAATGATAGCAAGTACCTCCTGTGCTGTTTCCCACTGCTATCCCACCCCTGGGAGGCTTCACATGGCACAGCGACTCGAGGCAGGGCAGCCCAAGGACACAAAGCCTCCTTTCCCTGGAACTTTGACCACAGGACAGAGACATAGAGAAACCAGCCTGCTGTGTACTCCACTGCCAATAGGGCACACCCCCTCCATCTACTATCTTCATATTCTAAACCAGAGAGCAGGGGAGAAGCCCAGAATACAGTTTCTGCCTTGCATGCCATTTTTAATATAAGGCGATAAAGAAAGAGTGGTTCCTAGATGGTGATGTTGGTGTTTCAGCTCCGGGCTCACAGCTTAGTTACCGGGGCACACAAAGCCTTTGGCAACTTCATTCTGACCTGAAAATGCTTAGGCTGGACATAGTCCACGCTCCATGATCACTGTCTTCTCTCATACCACTGGTTGTCACACCCAGTGAATTTTACTGTGCCAGCAAATGAATGTCCATATGGTGATTTGACTGCAAAATTTCCTTTATTTAGTTTTTAGCTGAGATGTCCTTGCTCTTACCCATCAGAAGGGGGATGTTTCCGTCTGGCTTTGGCATGGCCAGGAATTTACCGGGTGCCCATTAAGAAAGGGGCCCCATGAGGCGCTTCTAGATTATTCTAGAAGTCATGAGTTGACCACATGACCAATTTCCCCAACCATTGTTTTCTTGTCCCTTCCACATGTTCCCGAGTTAAAACACATGTGCCGGTGCAGCGCCGTAGAAGTGCCCAGCAAAGTGGCAGCAGAGTGAACAGAGGCTGCACGTCCAGTGTCCAGTTATGCTGTGTTGTTCTCACTTCTCCTGACTCCCCACTCCTTTACTCATTTAAAAATGCAAATGTAGAAATTTGCAATCCTAATATAAGGTGCTGGATACCTTATAGCTTTGCTTAACCCCATTTAGTGCTTCCTGTCCATTTTTTAAATGGCTTTTGTTTTCTTGTTTCTCCACCACCACCTCCTCCTTCTGCCCTAGTGTGAGACCTGTACCCCTTTACTATGTTTAAACGTAAAGACAAGAGTTTTTATTTTGCTTCATTACAACTTTTAAAACACTACGATCATGTGTATGATATTTGTTTTTCTGCAGTTTGCCTTCCTGACTTAATGAAATGCCATTAAACTCTCTGGATCAGTATCTAACTAGTCAACGTGTCCTTTTAGATGACTGCAAAATAATCCACAGTGGTGGATGTGCTGTGACTGACATAATAATTTCCTTGTTGGTAGGGCCTTCAGGTTGTTCCTACCTTGCAAACAATAAACACCCTTATACCCCCAGCCACGGGGCCTGGTGTTTTTCATTTTTGCAGAGAAGCTCCACTACCATAGAATCCTCAAGACAAAGCCATAACCGAAACTTTACTGGGCATCTCTGGTTGTGTGGGGACATATCTGGTGACAGCCTCTCTCCCAGCAGTTTAGAATGATCCCTTTGAAGTGTGAGAAGCTGACTCTCAGCATTTCCAACACTGCATCTGCTGTCCTTGGCAGAGGACACACAAGAGCTTCCTGAAGGACCCTGAGGACCATTCAGACAGTCCAAAACCACCAACATTGTCTAGTCCAGACCTGGTCCTTGGCTCAAAACACGGGGAAGAGAAACCTGGAAATTAGTCTGTGGACCTGAGGGCCTTCCACTTAGAGAGCAGCGTCTGTAGGCTCCACGCCCGCTAGTAAGAGGGGACTCCTGGGGTAAAGTTTGGCCCTGACCTTTTGACAAACTCAGTGACGGTTTCCCGCACTGGTCCTGCATTCCAGTAAGAATGCTCCAGATTACAAGACTCAATAGGAACCAGACCGGATGGAGCCGGGGCACAGCAGCCACCCTCTGCTGTCAGCTTAGGCAAAAGACCAGAATCTCGCTCAGGCCCCTGGTGCCCCAAGTGGCCCAGATGGCACCTGCCAGACGGCAGAAGCTGCACCTCTGGCTTCACGAGATGTGCTCAAGCAGTGGTTGTGACACTCTCTCTGCCTTAAGCTCCCTAACAGCTGGTAACTGGCTTGGGTGGTGGCTCAATGAGTCAGGGACCGCAAGGCCTGCTTCACTTGCAGTGTGGACACACACACACCCCTCTACCCAGCCCTTTTCTCCACCGTGTAAGGCTAGACAAGGGTTCCCTAATGTGCCTGGGTATTCCCACTTGGCACATTCTGGAGTCCACCAGGGTCTGTACTGAAATGCTAGCAGTCACAAGGGCTCACATGCCCAGCGGCAGGCAGCACCATAGCAGGAGGGCTCACATGGCCAGCGGCAGGCAGCACCATAGCAGGACACACCTGCCAAGACAATAATCAAGAAGACCTCCACTGATGTGCCATTGTGGCCAGTTCCACTGCCTGCCACTGGAAGCTTGGACACAGCTCTACTGTAAAGCAGACCTGTTGGCAAGCCTGGCCAGGCCAGCAGCCACAAGCTTGCCCTTCCTGCCCTGAGGTTATAACCCAGACAAGTGCAGGGCTCTCTTCAGTGTCTCACTGCCAGCAGAGATCCATTTCAAATTTCGTGGTAGGAATCAAAAGATCAGATCAGCCTGCCAGTGGGAATTAGGACCTTGTCAATAGGAATAAGTCAGGCTTTCCTGGAACAGTGAGAACAAACTGCTATGCTTTGAGACATCTCCAAGCCCATCCTAAACTGTCCAAAGAAGCTCCCAAGAAAGCACACTCAGTTGGTCCCTTAGCAAATAAGAACCATTACTTGGGTGTGGGGTCTGGGGAGAGTGCCATCTTTGAGCAGGAATGGGCACCAAGAATAACCAAGGTTCCATCCTCTGGACCCCAAAGTTCAGACACTGTCACACAAACATTGAACCCAGATTGATAAGTGGAAAAATTGGTTTCTCTGATACTGCGTTGAAAGCTTCAGAGCAGAAAAAGCCATGTGAGCTGACCACTCCTCATCCATAAAGACCTTCCTGGTTAGCACCCAGGTGACCCTCCAAATTGGGAATCTTCCAGTACTCAGTTGCCAACACTTTCCTGAGATGCCTTCCCTGTCCACTGGTCTCCGTTGGCCCGCCCACCTGGGGATTCCCAGATTCTATTTTGGTGCTAATCCTTTTGTGGAAGTGTTGCCTTCTCAAACAATGTAGATTGTTTTAAATCCAGCCAGCTTGGCCAAAAGCTATGGAAGGAAATTGGCAGGAGACAGAAAGGAACTAGAGGAAGCCGGAAACAAGCAGGTCAGGGCCAAAGGCATTAAGCTGCACAGCTGGCCTCCCTGGTAGAAGGGAGAAGGACAGAGTCAGAGACTGGTGAAGGGCAGTGGAGAGCAGACCCATGGGCATCCAAGGAAGAAGTCCCCACTCATGTTCATGAGAGATGAATTGAGTGCTGTGACTTACCAGAGGAGTGTGTTAGCCCCCCCACCCTCCCCCATGCAACCCCAAAGGACAGTTAAGCACTTCGGAGAGGGGTTTTTAGGATGCAGCACAGAATAGCATTGGGTCCAGCTGTATCAGTGTGTGATTCTAGGATTTTCCAAACCCATACTTAAGCTTCCTACATTTTCTTTTTCACTCCACAATACCTAGCACTCAAGAACAAAAAAGGAGCGGGTTGTAACTTAATGGTAGAGCATTTGTCCAGCATCCATGAAGCCCTGGATTCAACCCACAGAACAAAAGAAAGAGAGAAAGAGAAAGAAAAAAAGAGGGGGAGGAATGAAGGCTTGAATAAGACAAAACATATCCTTGGGGTCTGGAGAGATGTCGCAGCAATGAAGATCACTGGCTGCTCTTCAAATGGCCTGGCTTCCATTCCCAGCACTCACATGGTAGTTCACAGCTATCTGTAACTCCAGCTCCAGCAGACCTGATGCCATCTTCTGCCCTCTGCAGGTACCAGGCACACACACTGTTTACAAACACACACACAGGTAAAATACCCACACCCATAAAATATAATAAAAATAAAATAAAACCAAAACCAAAATCATGTTTTCCCCTCTGCTTTCCTATGAACAAGAGGTAAAAGTGGGGCCTGGAGAGATGGCTCAGCGGTTAAGAGCACTGGCTGCTCTTCCAGAGGTCATGAGTTCAATTCCCAGCAACCACATGGTGGCTCACAACCATCCATAATGAAATCTGGCGCCCTCTTCTGGCCTGCAGATATACCTGCAGACAGAACACTGTGAACATAATAAATAAATCTTTAAAAAAAAAAAAAAGAGGTAAAAGTGTTGGCGGATTTGTCCTTAGCCTTTGGTGCACTTAGAATGACCACAGGTGGAGGCCTCTCCCACCTCTCACTCTTGTATTAGCAGTGATTTCTGAGTTTCTTTGATATCTGAGCAGAATCAAGGAAGCACCCCTGGCTGAAGTTGGTGCTGCCTGTAGTTTTGTTCCTCTTGTCTGAGAGGGTACTGATCTTTGCAGACAGGTGCTCCGAAGAATACAGCTGTTGGGCCTCACCTGGGCAGGCTTTGGCCTCCTTCATTTTCAAGACCATTGGCCCTCTGCATTGGCAGATGGATTTTACTTAGGTCAGATAACTGACCCCTTGCATGTATGGTCTTTGATCAAATTATTTAACCTCTGTTTTATGGTGCTGGGAAGGAACCCACGCCCTTGCACACACACACTGGGCTGTTGGAGTACCTGCTATTAAAGTCACTGTCCACCATGTCCGGACAGCTCTCCAAGCTTGGTGCAAAATGGAGGACTCCCATTCTGTGCTTGACCTTATCTGAAGAGTGTCTCTAAGCAGGACCCCCACCTCCACTACCTCTGAGGAAAGTCATGGCCAAATTACAGGTTCAACTTCCTTTCTCCCAATAAGAACTGCCCATCAAGTACCTAGAATTCCTGGAATGCTTCTTCATATAAATGAAGAATTCCCAGTACCTCAGCACCAGCCAATAATGTTCACCCACCCTGAGAACCTCTACCCACTCCTCAAGATCAATATAGCCCTTGTTCACCAGGAATAAAGTTGAGTTGTCTCGCATAAGCTGTCTCTGGGAAGTCCACCCATCATTCTCACAGCTTTCCAAACCCTGCCCCCTCCCTCTGTTCCCCTTGCCCTCATGGGCTGGTGGCTGATGATCCCTGGGGAAGGGAGATCACTCACTGGGGAAGTACTAAACTATGCAGGAAGCCTCTCCTCTTTGAACTTCAGCTTATTCGTCCATACAGTGAGTGTAGTACCACCCTCTCTGAAAGTCCTCCAGAAAGTCAGACAAAAGGTTGCCTCAGAACTAAGGGTTGTGCCACTGTGTCAAGATAAAAATGTAGGATCTTAAGTCAAGAAGGTAAACAAGCTTAATCCAGTCTAAAGAGGCCAGTCTTCTTCTTCTTCTTCTTTTTCTTCTTCTTCTTCTTCTTCTTCTTCTTCTTCTTCTTCTTCTTCTTCTTCTTCTTCTTCTTCTTCTCTCCCTCTCTCTCTCTCTCTCTCTCTCTCTCTCTCTCTCTCTCTCTATCTCCTTGCTGCCTTGTGCTGGAGTCCCCCACAGTAGGTCCCAAGCCATGCCATTCCTGGAGGGATTGCAGTGGATCAGTACAACAGGGAAGGTTAGGAAGGGACTCAGTTCAGGAAGTATTGGCAAGTTCACAGTGTGCAGAGCTGGGGGCTCTAGGAGGGTGTGCAGGACACGTGCCACATGGTCATCTGCCCCGCCAGCATCTCAAACACTGAGTAAGGACAGGCCTTAATTCCCTTTAGCTCCAGCCTGCTCTGAGCCTGGGCTCACAGCCCTTCAGATCACACAAGGTCTCATCACCTGTTGATGACAACTACAGTCACAGCAGCAAATAAACAAATGGCAAAGACTTTAATCTGTGCGAAAACGACATTCTGACAGCCACGTCAGTCCTTGCCATGTTTCTATTTCAGCTGCTTTGGCCAAGGATAGGCGATTGCACCATGCTGGTTAGCCAGCTTCTGGAGCTCTGAAACGCCAGTGTCCTTCCCACCCACAGGCGACCCTGGCTGCACTAGCTACTCTTTTTGTTGCCAGAACAAAATGCCTGACAAACACAGAATAAGAAAGAAGAGGCTCGTTTGGGCTCACATCACAGTTAGAAGGTATAGTCCACCATGGCAAGGATGGCATGGTGGCAGGAGCCTGAGTCACGGTCACATTGGACCTGTAGTTAGGAAGCAGAGAGATAAATGCTGGTGCTCTGCTCCTGCCATGGTTTGGATGAGAATGGCCCCCATTGGCTCATATGTTTGAATACTTGTTTCCCAGTCAGTATAACTGTTTGGGAAGGATTAGGAGGTATGGCCTTGTTGGAGGAAGTGTATCACTGGAGGCAGCTTTGAGGTTTCAAAAGACTCAATATTCCCATTCTCTCTGTCTCTGTCTCTGTCTGCCTCCTACTTGCAGATCCAGATGTGAGTTCTCCACTCTTCCTGCTACCAAGTCTTTGCTCACATATCATGGACTCTACCCCCCTGAAATTGTAAGTTCAAATTAAACATCCTTTTTATAAGTTGCCATGGTCATAGTATCTTATACAACAATAGAAAAGTAACAAAGACAGTTCATTTTCTCTTTTCATTATTTTTCTTTCTCCTTTTATTTAGCTCAAGACTCCAGCCAACTGAATGGGGATGCCCGCACTTCAGGGAGAACTTCTCATCTTGAGTAACCTAATCTAGATAATTCCTCACATGTGTGCCCAGAGGCTAGCCTCCTAGATGATTCTACACTCTGTCACATTAACAATCAATATTAATAATCACACCAGGCAATAAACATGCTTTAGTTAGTCATTTTTAACTCCAAATATGCACCAAAGCTCAATCTAAAGGCTTTATAAAGCATATGCTGAAAACGTATGCCAGTATTTAACGTGAAATCTAGGGCAATTGCTTTTTTTAAAAAGATGTTATTCTTCACCTAAGACTATATTCATGTGCTTCATACATGTGATGAAAATAGTTTCAGCTTCTAATTACAGAGGAGGTTCATGAAAGAGCTGCTTCTTGGTTCACATTGAGAATGTGCATGCAGAGGAAGAGATAGCTCCACCCCAGGCTCCACCTTCCTGAGTCACAGCTCGGTTCTATGAGACACACCTTGAGACAAGAACTAGGACAGGGATTAATTAATGAATTAGTTAATTAATGAGTCAGCAAAAGGATGAACGTGCTGTGGAAGCCACATTTCTTCCTTCCTATTACTCTTATTCCCACTTAGGAGATTCTGTTATGTATGTTGTTGCCATAGCAACATTTTTTATAAGTAACTCAAGGTTGTCTGGTATGAATTTCTTTCCCTTCTCATTCACACAAAAATCTGATTATTCCAGAGTTTAACTGCACTCTAAAAAAGTACACAACTGTTTAAGAGAAACATGAATATTTATGAGAACATCCTTTCTTCAGAAACAACTCAAGCTGTAAACATATAAGAGTCTACAAGGAGGGCTGGAGAGATGGCTCAGAGGTTAAGAGCACTTGTTAGTGCTCTTCAAGAGGTCCTGAGTTCAATTCCCAGCAATCACATGGTGGCTCATAACCATCTATAATGAGATCTGCTTCCCTCTTCTACCGTGCAGGCATATATGCAGACAGAACACTGTATACATAATAAATAAATAAATCTTTTTTAAAAATGAAAAGAGTCTAAAAGGAAAACAGAATAAATTGATACCACATCCATTCAAAACTCCTTTTAGGGATCCACAATATACAGTCCATGACTCCTTCAATAAGTGTAGGATATACCCTAAAGCCTGCCTGGCTCTTCAGGACTGCAAAAACCCAGCACGAGCCTTAAGACACACTGCCAAGCTCCTCCAAGCCTTTCCCCATCCTATACTTCATGCAGGATCAGGATCACAAAGAAACATATCTGTTCAGGAATATCTATGAATTTCTTTTCTTCTCATTGGGACTGGGCAAGGAGGGGATGCGGGTGGGGGTGGGATGGGGTTGAGATACAATCTCACTATGCAGCCCAGGTTAACCTCAAACTTGTAACAGTCTTGCTTGTATGAACACTTCCTTCTTCACACATAAATAAGCTGTCAGTCTTGAGGGACTGAGGCACGAGCTTACCAAGCGGTCTTTTATACCCATTGGTCACATATCTAAAATCAAGGAGTGATTGCAAGTCCTTTTTAAAGAAGTAAAGTGCATATATCTGACACAAGGCGCCTCCTAGAGAGATCTGATCTCTAAGTGGCTCTTCATCTTTCAGCCATTTCTTGGCCAAGGGTCTTTACTAGACTTCCAGGCACACCTGGAGTTCAGTTTAGACCCTCCACAGACCAACTTTGAGTTAGCCCCATCCTTGCTCAGCCACCAAGGCCTTCTCCATTGTATATATTCTGCACTTCAGCTAATGAAGTCTCTTTCCGAGGTCTGGTATAACAGGCTGACACAAACAAAGTGGAAATGTGTAATTAATTGAATGGATGGTGGGAAGGAGGAGTCAATTTTCTCACTGTCTCAGCAGGAATTCACAGATAAGTAAGAGGAGGCTCTGATGATTTATGTGGCGATTGAGTGGCAGTGGAGACATCCTCTAAACTGGGCCAGCTTAACCCAGCTACAAAAAGTTACATATAGAGAACCCTGTGCATATCTGTATACATACATACCATTAGAACGTACATGTACATTTCCTTGTTCTGTTGGCTGAGAAGACCTAAAAGAAATGCCATCCCAGCAGTAACCAACACACCTGGCAAGACTTTGGTTTCCAATCCCAAGAATCCTTAGAGAAATTAAGGCTTTTATGACAGACAGAATGTACAAGGTACGAGATACCTGGAGCATCATCATACAGGGACAAAAAAATAAAAGAAGTGTCATGAACAAACACACACAGACAAATGCATCGTTACATCTTGGATTGCGGATGTCCCAGGCCATGGTGCCATTGGGAGGTAGCATTGTCTTTAGAGGATGGTGTGTAGTAGAAGGAAGTTAGGTCACTGGAGATGGTCCTTTAAGGCAGTAATGGAATCCTGCCTACTTCTACCCCAGCCACCATGAGGTGACCAGAGTCCTAAGCCCTGTGCCCCCAATATCAGCACTGCTTCATCACAGGCCTAAGAGCAGTAAGGCTGACCTCAAGGACTGAGAGGCAAAATGAACCCCCTGTCTTAAGAATCAATTATTTCAAAGTGTTGTTGTTATAGTAACAGAAAACTAACACACCCATATTCACAGGTCTGTGTCAAAGGAACACAGAGGCTATATATAGAAAGGGTCCCCAGTCACCAAAGCCAGAACAGCCCAAGCCACAAAGCAAAGCAGTGCTGAGTTAAAACCTATCCCCAAAAGCATGTGAGACCCTAGTAATCTGACCAAATGGGAAAGAAAGAGAAATCTCCCAGGCAGGGAATTGCAAGCAATTTATGCGAATGCCTCTTCAACCTGGGGGAGGGGAGAGGGCACAGATCTCCACTTAGGAAGTGTGGAGCAAGCTGAAGACAGAGGGCTGAGCAGCTTCAGAGTGGAAGGACTGTCAACAGGATCTCAGCAGGCGGTCTAGGTCAAGGGCAGCAGGCACAAATCCTGCCAAGGTTCTCAAATGTTCTCCTGACATGGAGAATAAATACTAGCTTTCTCTGTGGCTTCATTATAAAAATCCATATCCTGGCCTAAGTACAAAAACACATCAGATAGTCTAGTCGAGGAGATCGTAGCAAAGCTCTCCTCCAAACTCCCAAGCCATCCACGACAAGGGAAGCATAGAAGCCCAGATCCTAGGAAGACTTGACAATGACAATGTGTGTGTTTGGGGCGGGGGGGCGGGGGGTGTATTGGAACCCTGTACTGTCTCCTTGGTTTTTCTATAAGAATAAAATCATTCTAAGCAACAACAACTAAAAATCCTCTGAGAAACACAAGTAATGGGGGAGAGGCACTGGGGAGATGGCTCGGTGGTTAGGAGCTCTTATTACTCTTGCAGAGGACCCAGGCTCCATTCCCAGAATCCATATCAGGTTTCTCACAACCACCTGTCACTTCAGTTCCCAGGGAATCCAATGCCTTCAGCCTCCACTAGCACCTGCATTCAAGTCACACACCTACACCCAGACATAAACATGCATATACATAATTTAAAATAGCAATGGAAGATAAGGAAATGTTTTCAGAACATAAGAGACAGCAGATTACTGTCCAGACAGCACAAAGAGCTTCCATAACTGGGTTGAGTGTGCTGGTTAGTGTGTAAAGATCTATAGCCGATCTTCACTACTTTGTGGGTCCTTCTTTTTCCACCTTCCCCACCCCCGCTCCATTTCACCCCTAACACTAAACAGGAGAGAAACAAGGATAGAGGGGAGAGAGGAAATAGGAAAACCTCTTTACTTTTGTTTCTTCTTTGACCATGACTACTAGCAAACCCCAACCAATATCCCTAAAAGACCAACAACCACCCAATCCCATCTATCAGGGCCCTAGCATTCATATACCCTCTGGAAAGTCCCAAGAATTCCAAATGTCACACAATTGCAGAAACTATCTGCAATTATAAGGGCAAAACCATGCCCCTGCCAGAGCATGAGGAAAATCATAGTCAGCTGCTGTGGACAGTCCAAAGCAGCCCCATATCCCCACATCTGGGATTAAAACAAAAGTACATTCTTATAATACTTCTGTGTTTCTTAAAGAAAACAAAATTCCAGAATTCTCACTACAAGAATCAATGACAGTGTGTTCATTCGACCCTTGTACAATTAAATACAAGTCAACAAGGGTGAACTTATAAGAAAATTAAAGGAAGCTGGGCTGTGGTGGAATACAACTTTAATCCCAGCACCTGGAAGGCAGAGGCAGGAAGAGGTCTGTGAGTTCAAGGCCAGCCTGGTCTACAGAGCAAGTTCCTGGATAGCCAAGGCTACATATGTGTGTGCACATGTGTGCATGCGCACACACACAAACCTATCTCAAAAAACCAAAAGAAAGGAAGGAAGAAGGAAAATTAAAAGATAAGGGCATAAATTTTTTATAATGTTAAAGAAAATACAAATAAAAGGTGAGGGGAGACGTTCACCTGTAATCCTCAGAACTCAAGAGGCTGAGGCAGGAAGGACTAAATGCCACACAGCCAAGGCAAGGCATAGAAATCCTGCCACAAAAACAAACAAGAAGAAAGATGTGATAGGTGGATATCCAGTGGCCACTAAGCACACAAGAAGGCACTCACTGAAACACAAATTAAATCTACAGTGAGTGCCACTACACACCAAAATGTCTGATACCGATATGATGAGAAAGAAGAGGGCTATGTCATGCACAGATCTTAGGATCAGAGCTACAAAAGACACATCACAATGTTCAGCTATTTGCAATAGTCACAACATAGAAGCAGCCCAAGGATGCAGGTGTAGAAGGATTATTGTAATGATGTTCTCGATATACCATAGAATACTATAAGCAACCAAAAGAGCTGATTACTATAGTGCTACACCCAGAATAAGTGAATCTTACAGCTTTCTTGAGCAGTGTGTGTGTGTGTGTGTGTGTGTGTGTGTGTGTGTGTGTGTGTGTAGACAGATGATGTTAGATAGATAGATAGATAATAGATAATAGATAATAGATGATGAGAGAGTGTGTCTTAGTTAGGGTTACTATTGTTATGATTAAACACCATGACCAAAAGGCAACTTGAGGAGGAAAGGGTTATTTCACTCACAATTCCATATAACAGTTCATCATCAAAAGCAGTGAGGGCAGAAACTCAATCAGGGCAGGAACCTGAAAGCAGAAGCTGATGCAGAGGCCATGGAGGGGTGCTGCTTACTGGCTTGCTCATCATGACTTGCTCAGCCTGCTTTCTTATAGAACCCAGGGCCACCAGCCCAGGGCTAGCATCATCCACTATGGTGGTTTGAATAAGAATGGCCCCCATAAACTTATATAGTTGAATGCATAGTCATCAGGAAGTACCACTACTTAGAAGGATTATAAAGTGTGGCCTTGCTAGAGTAGGTGTGGCCTTATTGGAGGAAGTGTGTCACTGAGAGTGGGCTTTGAGGTTTCAAAAGTCCAAGCCAGTCCCAGTGTCTCTCTTCCTGCTGCCCGAGGATCCAGTTGTAGAACTCTCAGCCACTTCTCCCACACCATGTCCGCCTGCTGCCATGCTTCCTGACATGCTGATAAAGGGTTAAACCTCTGAAACTATAGCCAGCCCAAATTTTCTTTTATAAGAGTGGCCATGTGAACTGGAGCGGGGAGACTGTTATGTAGGGGACACTCCACTCCAGAGGAGTAGGATGGAAGGGATGGGGGTAGGGTAAAGGGTGGGAGGGCACGACTGGGAGGGGCAGAAAGAGGACACTGAGATGGATATGTAGCCTGAAGTAATAAATAAATATTTTTAAAAAGAGTTGCCATGGTCATGGTGTCTCTCCATAGTGATAGAGACCCTAACTAAGACACCCACAATGGGCTGGGCCCTTCTATCAATCACTAATTAAGGAAATGCCCTACAACTGATTCGCATGATGGTATTTTCTCAATTGAGGCTCCCTCCTCTCTGATAATTGTAGCTTGTGTCAAGTGGACATAAAACTAGCCAGGATAGATATATAGATGATAGACAGACAGACAGACAGACAGACAGACAGATAGAAAAAGTAGATGATAAATAGATAGATGAGAGATAGATATGTAGATAGATAGATAGATAGATAGATAGATAGATAGACAGATAGACAGATAGACAGATAGATAGAGTGTCTTAGGGTTTCCATTGCTGTGAAGATATGGAGTTGGTTTTTGTTGTTGTTTTGGTTTGGTTTTTTTTTGGTTTTGGGGTTTTTTTGTTTGTTTGTTTTTTGGTTTTTTTTGTTGTTGTTTTGGTTTTGGTTTTTTGAGAAACAGGGTTTCTCTGTATATTCTTGACTATCCTGGACTCACTTTGTAGACCAGGCTGGCCTTGAACTCACAGAGATCTGCCTGCCTCTGCCTCCCAAGTGTTGGGATTAAAGGCGTGCACCACCACACCGGCTAGGAAAACATTTCATTGGAGCTGGCTTACAGTTTCACAGGTTTAGTCCATTATGATCATGGTGGGAAGCATGGCAGCATGCAGGCAGATATGGTGCTGGAGGAGTCCAGAGTTCTACATCTTGATTCACAGGCAGCAGAAGGGGACTGTTTACACTGTGTGCTACACTGGGTGTTGTAACAGAAAATTTTTCTTTAAAACAATTATATTAACTAGTAGTTAACAAATACCTATCAAACACCTATATCCTAATATCTAATATCTAAAACCTAAAGCCTAATGCCTATCTAAGAACACCCAATCAATACTAATTTAACTTTCTTAAAAGGATTTAAGCCGGGCGTGGTGGTGCACGCCTTTAATCCCAGCACTCGGGAGGCAGAGGCAGGCGGATCTCTGTGAGTTCGAGGCCAGCCTGGTCTACAAAGATAGTCCAGGACAGCCAGGGTTACACAGAGAAACCCTGTCTCAAAAAAAAAAACATTAAAAAAAAAGGATTTAATATTGTTAGTGTAGGTCCATTCAGGGTAACTTGGTTTTACGGCAGTCCCAGAAGGCAGTCCCTTTCAAGCTTAGCGTCTGTTGGGCCTAACTTTGCCAGTTCGTGTGGCCAGTTTATTCCAACCACTAGCTTGAGATCAGCTTTTTCCATAGGCTTCACGGCCTAAAGCTCCTCCACGTGGCTTCTGAACTCCACCCTCCTTTGCTGGCAGCCTTAATAGGCTGAATTATGGCAAAGGGTCTTTCTCAGGCTAATTTGCAACGAAAAGCCCTTCTCTCTTAGACTCTGTCTTTCAGTTTATAACAACTAGGCTCTGTCCATCTCAATCCCAAAGGATGTAAGCTGAACTACATACTAATTCACTAAAAGAGGCCTAACTTCTACACAGGGTCTAGCTTGAGCATCCTCAAATCCCACCTCCACAGTGACACACTTCCTCCACCAGGGCCACACCTCCTAACAGTGCATTCCCTATTTGGTCAAACATTCAAACACATGAGTCTATGGGGACCACACCTATTCAAGCCACCACAAAGAGATGATAGATAAATAGATAGATAGATAGATAGATAGATAGATAGATAGATAGATAGATA
>CAJQZJ010014957.1:1595732-1638285 GCA_907164525.1 Lophiomys imhausi | reverse complement strand
ATAGATAGATAGATAGATAGATAGATAGATAGATAGATAGATAGATAGACAGATAGATAAACAGATAGATAGACAGACAGATAGACTGACTCCATGTCTAAGAAGCTCAAGGGTAGACTTTCGTTTTCTGAAACTGAATTTCCACTATGTTTCCCAAGTTGGCCTTGAACTAGGATCTCTCTGCTTCGGTCTCTCAAACAGCTAGCAAAACAGGTGTGTGCCAACGTGCCTGCCTAAGTATAGGCACCAGCACTCTGAGAGGATGGCAATGAGAACAATGGCAGGGCAGGGTGGTGCACACCTGTAACCCCAGCCTCTAGAAGGAGGAGGTATTACTAGCAGCTCAAGGCCATCCACGGCCTCTATGTGAGAGAAGAAAAAATGGAGAAAAGAAAGCCAGCAGAATAGTGGTTTCTTGAGGGGTGGGCCACGTGGTCCACCTGATACGAGGCTTGCGAGAGCCTATGGGAGGACAAGGAGGTTGGCCTCTGTGTTTCTACTCAAGCAGAGACACAGAAAAGCTGGCCAACCTGAAGACCCATGAGGGCCACCACTTGGATCTGGAATGTCCTGTGAAGCCCTGTCAGAAGCTTTGTCCTTGTGAGATAAAGAAGAGGCAGCAAGAGGGTTGGTTTGGGAAAGGAGCTGACACAAAATCCTTTTAGGAGTGAGCCAAGAAGAGGCTTCACTTTAAAACCTGGGGAAGAGGGGGCTGGAGAGATGGCTCAGCGGTTAAGAGCACTGGCTGCTCTTCAAGAGGTCATGAGTTCAATTCCCAGCAACCACATGGTGGCTCACAACCATCCATAATGAAACCCGGTGCCCTCTTCTGGTCTGTAGATATACCTGCAGACAGAACACTGTATACATAATAAATAAATAAATCTTTAAAAAAAAAAAAAAAAAAAAAACCTGGGGAAGAGCTTCTAAAACTAACAGCAGAAAAGGAGACAGCCTGGAGGCAGACTGGGGAAGGGAAGCCCAGGAAAACCTCATTTGCTTTCTCTGTCTGGGCCTGAGAACCAGAGACCAAGTCAGGTGTCACACCTGCCACACTCAAGCAGCTAAGGAGCAGCATCCAGGAGTGGGAGTCAGAGGGGACTCTCTTGGTCCTGGTGACCTGGTCATGGGGCACAGAGCTCCTTGCATGGCTCTCAGATCTACAGCTGAGGTATGCTGGGGACAGGGAACACGGTGGCGTGGGGACAGAGAAGAGGTCCACTACAGGGAGTCACCCCTAAATCACTTGCATGTTGGATCACCTCCTTCTCCATCAGGTATTACACAGGGACCCACAAAGACTCCCCTAGTGCCCTGAAGCTCCAGACTGTATAAAGATGGAAGGATGAAGGGCCAAGGCTAAGGCACTGATTGTCTGTCCATTGACTTTAAAATTATTAGCCAAATTTGTGAGGAAGCAGCAAGGGCAAGAAGATCTCAGGAGGTCCCACAAGCTTCCTCCAAGTTCAGTGTATCTTGGGTAGTGCTGTTGCTGTTGCTGGGCAAGGCCAGCCTCAAGCAGGTCCCAAAGCAAAAAGCTGCAGTGCTTCATGTAGGGGACTTTGGGTTGGGGTGAGAGGGGCCACTTTGTTTACCAGGGAGCTCAAGGACCAGAGAAACGGAAACCCGTGTTTTGCTGGACGTTTAAATTCTCTGTCTTATACCTACTCATTTCTTATGCACTTGATTTGCTTAAAGATGCTGGTGGGTTGGGGAGGTGGCTCAGTGGGTAAAACAGTTGCCATGCAAACACAAGGACCTGGGTTCAAATCCCCAGAACACATCTAAACATCTGGCATGGTAGTGTGCATCCTTGTTCCTGGTGTCTCTACATGAGATGCAAGTAGGACAGGAGAACCCTTGGGAAGTCAAAAGCCAGCTAGCTTGGTGACACAGCACAATGTCAACCAATAAAAGTGCGAAAGAGACACCCCCTCACACACACACAAAGAGAGGTAACAATTTAATAAAAACTTTAATATAACAAATGAAGACAGAATACTTAACAATGCAGATGTTACTACTTTGAATATGGCAAAGACAGCTGTTAGAATTATTGAGAGAACACTGTGTCACAATCTCTTCTGAGAGTCAAGAGGCTTGCTTCATTCTCGCAACAGCCTACCAGGTGGGCCCTAGTAAACTCAGCCCATATCACAGAAGGGGAGCCTGGCACCACGTCAGTCAACAGGGGCACGGGCCTCAGAAACTCCTCACTGTTTTGTTTTCTTTTTTATGCCTCTGTCACTGTCTTAGGGTTTTATTGATGTGAAGAGACACCATGACCACAGCAACTCTTAGAAAAACACTGAATTGGGGCTGGCTTACGGTTCAGAGGTTTGGTCCGTTATCATCATGGTGGGGAGCAGGTAGCAGATGGTGCTGGAGAGATAGCTGAGAGTTCTACCTCTTGAACTGCAGGCAGCTTGAGCGTCTGAGACTTCAAGGCCCGCCCCCTACAATGACACACTTCCTCCAACAAGGCCACGCCTACTCCAAGGCCACACCTCCTAAGAGTGGCGCTCCCTGTGGGCCTATGGGGGCCATTTTCTTTCAAACCACCACATTCACGTTCATATTATACTGTTTCCTCCTTCATTTACATTTACTTATTTACCGTGTGTGCATGTGCTTGTGTGCGTGTATGTGTATGTGCAAGCATGCACACGACACAGCATGCCTGTGGACAGAAGAACTCAGGTTGAGGGGGTCACTCCTCTCCTTTCATATTAAGGTTCTGGACAGTCAAACTCAGAGCAGGATTGGAAGCAAGCACCTTTACTTGTTGAGTCATTTTGCTTGCCCCCCCCCCCGTTTCCTCTTTTTAATAAACTTTATTGCTTCCTACTCTCTGGCAGGAAGGCTGGGAGGTCCGCTGGAATCTCCCACCGAAGGTGGTGGTGTGGAGGTGGAGAGGAGCAGGAGATGCCTTCTGTCTGCTCACCTGCCCTCACCTAAAGCAGGACAGTGAGGGTGGCCCTGGTCCTGACAGGGTTTGAAGATGCCAGATCTGCAAGGATGCTCTCTGTCATGGATAACGTCGGTCCTTCTACCTGTTAGCCCTCTATCTGCCACAGCCTCTCAGGGAAGCTAGGCACTTTCTCTCTTGGAGGTCCTGCCAGCTTCATGAGACCTGGCAGGCTAGCTGAAGAGTGGCTGAGATGACACCCGAGCTCGGTTAATGGCCACATCTTCAGCTCTGAATGAAGAAGTGTGGCTGGGGCTCCCAGGGGTCCCTCCAAATGCTGTTCTGTTGGGACCACAGTGATGTCATTCTATCTTCAGCCCCAGAGGAGCTCTCCATGCTGTTCAATCCATTCTTAAGAAAAGACCCATCTCCTGTCTTTTATCACAATTCAAAACCCAAACTTCCCAACAGCATCCATACAGGTGAGGATCCACCCTGCAGCAAGGCATGAGGCTGGATGCAAACACAAATGCTCTGTATGGGAGCATGGTGCGGGGGAGTGGACAGGGATGGTCTCAAACTTCAGGAGGACCCCTTGAGAAAATACAAAACATACCTGACTTTGCCTAGCCGGGAGCAAGGGAGCCTTACCCACCAACAAGCCAGTTTACACGAGCCTGTACTATACTGAAGGTGTCTCTGGGCTGCTTCACATGGCTCCAGACAGACTAGAGGAAGAGAAAGAGACAGAGACCGAGACAGAGACAGCCAGGGGCTTTTGCTGTGATTCCCAAATGGGACTGAAATACTAGGGGAGATCTGATGGAGCACATAGAAAGCTCCCTACAGATATGTAGAAGGAAAAACAAGGCTTGGCTGGCCTTGACTCTGTCCTCTTGTTTTGAAGAATGAGAAACCTCAAAACCACACAGAGAAATTCAAGTTCATAGGCTAATCTCCCCCCTCTGTAGCACGGAGTCCTCCTCTTAGGCTTATCCTATACCTCAGTATGGAGAAGCCTCAATCCTCCAGGCAAAAATTCCAATGACCGTCTCCATCAGAGAACCTTCCTGAGGAAACAGAAGGCAGGCTTTCTCGAGCGCCATTGTTCTCAGGTCCCCAGCACACCAAGGCGCTGTGGGGGCCCCCTGAAGGACACCCTGGCTCCGGCTTTTGTCACTGCTTCCTGATATTGGCAAGATTAGGGGCTGGCCAGAAAGGAAACCCACCGAACAAAGAGACAGAGGAAAGTCAGAGCCCACCCCTACCCCCAGAAGTTGCAGCTGGCCCAGCAGCTCCCATACTGTGCAGACGGGACACAGATGACTATGAGAGCAAGCCTTTGCCTGAGAATACGCTGAAGATGACATCACTGTCGAAGTAGGCGCCCGCTCAGAAGACGGGCACTGAGTTCAGCAGATGGGGATTTTTCCACATGTGTTTAAAACTCTAGTCTAAAATCCTGTCCAGAATTTCTGGGCAAACGTTGGGGTACCCGGTCCCCCATTCCTTCTCTGTGCTTCTTACTGTTCCCAGCTCCTCTGAATGAGCGTGTCTTTCTTCAGGCACCATCCACTCTTCTGTTCAAGGCAGGATATCTCACGGGTGTGGACCTCACCAAATAACCTCAATGGCTGGCCAATAAGCCACGAGATTCCCCTCCCTCTGCCTTCCTGGCACTAGGATCGCAGGAATTTACCACGAGGTCCAGTTTTTTCTCTATGGGTTTCAGTGATCAGATCAGGTAGGTCCTTGTGTTTTCCTGGCCAGTTGAGTTATCCCCTCAGCTCCTGGGGTTTTTGCAGTAATTCCTAAGTCTTTTCAGAGTTTTGTGAGGATTTTAGACTAAGTAAAACCAATAACAATAGTAGTAGTAGTGGCTAGTTGAGGACACCAACACAAGGTGTCTCTGTGTAGCCCCCTTAAGATGAGAACACATGTACAGCTATTCAGCCGATGAAGAAATGGAGTTGGGCAGCGTAGGCCACAGACTCACAATAAAGGAAATCGAGATGTTGGACCTGAGAGTTCTGGCTCAGTAAACATCAAAAGAGCTGGGAGTGGGTAGCACACACCTTTAATCCCAGCACTCAGGCAAGGCAGATGGATCTCTACAAGTTCAAGACCACCACGTAATGAATTCCAGATCATCCAAGGCAACATAATGCGGCTTTGTTTCAGATTTAAAAAGAAAGAATGGAAAGAAGAGAGAGAGAGAAAATACCAAAGTGCAAAATGCACCAGAAATGTGTCAAAAACTGTGTCCAAAACCACTGAGCTCTGGAAAGCAGAGCTCAGAGGTGGGAGCTATCACATCTTTCCCCTTACCTTATTCAATGTGGTATGGGAAAAATGCACAAACCAAGAACATCAGGGTAAAAGATGGAGCCTACCTGGGGTACAGTCAAAAATCACACACACACTCACACATACACCCCAGAGCTGGGAAGTGGGTGTAATGTTAATCATCACCACCAGAGGGCGTCCTAACACCACTCAGGACAGCCAAGGCCCCAACTCTAGCCCTTCACAGTTGATAGACTGCTGGAAAGATGCCTCCCAGGGAGTTGAGGGGATTGTTTTGTTTCTTCGTATTTAGTTTTTTGGTTTTTTTTTTTCATAAGTCATCACCTAGCCAGGTTGAAAAAGAGGACAATCTTCCCTTAGATCCATATCCTTCTCAGGATAGGCAATGACCTTGAAATTCTCCTAGAGCCACCAGGGGGCGCTGTCTCATGCCCTGCCTCTACAGGAGCCCTCTGGGGGGGTGTTATGTAGAACCTTTCTGAATGAACGCTGGGAGAACATCAGTCAGAGGTCCTGCCTGAACAGAAATCAATGTTGAAGGGTGTCCCTGAGACACACAAACCACCTCACATCCTTCACCCAGAATTCCAGATGGAACAAGAAAGATGTTTGGTCTTTCTAGTGTATGCCATCTCCTGAGGGAGGTGCTCCAAGATGTCATAAAATTTAGCATAATGATGTCACGATGAAGTATTGTGATGGGACACTATTGCACTGTGATGTCACAGTCTAGCATTGTGATGTCACCAGAGAACACTGTGACACTTCACTAAAGCTTCAAGATGCTACAGTGAAACTGAGCAGAGGTGAAAAGGAGTGGGAGGAAGAACTCTGGTAAATTCTTACCCAGAAGCCAAAGGAAGAGGTCTGGTACTCTGCCCCTGGGCTACCTATAACTCAAATTCTATTCCACCCCCGGAAGCCCGCTTCTAATCTCACAGATCCTTGGGTGGGTTAATACCAGAAATCAGCGGCTGTATGCTCATCCCACTGGGAAAACCACTCACTTCTGCAGCGCGAACAAGAAAGGTGTCTTGGATACAGCAGTGGACAAAATAGAGAGAGCTCTGTTTTCTGAAAGCCTCCACCACAGAGGAAGGGGCAGGGAGTAAGCAAAGTCCCAGAGCTGCATGCATGAATGAAATGAAGCAATATTAAAGATGGCTGAGAAGAGGTTGGATTGGGACTGCAATGTTGACTCCATGGGTGTTTGATTGCTCTGACTGCCTGAGCTAGCCTCACGATGCATGTTGGGCTAGCCTCAAACTCACTATGTGAACTAGTCTGCGTCTCACACTCCAAGTGCTGGGATCACAGGTACTTGCCACTATCCTGGCACACTCAGATACATAGTGAGAAGAGCGTCTGGGGTAAGGAGGGTTATCTGGGTGTCAAAATGGGCTGAGTCCCGGAAAGTGAGAACCACCTGGGCTATGTTGGCCATGCCAAGATGTGCCATCTCCTCCTGCAGTGGGGTTGTGGGTAGATAGAGGAGGCAAGATCTCAGGCGTGCAAGACAGGTTGCGGATCAGCGGGATGGGGGCTAGAATGAGGGTCTTGAAGACTACATAGGAGTTCTAAGTTTATTTTAGGTGCAACTGGAAGCGACTGGGGTTCAATATGGAAAGAAAGGAAGGGAAACTTCCAATCAGTCCTGGGACCACATCCAGATAGAGACTAGAGAAGGGCAAGGAAGCAGCCATAAAGGGTCCGGAGACAGGAGAAGTTTGGAAAATAGACAGGCACTTGGAGACCAAGGAAAATCTTAGCCATAGCATGAGAGGGACCACATGGAACCCAGAAAAAAGGAAAGTGCCAGGCTTACTGAAAGCACCCCAAGGTCTGGGCTGCTTAACAAGTAGACAGCGGTGCACGCTCCCAAAAATGTTTGCCAGGGGCACCGCTGGAAAGTAAGTCAGAAGGAAAGAGATGAGGTTGCCATCCATGAGAAGCAAGGACACTGTGGAGTTAGCCCCCACAGCACAAAGTGAGGGCACAAAGCTTCTCTAACACACAGCCAGGGCTTCACAAAACACCTCTGTCGTTATTTCTGTCTAGGGTTACCTGTAGGCTCCGAGCTCCAAGACAATCTCAAGCAACCAACGGCTGGGCTCCTCAGACCAGGAAGGTCAACCTGGGACTGGAGAGGACCTCATCAGAGGTGAGGCACACTGGAGCGAATCTTGGCTGAGAACAAGAAAAAGGGTGACTGCGGCATGTCCTTCCTGTCGACCTTCTAAGTCACCGCTTGGCTCCTCCCCTGGGATGCACCGTGTGGTGAAGCTGGCAGAGGTGAAAATGCCCTTTTTGGTCAATGGTGAAACATTGTGTGGTGGCAATGAAATGAGAAAGCTGGCTACGAGGGGAAGCCAGGAGCTGGAACTGCAGTCAGCACTCGGATGTTTAGTAGTCCAATCTGCCCATGCTGTGCATTTTCTTCTTGGGCTGTTGGGAGGTGGTAGAAACCCCAGAGAATGGGGCCTTGTTGGAGGAAGTCAGGTCACTCGGGGTCTGTCCTTGAAGGGAATATTTTGCCCTCCCCCTTTCTTTCACTTCCTGGTAAAACTTTTGCTCCACCACACAGCAACCCAAAGCGGCAGAGCAGAACTGAAACCCTCTGAAGCCATGAGCTAAAATAAATCCACTGTACTTTAAAATTACCTCAGGTAGCTGAGTGGGGCAGTGCACGCCTTTTATCCCAGCACTGAGGAGACAGAAGCAGGTGGATCTATGAGCTCAAGGCCTGGTCTACCTAGTGAGTTCCAGAACAGCCAAGACTACATACTAGGGAGAACTTGTCTCAATTAATAAATAAAGCCAAATAGAATTAAATGAATTATCTCAGGTATTCTGCTATATTGATGGAGAGCTGGCTAACAACGTGACATAGGCTCATCTGTAGTCATTTCCAAGTGTTACACTGGGGCTGCAGGCTTACTAGACACTGTAGCTGTGGGCTCATTTACATGACTGGGTGCTTTACAATTCTTAGAATTGCAGCCACCTTCTTCCTTAAGGACATTTTATACGCTGAACATTAAGATGGAGTGGTGCTCAAAAATACTGAAGGTCTTCTTGGAACTGTTCTTTCTGGTTGCTTAGAGCTCTTTAAGGGGGGTTTGTGACATTTGGCACGTTCTAAAGTCATGGAGGAACACTCAGCACTTATGGCTCTTTGGAGTGATTTACTTCTCTTCCCGGTCTTTAAGTGTTAGGCCATTTGATGTCATTCAGGATGGTAAAGGATTTAGGGTTATTTGGAGTGGTCCATGGCCCACCGTATAGTTTGAGATGACCTAAGGTCACTTTTTGAAGTTTGTTGTTGTTATTTTGTTTTGGGTTCTGTTGTCGTTGTTTAGATTTTTTAATGGGGACCTTGTATGCGTGTTTTGCCCGCATGTGTGTCTGCTCACCACTAGCATGCCTGTGGAGGTCAGCAGAGACTATCAGATCCCCTGGAACTTAGAAGATGGTTGTGAGCCACTATGTGGGAGCTGGGAATCAAACCTGGGTCTTCTCCAAGAATAAGTGTTCTTACTGCTGAGCCCTCTTTCCAGTCCCATCTAAGGTCATTTTAGCAGGGATTACAGTTGCTAGGGAATTTGGGTTGGGACTCCTGGCTTGTCAATATCAAAACTTACAGTTTCAAAGTCTTTGTGCTTAAGATACATCTGGACAATTCCTCGCACAAATGTCACGGTGCCTGCAAAGGCCAGGTACCGCTCAGGGTATTTAGGACATCCTCTGGAGTCTAGATTTTTAGCAGCAAGTGCACACACCAACCAACTCAGACAGTGAAAAGGGAAATGGAAGGAAATTTAAAGGAAATGGAAGCAGAAGGCAACTGGACTGACGGCTGTGCTCAGTCCAGGGACAACATCAGCAAGAGTTGAGCTCCATCAGAAAGGGGACAGCTTGTGATGAGCTGGGAAAGACTGTCCCAGAAAGAAGGTGTAGCAAGTCCCAATCCTGGAAGCAGGAGGTGTTCGGCATGTTTGAGGGGCAGCAAGGCCAGAGAGACGGCAGCTCAATGATTGTCCAGAAGGTGGAACCAACACAGTCCCCAGAGGAGCTGGGGCTGGACCGTTTAGGTAGAATTGGCTAGGGAATTTGGTTTTCTTTCTTTCTTTCTTTCTTTCTTTCTTTCTTTCTTTCTTTCTTTCTTTCTTTCTTTCCTTCCTTCCTTCCTTCCTTCCTTCCTTCCTTCCTTCCTTCCTTCTTTCTTTTTAAATGTCATTTAGGGGACTGAATGTCATTGAGTTCTTAATGTTTAAAATTGGTTCATTTAAGGTTTGGGGACCTGTGGAATTGTTAGGAGCCACTAAGACTTTCTGGGATGTTTGCTGGCATTTAGAATGTTGCTATAGCAGAGGAATTGGGAATTCATCTGAGATTATTTAGGGTTTTTATTATTAAGGACATAGGTTTTAAGGTTTTTTAGGTTTTACAGTTAAGAACCCTCCTGGTCCTATAGTTGGTGTCATTTCGAGTTTTTATTCTTCCGTGACTATTAGATTCTGTCCTGTTTTGGAGTATTTAGGTGCTGAACCCGGAGCCTCATGCAAGCACTCTACGCTGAACTATATCTCTAGCCCAGATTTGAGGGACAGAGTCTTTCTGTGTTGTCCAGGCTAGCCTCAAAGTCCTGGGCTCAAGCAAGCCTCCCACCTCTGCAGTAGTAAGGACCCCACGGGCTAGGCCAGCCACACCCTCACACTGCATTTTATATCTCTAAAGTTATTTAGGATATTTTCCCATTGTTATGATCTTTTGAAAGTTTTTTTAAATACTTTATTTTTTTTCTTCAAGTTACATCTCAGTCACAAACCCCTCCCTATTCCCCCTCCCTATCCCGCCCTTCCACCCTCTTCCCCCCAGAAGTTTCCCCTTTCAGTCCAACAGATGGTTCCTTCTCTTATAACAGTAAATACTATACAAAACAACAGATATAAATATGCCACATTTATGAGAGTTAAATGGCCCAGTATACCTTCCCAATGTCCAGTTTATACATATTTGGCCCCTGACTTTAACATTCTACTATATAACCATCTCCATGAGTTTAAAGGTCTATATCTGACTCAACATTCATACTAACTTGCAACACACTTTTAAGAGTATCTTCTTAGATCTATGACACCCTCTTGATTCCTAAACAACTCAAAATTTAACTATGAGACTCTAGCTGTCTATTCTTCAACCACCTCAGAGACCTGAGAGGGATAAATATATCTGCTTATATAGGAAGTGCAGGGCCTGCAGCTTCCAAAACTAAGAAATGACATACCAGTGACTGCCTGGACAGTTCCCATTTTCTCTCCATACATTCCTGCATCAGTCTTCAGCCTTTGGGTGCTGTTTCTCTGACAGACATTTGTTGTAGAGCAGGGATTATGAAGGACTTACCTACCCTGTCTTGGCAGAGTTAGGCTGTCGACTTCCCTGCTACCAAGTTTTGTCCTTTTTGGACAGCAGTCTGTCTGCAGTTGGAGCAAGGGGTTTTTCTTGCCAAGAGATAGGCTTGCCACTAATTCAACGATTTCACACTGGAGATTCTTCGATGCTTATCTTCTACTTGGAGTAGAATAGGGGGTGCTGTCAGAAGCTGATATGTCTCGATATCAAAAAAAAAGAAAATCTTAATTTAAGATAACATCTTTGAATGCCATATTCTGAAGATCTCTTGGGGTTTTTGAAGATGCCCTATCCATCTCTTGTATTTAGATAAGCAAATGTTGCTTGTCTCTTAACAACTTGATTACTGGGTAGTTTAGAGAATATCTGTGATAGACTGTCATAGTAGCTAACAAAGTGACATGTTTGCATGACTAGGAGTTTGTTTTACTTAACTATCCTAGACCGTTTTAGATGGTTGGTATCAAGAGGCCAGAGCTTCACATTTTATTTTTAAGTATCTCTAGGTATGATACCATTAGGAAGTGTTACCTTTAATTTTGTATCAATATACAAAGATCTATTCAATTGTGGTTAAATATACTCTTAATTATGTATCAATATACAAAGATCAATGCCTATGTAGCCCAATACAATCTTAATATTACGTCCATATACAAGGGTCAATACCATTGTGGCCAACTATAATCTTAATTTTGTATCAATATACAAAGATCAATACCGATGTAATCCAATACAATCTTATTTTTGCACAATAAACAATGGTCAATACCACTTTAGTCGAATATACTACTAATTTTGTATCAATATACAAAGGTATAAGGGCATATTCAATAATCTGTCCCTTTTTCTTGAACCTTCCTGTGTTATGTCTATGTCTCATTTTTCTCAAGCCTATGCACTCCTACATAGGAGAGGAAGAAGGATACAGAAAAGGAAAAGTAGGAAGTCCCTGGGGCTAACCTCCAAAACCCATTAAACAGGACCATTTATCAGCTTGTAATCTCTTCCCCTAAATATCAGAGTTTTCATTTATCCTTCAAATAACCAAAAAGAAGGGCGGAGAAACACCCTCCCCACCCTCTGGGCATGGGACGTCGCTCTCTCAAAGTGACTTCCTGCTGATTTGGGTCGTAGTAGACCTGTTTGGGGCCCGAACCCAAATGGAAAAAAATGGTTAAAAATGTTAGTACAATCCTTTTATGTTCAGTCCTTCTGTTCTCAGCTGTTTAGATGACCTAAGGAGTTTGTAGGCAGAAGCTGATCTTGCAGGCTTCACTGAGGTTCTGGCCGGGGCATTGTGTAGAGCTGAACGGTCCCAGCGGCATTGGATTGCCATGGTTGCAGGCCCCCGATGGAGATAGCTATTGAGGAAGTCTGCCAGGCTGAATCAACTGGGTCACTTGTCCTCCTTGGTGCCTGATTCTGCTCTCTGCTGAGGTTTCCGCTGTCCAGCTGTCCCCAGGCTCCCCGAATGGACGCTTCGATTCTCCTGGAAAGATAAGAACAGAGCCCTGCCCCAATCCCAACCCTGGGACAATTACCCTCTTTTTTTGGGGGGGGAGGGCTAGGTAATACTTCTCCTGAAGCAAATTTGGCCTTCCGACAACATACAAAGCGTTATCTTTCAATCCGGGTTAAAGAAGAAATCATTCTGTCACCTTGGAGCTAAACCAGCTCCAGTGCATATATTTTGAGATCCCAAAGGACAATCTGCCTGCATCGAGAAGGCCTTTTGTAAGTAGCCTCCAAACCTAGGTCCCTCCAAATCCCATGTGTGTGTCTCTGAACTCTAATTATTGGGATCAGAGACCTGTGGTTCCCATCTGAAGGGATCAAAGATGTGTTCCACCACTCCTGGATCGAAGTCTTTCTCTATTTAGAGTTTTCCCTGCATCAGGCTGACCCTGAGCTCCGGGATCTGCCCGTTTCTGTCTCCAGTGTGCTGGGACCAAGGGTGTACTCTTCTTGAATGGTGGGACCAAGAGTATGCACCCTCACCACCCCGCTCCGTATGACTCCAGAATACATAAGACCACCAACTCTACGGTGCTCCCCGCGTCTCCGCTGAAGTCAAAGGCATGGGCCAACACCACAATTCTCTTGTATTTTACTTTAGCTCCATGTCTTCTCGACACCTGGAGGTCTGCAAAACCAGGCCAAACGGCTGTATCCTCTATTCCATTCACAGTGTTTCAGCCCTGCCACTATGTTCATAGCAGCCTTATTTGTAATAGCTAGAAATTGGAAACAGCCCAGATGTCCCTCAACTGAAGAATGGATTAAAAAACTGTGGTACATCTATACAATGGAATATTACTCAGCTATCAGAAACAATGAAATCATGCAATTTGCAACCAAATGGATGGATCTAGAGAAGCTCATTCTGAGTGAGCTAACCCAGTCTCAGAAGGATGCACATGGCATCTATTCACTTATAGTAGGATTTTAGCTATATCGTACAGGATATCTGTACTACAACCAACACACCAAAAGGAACATGGACATAAACTTTTTTTTTTATCTTTTTCTTTTTCCTTCTCTTTTTTTTCTTTTTCCTTTTCCCTCTCTTTTTTTGTTGATATTCTTTGTTTTTGTGGGTTTGTGTGTTTGTTGGTCTTTTTTTAGTATTCCTCCAGTAGCAAGGAGACACCTTTCACTGGCAGTACTGCCTCGTAGGCCCCCGGTGCATGAAAAGGCTCTTGGCCCTCATATGACTCCTGATCTGTGGTGAGAGACTGTTAGGCAGGGACACTCCACCCCAGAGGAACAAGACGGAAGGGTCAGGGGGTAGAGCATGGGAGGGTGGGGCTGGGAAGCGGGGGGAAAAAAGGACAATATGATGAGGATGTAACCTGAAGCAACAAACAAATAAATTTATTAACTAAAAAAAAAAAAAAGAAAGTTTTTTTTTTGTTTTGTTTTGTTTTTTATTAAGAGTTCTGAGCCGGGCGGTGGTGGCGCACACCTTTAATCCCAGCACTTGAGAGGCAGAGGCAGGTGGATCTTTGCGAGTTCGAGGCCAGCCTGGTCTACAAAGCGAGTCCAGGACAGCCAGAGATATTCAGAGAAACCCTGTCTCGAAAAACCAAAAAAAAAAAAAAAGAGTTCTGGCCACTAGGGGTCATTTAGGATCTTTTAAGATACTTTTGGGTCATGTAGGGTTGGATGACAGCAGTCTGGCAGCTTCGCGCTGTTTTGGTATATCACATCTTAAGTGTTTTGCATGAGATGGTGCATCACTGCTTAGGGTGGTCTGGATTTGCATTTGGAAGCTTCTTGGACTGTTTGGTGACTCGGTTCTCAAGCACAGTCCTTACAGGAAGACATGCAGGCAAAAGTACAGCTTGGCAGGAACTGTATTAGAAAGCCTATGCAAAGACCCCTGAGGGTCCTCCTTTGACATGGGCAAGAGTACACACTTGCACACACATGAGCCTACACCATATATACAGACAGCACACTCATAACACACACACACACACACACACACACACACACACACACACAACTTTTTTTTTAATTAAAAAAAAAAAAGAAAGCTAGCCTTAGGAACCACACCCCAAAGGAATTGAATCTGATGGCAGTGTATGCCTCAGACTCTTGAGGAGAAGCAGGAGTCTATGCTGAGGTAAAGAAAGCATCTAGTGAGAACTCTGAGAGAGATGCAAATCTCCACCTCTGCAGAATGAGGAACTACTGTGGCTCAGAAGGCTAGGGCTCAGGTTCCCGTTGTTTCTGTTGCTCACTAAAGCTCGAAACAGGCGTGAGGATTTGCCTGGCTTTTTTTTTTTTTTTTTTTCAGGATCCTTGAGGTTTTAAGGGTGGGGAAATCTAGGGGCATTTTAAGATCAGCTGGGAAACCCTCAGGCTATTTGTTGTTGGTTGAGTGTGCAAGCCAGAAGGCTTGTGAGCCCATTACTAATTCTATCTGATAATTATCTGAGTCAACCCACAAGTCTCATCACTGGCATGCTCAGCCGTCATCCAGTTCTTGAACTTGTGAACCAGGTCTCAGTGCCCATGTGGGACGGGGGAGTAGTCTGTGTGCTTGATCCACATTAGCCACAACTCCCCACCAGTGCGGTATTACCTCTGTGCTTGGTTCTTTTTTTATTTTGAGAACATTGTGTGTGTGTGTGTGTGTGTGTGTGAGAGAGAGAGAGAGAGAGAGAGAGAGAGAGATGGGGTGGGGTGGGGGAAGGAGATCTGTACCTTTGGACATAGTAAACAGGAAATTTTATGTGAAAACCCGTGTAATCAAAGCCTAACTAAACATCACCTCACCATTCGGTAATTGCTTTTGTGGCCTTTTACAGATCTACCTATGTTCATATGAAGCATGACCTTTTATCTACTTTACATAATAATTGTTCTGGTTTCATTTCTGTTGCTATGACAGATACCCTGATGAAAAGCATCTTAGGTGAGGAAATGGTTTATTTCAGCATACAAGGTTGTATTAGAAAACTGACCACAGCCCTTCATTATGAGAAGCCAAGGGCCTTGTAGGCAGACCTGTTTGCTATGCCACAGAGCATTATTTCTGACCAAGGGATTCACTTCACAGCCAAAGAAATTCAGCAGGAACTATGGAGAAAGCTTCTTTCTAGCTGGCTGGAAAACTACCTCATATCTTATACAGCTCTGGGCCACTGGCCTAGGGATGGTACCGCCCACAGTGGGCTGGGCCCTTCTACATCAGTTAACAATCAGAACAATTCTGAACAGACACACCCATAGATCATCTGATCCAGGTAATTCCACAGCTGATGTTCTCCTATCAGATAACAGAGAGGTGTCAAGCTCACTGGCACAACATTTCTAACACCAATTTTTAAATTATACTTACAATGGTTGAATAGCATTTATGTTTATAGCTTAATGTTAGTTGAACCATTTTCATAAAAGGCATGAAAAACCTACTTGATGTATTGAGGTTACCTGAATCTATAGATAAATTAGGGGAGCCTGCTGCATTTCTAATCTATGGCTAAAGTATAATTTTGCATTTTCCAATTTTATTTTCTAATCTTTTATTAGAGTCTATACCTAGAAATGTAATATTTTATCCATTCTCATTGTTTTAACAACTTTGAAAATCCACTTAATACTATTTCTATTCATCTCTAGACTATTATGAGAATTTTAAATTTGGCCTTTACTTTCTGTTCTTTTTTTAACGGATCATAGATGTTGTTGGCATTTCTAATTTTCTTTGTTCAAGCACTTTGGACCAAACTACTTGGATTTTGTGGCAATTTGTGTTATTGCCAAAAGCTGGTTAGAGAACTTTAACCAAAATTATATTTCTTGTATATAGTCCTTATCTTTAGGATCTTTACCCTTGGATCAAAGCCTGTGAATGTACCAGACAGTTATCTGGCATGTGTGGGAGTTCTCAACAGTTTCTTCCCAAAATTATATCCCAGACATCTCTGAGATATAATTATCTCCCATTAGTTGGGCACACCCACACTGTCCTCTTCCTTCTGCCCCAATTTTGGCACCAGTTACCTTACCAAAAGCCTGGGGTGCCCAGCCTTAGTCCTGCTGATCCCGGGTGGTTAGGCAGGTGTGGGTAGGTTGACCACGACAACTCAGAGAGGCTTAGCAGGGGACATCCAGTGTCATGAGTTGTGGAATGACACTTGGGGTGCTAACCTCTTGTCAGTTCTGTATTTTGCAGATTCTCTACTCATTCTGTGGGGTCATCTTTGCATTTTCCTGCGCAGAAGCTTTTCACCTCCATGTTCCAGGTATTTGCTTTTGTTGCATGTACCTTTTAGATGCATACCCAAAAAGTCAGGTTAGAAACTATCATTTAGGGGCTGAAAAGATGGCTGCTCTGCTCTGGGTTCAAATCCCAGCACCCACATGGCAGTTCACAGCTGTCTGTAATGGCCAACTGTGGTGGCACACACCTTTAATCCCAGCACTCAGGAGGCAGAAGCAGGTGGATCTCTGCGAGTTCAAGGCTAGCCTGGTCTACAGAATGAGTTCTAGGATAGCCAGGGATACACAAAGAAACCTTGTCTCAGAAAGAAAGAAACAAAGAAAGAAAGAAAGGAACTATGGTATAGAAGATGAATCAGGGCTAGAGAGTTGGATCGGAGATTAAGAGCACTGCCTACTCTTCCAGAGGATCTGGGTTGGATTCCTAAATCCTAAATCCCACATGGCAGCTCTCAACCATCTGTAACTCCATTTCCAAGGGATCCAATACCCTTTTTCCTGGCCTCTAACGGTACCAGGTATGCACATTATACACATGTATAGATGCATACAGCATGCCCATACATATAAGATTAATTAATTGATATATATATATATAAAGAATCAATTCTAGAACTCATTGTGGTGAGTGTGATTGTCAATACTGTATTGTTCACTTAAAATTTGCAGGGAAAGCAGAGCTGAAGTGCCCTTAAACCTGACCCCAACACATTCAACATGGTAACTGCGTGATGATGGGTGTGTTATTTTGTGCTGCTGTGGCAACCTTTTCATGCTGAATATCAAATCAATTTTATTTGAGGTATAATTGTTAAAAGTTGTGTCCACTTGCCGGGCGGTGGTGGCGCATGCCTTTAATCCCAGCACTTGGGAGGCAGAGGCGGGCGGATCTTTGTGAGTTCGAGGCCAGCCTGGTCTACAAAGTGAGTCCAGGACAGCCAAGGATACACAGAGAAACCCTGTCTCGAAAAACCAAAAAAAAAAAAAAAGTTGTGTCCACTCAAAGATAACTAGGCTGATAGGTATGGCTGTTAATTTCCTGTACAGCTCCAACCAATCATGTGCCTGCAGTTTTAAAACTTGTAAAATTAACTCATATTTATAAAGGATGTATTAGTAATGTGTCACTTACATAGAGTGAACATATATGTATGTATGTCTGTATATACAGATATATATAATGCGTTTTTGAATCTTAAATTATATTTTTTTCTTGTTTTGTGTGTGTGTATTGTGGGGGTGTTTTGGTTTTGGATCACTGTAAAGGGAAAACAGCAATGGCGATTTTCCCCAAGTTCTGAGAAGTGTTTGCTTATCCTCAAGCACCGCAGTAACTCACTCAGGAGCATCACAGACTAGCCCGTATTGTACTCAGGGGGAAGTCCACTGGACGAGAACTGCAGCGTGAGACAGACAGCACTCAGTCAAACCCATTTCCACAAAGCACAGCACGAACTGCCAGTTCCCTTGCAGGTTGCTAACATTTGTTGGATAATCTAGGCACTCCTGCTTTTACGAGGCCTGCAGCCCGCCTGGATCCCAAACAAACCATTTGTCTCCTGTCTATGTCACCAACAGCCCTGTGACACACACGCAGTATAAAAGTCCGCCTCATCAAGTTAGTATGAAAGCTGAGTTAGATATAGAACTTTAAACTCATGGAGATGGTTAGATAGTAGAATGTTAAAGTCAGGTGCCAAATACATATGGACTGGACATTGGGAATGTATGCTAAGCCATATAACTCTTATAATCGTGGCCTATTTATTTCTGTTGTTTTGTATTGTATTTATAGTTATAAGAAAAAGAACCATTATTTGGACTGAAAGGGAGAGCTGTTGGGGGGAATAATAAATACCTTAAACGAAAAAAAAAAAAAAAAAAAAGGGAAGGGGAGGGTGGGGCTGAGGGGGAGGAGGGTGGAAGGGTGGGACTGGACGGGGGGTAGGGAGGGGATTGTGATTGAGATGTAACTTGAAGAAATAAAAAATAAATTATTAAAAAAAAAAAAAGTCCGCCTCATTTTGGGAAAACACCATTAAAATCTTGTCTTGGTTGTTTTCTTGCTCTAGAGAACAGATTATGCTAATTCTTTATCCTCCATTTCCAGGTTTCCCAGGAAGACAACTGGTGATCACATTTTCCAAGTTCATAAACCAACCAACCATTCTCCCCTCTGCATTAGTTAGAGCTCTGCAGAGAAACAGAATGAATTGTGTGTGTGTGTGTGTGTGTGTGTGTGTGTGTGTGTCAATTCCCAAGGGATTAGTTGAATAAGCACCCACTTTCAACTCACAGTTGGTTGAATCCATTGATGTGGAATCTGCAGATAGAGAGGTCTGACTATATTTACATACACGCACACACAAATGGAGAGAGAAACTGTTTTCTAAGGTACTTATTCTGCTGAGGTTACAATTCAAGCTGGAAGCACAGTACAGGTTGGAAAGAGAACTTCTTCCTTGGAGACTCAGTGTCTTTTTTTTTTAGGCCACCTATTGTTTTGATGAGGCCTACCCTTGATGTGGAGGATAATCTATTCAAAGTCTACTGGTTTAAATGTTAATTTCATTAAAACGAACAAAACTCACAACATCTAGCATCTGACCAAACACCATGGACCATGGTCTAATTAGCTAACCAGGTTGACAATGACCCACAACCACCGTGCACTCACACCTTCACCAGAGTGGAACTTAGATGTCAGTCTGAAAGCCAAGCTTTTGGACACCACTAAGTGGGAGCCTCTGGTGAGGCGAGGCAGGGTCAGGCCCCCACACCTTAATTTACATTCCAGAAAACCAATTGTAGAAACAGAGTCTTTGACAGAGCGGATTCATTCAGGATCCTGATCAGCCAGGGGTAATCTCAGGGTGAGGTCCCGGTGCTGCTGTGTGGCAGTGGCCAGCCCCTTCTACCTAACAGCCTCAACTCAACACTCACAGAACATGCTTGTTTTGCTTCTGATCCGAAACAGCTCGCGGTTTGAGTGTGTCCCCCTAACTCACATGTTGGAATCTTGGACCCCAGAGGCAGAAATGCTGTGAGGTGACTGGGCCATTAGAACCATGCCCCCGGTGAATGGAATGATCTGCTCACGGATTGATGGGATGTTGTAGGAAGGGCTTTATTGTCAACACATGCTCTCAGGCTCATGGCAGTGTGTGTACTTGGGCTGCACAAGGCTGAGTCCATGCTCAGCACCAACAAAATAGAACAAAAACTGAGCTCTATCACATTTTTTTCTCTGTCTTGCTGTGCGGTTCCCTCTGATATTATGGTACAGCACAAAGGGTCTCACCAGACACTGACTCCATGCTTGCAGACCTTACAGGCTCCAGAATATGAGCTAGATACGTTTATAAGTAAAAACTCTTTATAAGTTTCCAGTTCTCTGCTATTTTGTTATATCAACACTAAATAGACTAAAAAAAAAACATTATAGCCAGGTCTGGGCACATTCAAACCATAAACCTAGGGGAAGGAAACTGGCTTACAGACTGAGCTAAGCATTCACTTTACAACTGAATTCTAGAAGCAGAGCTCCCCACCTAAGACCCACAGACCAAATCCACAGGGACTCCCTTCTAAAAGTGATTTATTTAACTAAGGTCTAAGTTGGGTACGTTAAAAAAAAAATTTTAAAGGTTACAAAACCATGGATCCCCACTGAAGCCTCATCAAATCATGTCAAGCCGCCTAGGCACATCTGATCCTGTTCATAAGCAATGGTTGAACAGAGTGGTGTACCAATCCTAATAGGCAATTTATGACAAAGGAAAAGACTCCACAACTGAAAGAGAAAACTGAAGAAAAAGTAGTAGTAAAATCCTGGAAACCAGCAGCATGGAGATTGAGGCTTTTGGAAAAGTTTACAGCTGAAACACCCCTGTGCTCAGTTTAATGGGAGGAAGAGGGAAGGGAGGTGTACCACAGTGTATAGTAAACACTTTCAATTGTGTCGGAAATAAAGGATGTCACATGAGGTTTATCCCCACCTCAGAGGTGCTCTCTGGTCTGCCAGAAGGCAGGCTTTACAGAAAACAACCTAAGAAAAAACCTTCAAAACAGGCAGAGCTGTGGGAGTGAGCTAGGGCAGCCCCCTATCTCCTCCCTCACCCTGGGCAGGGCTTACTGCCGTCGGACACTAAAACTCCTTTGGATATATTTCTTTCTTGGAAATGTATCCCTGACCCCAAGTTCTCCATGTTACAAAGCTTCAAATAAAATATGGGTTTTGTTTTGAGGTTTTATTGCTTTTGTCATCTTTAAGAGCTGGTGTTTCTTGAGAGCTTCTTGTCCTGTTTGGTCAGCTTCCTCATCTGCCCCCTGACACCAAGTAAACACTCAAAGACCACAAAACACAATCCTTGCCGAGATGTTTTTCCATGGACAACAGATTTTGGAAGACCATCATAGGCCACAGATAAAATGATGACATTTCTTTATCTGGAAGTTTCTAGAAATAGTTAGGAAATGAGAAGGGTACAAATATTTCTTCCGAAAACATCAACATGTTTGAGATCAACATCTTGGCCTTGGCTGCCACACTGTCCTCCTGAGGCCGTCTCACCTCAGCCCAGGCTCCAAGTTGCATTTGCCCCGTGTGTTAGCAGTATGCCCTTCGCCGGCACAACAGGTAGGCTGCTGCTTCTGCTTTGGGCCCCTTTCCAACTCACACCCCGCCTGCTTTGAGCCATCACCTCCACACTAATGTGGACACCAAGAGCGTGAACATGTGCTTGATTTTACCACCTCACTCAGACGGAGTCTGGTGTTCTCTTCACTTGATCACCTTGTAACATAAGCCTTTGCAGGGAGAAAAAAAAGTCCAGATGCAGGCAAATGGCTTTTCACAAATTGGATTAACCACCCCCCTCCCACAAAGCATTGGTCTTTATTCCTCAGGATTTCAGGTTCATTGCACGCAATTGCATTAACCCGCATGAATCAGTCTTGGAGTTCAAAGCGGCAAGGCCAAGTGAAACCAGAGAGAAAATCCAGTTGCCACTATAGAGGTCTGATCAGCTTCGGCAATTTCAAAAGTTTTCAAAGTTCACACAGTGCTTGGTGCTGAAGTCAGAAACCAGGCCCTAACGCTCTAAGTAATCCCTCTACCACTGAACCACACCCCAATTGCTCTCTTTCATTTGTTTGTTTGTTTTTGTCTTGGATTTTTTTTGTTTTGTTTTATGGATTTTGTTTGTTGTTTGTGGTACTAGAGATTGAAGTCTGCTTCTCACACACACTAAGAAAGAGTCACGTCCCTGGCCAAGTTCCTAAAATTCTTGACCAGTTATTTGGATGTAAGAAATGACCTCTAGAGGATGTGCCAATACAGATTAGTAGACCAGTACTCCCACTCCCTTTAGGAACCCCACACTTTAAAAAGCCATCTACCTTGTCTTGGAGGACCTGTCAACCTGACATCCCACAACAGTCACATATTAACATAATCACAGGGAAATTACATAAACCAGAAACACCTTTCCAGTAAGAGTTAGTGAGCTCCGTGGAAAGCCCCCAAGCTCCCAAAGGAGAATTGTGGGGCAATACAGGCTCTGAAGATTCAAGATAAACATAACTGGAAGGGAAATTATCCAAATCAAGTTTTCTCAAATATTTGCATCCACAAAGCTGCTCTTCATCTGTAATAGCCCCCAGCTCCCTGCTGAGTTCTGTGTGTTACTGGAACCCACTGAGGTGTATGATAATAAGGGAAGCATCCCGACCTCTAGCTTGGTGCTTTGCTGATGCCCGCTGGAGTGTATGAGTGAGACTAAGACCCCCTGGGTTTCCATCCCACTTGCCCATGCAATGGATGGTACTGCCCTGGTAGAAGAGCTAGGTTGCTAGGCAACACCCAGCAAAATGGCCGGCCACTGGCCATCTTTTTGAAAGCCCACAAAGAGATCACAGCCATGAGCCTTCTAAGAAGGGTGGAGGACAGTAACATGCCTACCTAGGAACAGGTCTGCTGCAGAGGTCCACCTTCCTTACAAGGCACACTGGTCAGGGGCCCTCAGCCCCTCAGCCGCTAGAACTTTCTTGAGAGCAGGTAGGGAAGAGCATCCCACTACAGCAAATCTCAGAGATGCCTGAGTTACAGACTGCTCATCTTGCTTGGTTGAGTTTCGTAGACCAACACCAAGCCCCTAGCATCTGTCTGTCCCACCTCAAGTGGAACAAGTCACACAGGTGACTAGCTAATGGAGGGGTACAGGGCCATCCTTGCCCTTTCTGTCAATGAGGCTGGTTCTCACAATAAGCACCAAGGCTTCTTAGAGACTATGTGAGCACTGTCCTCTATGCCCACACTCAGGGGACTCCTCAAAGGGCTTCCCTAATCCCTGTGTCGAGTCAACAACAGGACAAGTCTTCATTCTTAGAACACATCTCCATATACAAGGCGAAGGAGCTTACAAGTATGCAGAGGCCAGAAAGAATAACATGTTAACTCCAAACACAAAGCCCCAACTCCATGTGGGCTATAATCTTACTGATGTGATGGTGGGCTAGACTTGAAGGCACCTGTCATTTCAGCTGGTGGCCTCTAACCTTCCCTTCAAGTCTACCAGTGCTTAAAACTTCTGAATGCCATTTATCCCAGTACACACCTGGCCCAGGCTCATGAGCAGGTCAGAGATACATGCACCCAGACACTTCCATTTCAGAAGACCTCTCTTCAAGCCAAGGGAGAACCCGAGAATTGGAGTGGCAGCTGAGGGAGCAGAAAAGCCCAGAAGCGTCCCAAAAGCCAAGAACGGAGGCATTCTCTCCAGATGTCCACATGGGACAGGACGCCAGATGTCCACATGGGACAGGACGTTCATTGTGCTTTCTACAATGAGACACATTCCAGTGCAAAGCTCACAAGCTCATTGCATCTACCCCTCAGTGACTTCAGTTTTTTGGTTCATTGGACTTGCCCAGGGGCAAGGGACTGCCACTTCACTAATCCTCAAGGATCTCACAGCTACCCATCCTTTGTGGCAAATGAGAAGATTCTCTGCTGCAAACCTTCTCCAGACATTGCAAATGGTGAATGTGCAGAATCCTCTTCCCTTTCAAAGATAGCAGATATGTGCGGCTGCCGTTGGCAATGGAGGAGGCAAAAAGCCTCAGTTACTCCCCTGTTCTTCCTCCACAGGAGCTGCCTGTGAGCCAGCCTCACGCACCTGCTGGCTGCTTGGAATTTAATTGCATGTAAAAACATCAGGGAGGCACATGGACATGATAAGTACATGTATGCACACATATGTACACACACACACACACACACACACACACACACTCAGGTATGTGAGCACACATATTGTGGTTCCTCCTTAGAATGAAAATCCTTAAAAATGAAATAACGAAGAACATGTATCCAGAGATGAGGATGTATGTCACTTCTGTGCCCTACTCCAGGGAGCAGCGCTGGCTTTTGGAGGCTGCAGAGGTTCATGTGGAAACATGTCTGTGGAAGGACAGTGCCTAGCATCCCATGAGTCTTCTCAGGTCAGCCGTGGCCCCTGGAGTGTCTGGATTCCCTTTCATCCCCATGGCTCAGATAGTCTCAGGAGTCTCTGCTATCTCCTCTAGCCTTTGCCGAATCATTAGCCGAAGCACAGTGTACCTGGGGATAAAAGTAGCCTAAAGTTGGTGGCAGTCTGCAATATACCTCTTGTGCCTTTCCTGCCACCCAAGCAACTCTGGAGTCCAACCATCCTGTTCCTTAGCTCTCAACAATGGCCACTCTCACCCACTTCACATATCCTTCCATACTAGGATGTCAGGGTATAAAGAGGTCAATTCCAAATTAGACTCTTTCACTGTGGTTACAAAGTGTGGCAAATGGTGACTAGAAGCGTGAAGATACTAACAGCAGCAGAGCCAGGCTCACTGAGTACTTACTACCCTGGAGATGCTGTGCACAGTACTCTATGGAGAACTGCACACAGTACTCCCCATGCAGGGTAACTCATGGACCTTAATCAAAGCTGATGCATACACAATTACCAGTATTTCACCTTTTAGGGGAGCCTATCAAAATGGCAACCTCAAATGGGTCTGCCTATAATTGTGTCTGCTTTTGCAGAAGAAACCCTAACAACCATAGAGCACACAGCTTCATGGCTGGTGGGTGAGTTCCATTTCCCCATGACATTCCTGAGCTGTGGTCCAGATGCTGGAGTGGACATCCTGGTACAGGGGTCAGGGGGCATACTCCTCATGCTTGTACCTTGAGCTACATGGCAAAGGCTATGTTCAACAAAATGTCAGCTACTGTCATATTAATTCCTGATAGCAGTAATTAGTATTTGGATTTCCTCTCCAGCACCAGATTGACAGCTTTCCACTATGACCCACAAAAGAAGGCTTAGTCTGTGACTAAAATGAAATATTCAATTCCTCCCTGAAAGAAGCTTTGCTGAATTCTTCAACCCAAAGAAAATTTCCAGAAGAGACACATCTGAAGGAAGGCAGGACAGGAAGGATTTTAGAGTGGGCTGCTCAGGCCCTCCCTGAAGAACAGACCACTTCCTAAGGTCCCCAGAGCCTCTGCATCTTAGCCCTGAACTTCTTTGGGATGTGTCCCAGGACCTGTGCTGACCCTCAGATGACCTCCATACTTTGTCCTCAAATAATCTAACTCTAGGCCTCATTTGAGGGAAAGCCAGCTTCCTGCTGAGAGCCTAGTCATACAGCTGAGACAGCACCATGCCAGCCATCCTGAGAACAAGTCTCCTCCCAAAGGTTCATGCGTTTGGAGCCTCGTCTCCATGTGGTGATGTTGGGTAATAGTCGAATTACTACAGGCTCCCAAAACTCCAGTTAGCTCTTAAACTAACAAGCTGTTATGAAAAGCTCAGCCCAAATCCCTCTCTAGCTTCCTGTCTCATATGTGACTATCAATGTCCTACCATCTGCATAAGGCCTTCACCAGAGCCAAGCAGATGTGGGCTGTGCATACTTTTGAACTGTGAGCACAAATTTGATTATGTGCTAAATAAACCTCTTTTCTGTTTAAATTGCCCAGCCCCAAGTGTTCGGTTACAGAACAGAAAATAGACTAATATGCAGGAGAAAGTGACCTCCCTATTTCTAAATCCTGATTCCAAAGAGATTTTTTTTTAAGTCAACACATTCTTTCCCAGGGTTCTTTCATAAAAGGATAGGAAAAGATACTTTGATATCTTATATCCAAATAAGCAGCTGACACAAGAAGTGGGGAAACAGAAAACGGGTGCTCACATCCCTGTCTGAGATCTAGGTCTGTCAGTGGTCCTCCCCACCCCAGCCCCACCTCTGGCACCACTCCCCACCAGGCAGCTGAACAGTGGCGCCTCTTGCTGGGGCCCTCGAAACCCAGCGGCACCCAGACACCATGCTCACTTGCGCATCAGCTTCTCCACCTCCCGGTCTTCTTCCTCCTGGAGTTTCTGAATGAAGCTTTTAAGGACTGGCATCTCAAACTTTATGTACTGAGCCACCTGAGGAGGGGGAGCAAATCCCATTGTTATAAATGTCCTTGCTACCGCTCTCCTCAAGGAACAAAGCCGGCCAGAAATCTATTTTCCCACCAACCCAGGATTTCCTCAAAGACAAAGGCCAGGCCTCTTTCTATCTCAGGTTGGTCAAGTCTGCATAAAGAGGTCTGCGTTTACATGACTCCATCTTGTTACTTTTCAGATTTTCATTTCACTACCGTGATGCACAAATCTGGTGACTTTCCCTTCACATAGTGATTCAGAGAAGGCGCTCCTAGGGCTGGGGATGTAGCTGGGAGTTGGGGGAGGGTCTAGGTTCCCTTCTCGGGCTGGGAGGATGGAGGTGGGCTCTAGGTTTCATCCCCAGAGCTGCAACAAAACAAAGACAAATAAACAAGAAGAAAACAAAAACGACCTCAATAAATTGCTTCGTGCTCCACAGAGACAACCTGAAGAGTCATCACAGCCTAGACTCATGTCTCCAGTCTCCGGGCATGCAAAAGGCACTTGCTTCCAGGAAGTGATTAGCTCCAGAGAGTTAAAAAAACAAACAAACACACAAAACAAAAACCAGCTTTCTCTTCCCAACTAGAACCCTGACCTAATTTCTCAACCTTCCTCTACCCACCAGTGCTGAGTTTTGCTAGGTGCCTTGTGGGAGGCCATGGGAATTCCTCCAGACTCTCAAAATCTGAGCGGAGGCTTCAAATGCGTTTCTGTGGTTTGGACTAGTTTCTTCTTTTAAAACTTGTTTGCAGACTTATCATGTATGTCTAATGTACATGTGTGTGAGTACAGGTGCTCAAGTAAATGGCTTGTAGGCACCGTGGTGTGTAGGTCAGAGGAAGATCTTATCTTTCACTTTCTTTGAGACTGACTCTTTTTGCTGTTTGCCACTGCCTGTGACAGTGGGTGGCCTGAGAGGGGAAACCACTAGGGAGTCTCCTGCCTCCACCTTCCATCGTCCTATAGAGGATTAAAATTATAGGCACATGCTACATCTCGATATATATGGGTCCTGGGGATTCATTGTATCCCAGGACCTGTGCTGGCCCTCAGATGACCTCCAGACTCCATTCCCCAGTAACCTAACTCTGAGCCTCATCTGAGGGAAAGCCAGCTTCCTGCTGGGAGTCTAGTCACATAGCTCAGAGGGCACCATGCCAGCCATCCTGTGAATAAGCCTCCTCCTAAAGGTTCGTATGTTTGGAGCCTAGTCTCCATGTCGTGATGTTAGGTAACAGTCAAACTACTATAGGCTCACAAGACTCCAATTAGTTCTTAAAGTAGCAAGCTGTTATGCCTGTCCTCACACATGTGTACCTCTTTAACCACGGGGCCATCTCCCCAACCCCTGTGCTAATTTCTTATGCTCAAACACCTGCCCAGAAAGCCACCCAGACCCTTACACAGGGCCACTGCTACCAGCTAGCAGAATCAGGAGAAAAACCGTGAATGTTATAAGGTACTTGGATTTGGGCGTACATGTTACTGTATCAACTAACACCTGAGAAAAGAAATTCCCTGATGAGTTCTTAGTGTCAAAAATATGCTTCCAAAGTTCTCAGAACCCCAGCACTCTCAGGAGGCTCAAAAAATCCATTCTTTCAACAATCCCTATAGGGGTCACCCTCAACTGGTATCAAAAGAACCTGGTATTAAAGAATGGTAGCCATAAGGGACAAAGTCTGGTCACAAAGTCATGCTGTAACCTGATAAGTCTCCTCCTGCACCCTATCCCACCCACCCTCACTGCTGAGGACAGACCACCAAGCAAAGGGGGCTCACATCATAGGTGACCTCCTCCACCTGGTCCTTCTCCATCAGGAAGACTTTGGAGATCTGCTCACAAGGGCCCTGGAGGATGCGGGCGATCAGAGGGTAGTCGGAGTTCTTCAGCTTCTGCTTTTCTGAAAGCAACACACCAGGGTAGCCTGAGCTCAGCCCAGGACCTTTCTCCCCGCAACTGGTGGTCAATTCAGGATCCAAACAGGCCAAGCACCTCAGAAGACCCAGCTGCACAAGTCAGTCTGTGCTGGGATAAACTACTCAACATTTGTTGTTAAAAGTATACCCACCCCCACCCCGCCCACACATACACTGTCATGCCTAAGACCCTCCGGAAGACGCCACTCAGGAGGAACTGGGCATCTGCCTCTACAGAAAATCCAGTTCATTTTCTAATAGGCAGCTAAGTTTGGGGATTTACTGTTACTGCCCACTTGGCATTCCTCTGGGGCACTTATCCCAAAAGCCCACCAGGCTTGGGAAACAGAGAGCATTTGGAATTTTAAGAAATCTCAACAACAGAATAGAAGGGTTTTGTTGTTGTCGTTGTTTTCTTAACTTGCTTTTTTCAGTTAATTGAAACATTTGAAGTGTACTGTGCTCTTCGGACTCACCACCGCTGGTGTGGACCACGTACAGAGCAAACTCCTCTGCCGAATTCTCGATCTGAATCAAGAGTAAAAAAAAAAAAAAAAAACTCAGTGAAACATCCCAGCCTTGAGCCATTCCCTGTACCACCATGCTGTGAAGCCAGGCTCTAGGCTTCTGCAAAGTAAGGGCCTTTTATTCACAGCCAAGGAGGACACGCAGCAGGTGGGGATCTCATGCTAGATAATAGCCACGGAGCATCCTTCCTCTACAATGTTTGGAAAAAGATGTATTTTTGGCTTCAGAGTTCTTCAGTTTTGGGAGTGCTGGCAGAAGCTTTATCAGCTTAGCATCCTTTCTACAAAAACCTGAGACCTGAAACAATGTCTGAGTCATATCATTGCTCAAAAAGAGGTTGGTGCATTTCAGATCTTAAACTTTTGAATTAGAGTAGTTAACACATACCGAATGTAAGGCCCACACTCTTAATGCGCGTTCACTCATCTCATACTATAACCTTCCATAACACACAGGCACCACCCTCCTCCTACCAATAAGAGAGCTGGAGTCCAGAGCTGTTAAAGTAACTAACTTGTCCGGCTCGGCCATCCGGCAGGCAGTGACTGGGCACTCAAACTCAGAGCCTGTGTCCTAGGTTGCACTGGTTTCCATGAAAAATGAGAATACTCTAGCCAGTAAGATGGCTAAGTGGGCAGGGTGCTTCCTGCGTAAGCCTGACAGCCTGAGATTGACCCCTGGCACCCACACAAAAGTGGAAGGAGGGAATCAACGCCATGAAGGCTTCCCCTGGCTTCTGCACATGCGCTGTTGCACATGCACCTGAATACACACATCCTGGGCACACACATACACAAATAATAAATAAAAATTTAAAACACAGGAATGCAAGGGCTGAAGGTGTTGTTGCTGCTTGAATTTGAGTCCAAGAAACACACACACACACACACAAAACTAAACATATAGACAAAAATAAAACTATTGGAGGGGGGAAGAACACTAGCCAGGCTAATACCTATAGTCCCAGTCAATCTGGGCAACACAGTGAGGTCTCATCTCAAAAAAAAAAAAAAAAGAAAAGAAAAAAAAGCAAATAAATAATACTTGGTGTTTTAATTGCCATCTTGACACAATTTAGAATCACTGGGAAAGGAGCCTCACAGAGGGATGTCTAGAGTCTCTTGGTCTATGGGAGTTATCTTGATGATGTTGCTCAAGGCAAGAAGACGTGCTCCTTATGGCAATGGATCATGGGTTGTAAAAGAGTGGGGGAAATGGGAAGCTCTAACCCCACCCCTCAGCCCGACAGTGCAGCAGCTCACCGCCAATGGAGAGAACTTACCTTAAACTTGTTGAGCAACAGCTTCAGGACCTGTGGGGTAGTCATGGTGCTGTTGATGCGGACATTGGTGACGGAGCCATAGGCTGGTGTGAACACTGATGTCTGTCAAAAGAGGGGCATGGCTTAGGGGAGGAGCAGGGACAAGGACTGGGAATTAAAACCCAGTGACTCAGGGGCACAGTGACAACAGCACTCAAAATGTGTTTGAGGAGAGCTCCTAGCACTCTGGCCAGCATCAGGCTTGGATGTTGACAAAGTGGCCCTCAGGGTTTGGTCAGCTCAGACTCTGCTCCCCTCGGAAGTTCGGGTCTGAGATCCAAAGAGCAGGATTTGAGTGGGGATGAGACCAGATAAGCTAACCATTCACAAAGACCCTTCCCTGGAGAAACCAGCCTTCTACCATACACTTGTGCATGAGGTGATCTCTGGCACACTCCCATCATGCACTTGCTTCTGGTGGGACCTAAGCAGCAGAAAGAAAGGAAGAGTCGGCTAGATTGGGGTCCCCAAGGTGGCAATGTGCTGATCTGAGACCTGTAGCCTTGCTCGAAAATAGTCATCAGTTCAGGGGGTCAGGTGGCAGCAGAGAAAGGAATAAGTCGTTATGGTCCCTTTACAGGGAGTGCATTTGCCGCTTGTCAGAGAGTCACAGAGAAGCAGGAGGAACCAGCACTTGTCTCCTCTAGCTGCAAACCAGTGCTTACTTGACTGGACACTCTCAGTTCATACTAGGGGTTGGAAAGCTACAGCAGTCTGTCACATGACTGAGCCCATGGATCAAAAAAGGAGGGAAATTCAAGCCCCAGGACAGAAATTAGAAAAGTTTGCATCCTGAGCCAAGAGGATGGGGAGCCTGGGGAAGGGGCAATACTAGACTCAGGGAAGAGTGTGCCTCCCTAAAACAAACAAACAAACACCTCAACCAATTAGGAACTTAGGACTCAGTTAAATGTTGATTAGAAACATCAAAAACAAAACTGTTTGCGCCAAATGGCACGCCAGCCTTCTCGTCTTTTCTCTGGGATGCCACTAACTTTGCCAAATCATGAAATGAGCTTGTAGGTGCTAAGTGCTGGGTGCTGAGTGCTGGGGGTGGCCAGAGGTGGGTGCAGGGATTAGCGATACAGGTTGACTTGCAAGGAAAGGGGAGAGTTCATGAGATGTGCTCACGGAGCTTTGAAGACTAAGTCTGCTTCATACAGGCTACTGAAATCTCCCACATCTAGTGGGGACTATTCCTCACTAAAGTCCCGAATCTCTCAAGAAGCCAGCAAAGTATCCATCCCACTCACAGCCCTCAGACTGCACCAAAAATGCCTGGCCTCCCAGGAGGGCCCCCTGGGGTTTCTCCTCCATGAGCCCTCTACCTTGTGGTTGTAAAAATGTCCATTGATAGAGAAACGATGCCGCCTGATTTTCCGCTGGTCACTGGATGTCCTCACGTTGCCACGCCGGCGCACCCCAACATCGCTGCGTGTGCGCATCAACTGTGGGGTGTCCTCCTGCACAGGCTTCAGGCCCCCAGCGTCTGGGAAGAAAGGGAGAAATGAGCTGTTTGCCTGAGTCTTTGGGGGGTGGGGTGGGGAAGAACACTAGCCAAGCTAATACCTTTGAGGTTGACACTATGGCACTCAGTGTCTCCCCAGAAACAGATCTTATAAAAATGGTTTCCTACTGGAGGAGACATAACATGGAATTTACTGAGGGGTGATAATCCACGGGTTCCAAGAGCAGGCCTCAGATCCCAGCTCTATTCCCACCCACGTGTTTCCCTGGCCTCCTGTCCCCTCGGTTTTCTGAAGAAGTAACAAGAGCCTCTGCCTTGTAGGACCATAGTGAGGGCTTAAGTAAGTTAATACACATGATGGGACTGAGAATAGCTCCTGGCTCAGGTTAAGCATGACCTAAGGACTTGCAGGATGCTGCAAACAAACTGCCACGGGGCACATACAGACAAACCTTGAGGCCCCACGCTGAGCTGAAATCAGCCAGTCATAAAGCGTGCACTCTGTGAGTCAACTCACATGAGGTGCTCAGAGCAGACAAAGTCACAGAGACAGGAAGCCAAATGCTGGCTGCTATGGGTGAGGGGACTCGGGGAGTAGAGTCCCTCAAAGGGGAAAACTGCCGAAAGCTGCCACTTGTCTAGAGAGAGGGTGAGAAGGAGCCGCACCCACTCCAGGTGGTGACAGCAGGCCAGCTGCTTGGATCCGTATGAATCTGTATGCATTTGTTTCTTTCATCATGAAGGATGTTGTTGCAGGTTGCTTTGAAGGAGGGAAACTGAACAGGAGGAGGCAGGAGACTTTAAATTCTTTCCTTTAACTTTCTTTAAAGAGATATTGATCCATGTGGACTTTATATATTTACACAAAAAGCCACAGGTTAAAAACATACCAGTTGTGACCCTGCTGGCCTCTAGCAGGAGAGGAGGTTCCTTTACCACTCACATACCTGTTGGGCTGAGTGTCTCGTTGCTTTCAGCAGACATATCGACTTCTGAAATCTGAACGGTGGGCATGGTGAGGGGCTTCAGGGTGGTGCTGAGGGTGGGAAACAAACAGAAGGGACTTGTTTAGACCCTGAGAGGACATGTCCCAATTTTATGACCCCCTTCCTGCAATAGGAGTTTTTATGCATGCCATGCAGGAGAGCACTAGCACACCTCAGACAACCAAGAGGCAGGCAGGCCGAGCTGAGCATCCAGGAGGCTGGTCCAGATCCTATTCAAAGTGCTGTATAGGGTGGGGTGTTCAGAAGAAAGATGCTCTGTTCCCACCTCTGAAGTAGCACAAGAAACCAGCTCATCAGGCCCAGAAGCGAGAACCCAGAACCAAGCCTGTGTGTGGTTTGCATCGAGTCTCAAAACACATATGGGGTCGGTCTGTCTACGGCTCAGTTTCTCGGGACACAATTCCAGGCTCGTTTTCTTTCTGTTGGAGGAATATCTTACAAACTCTCTCTGGCATCTACCACTTAGGAGTGATGATTGCTCTCAGGGTTGCAAGCTGGAAAAGGGGCCACAGCAGGTCACCTGACCTGAGACCTAGGTTTGGTGTGGCAGCCGGGAATACTTCCTCAAAGCCCCAAAGAGTGAAGGAGGCAGCTGAGAAAAACACATCCAAAACCAACAGGGGATTTGGTCTGAAGGGGGAGTCATGTTTGACTATAAGGACCAAGGTGAGAAGAGTAGGGGCTTTCCTGTGTTCCAGAGAGGAAAAATTGAGAAGCTGAAAGGATTTCTCCTCATAGTAGTCTAAGCCCCAGTCTGCGCCCCTAAGAGAAATGCAAGCACTTGGTCCAGGTGACACCCCTCTCTCCGGGGTCCAAAGCAGAAACTGGCCTGGGCATCCCAAACACAGTCCTTCAGGTAACATTCAAGTTCTGCTGGTATCTGGGATATGCTTCTGAAAGCCCTTAAAATATTTACAGAGTTCAAGGACCAGCATGTTGTCACGGAGAACAGAGAAAAACCAAGAATGCAGACTGAAGGACCCCTGGGCAACTCCAGCCCAGGGCATCTTGGGAAAATGGGAGTTTAAAAGTCATCTCACTTGGAGAACAGAATGTAACAATCTAGAGGTCAAAGCCAGGCATAGACAGGGTCCCGCCCCCTGCAACTATAACACAGTGAAAATGCTAAGAGCAAGTCCAAGAGCCTTAACCAGGCTTCTCCATGCCCAGTGGGCGAGGCAACTTCCCTCCTCATTTCTCTTGGGAAGAGCCAAGGTTCCAGGGTTTGGCTGCTCTGTAGTTATTTCTCAACTAAGGAGAATGATACATTTGGCTGTGGAATGTAATAATGTTCCGGCAGAGAGGGAGGGCTTGGTTCTCCCTTTAAACTAGAAAGCACGTCACTGTGGTTTTGGCTGGGTGGCCAGCACACTCCACCCAGGCTCTGGCCAGAATGCCACCCACCTCAGCAAGTTTCGAGGGGAACAAGGCTAGTCACTTGATTTTGAAACTGAAGTCCCAGCGAAAACAAAAAGATCTGCCCTATGCCAGCATCCAGCTGCTCATTGGGCCATCGAAGGTGGGAGATCAGACATGGTCTTCATAACCTTGCAGTGAGGACCAATAGGCTATTGCCTTGAGCCATGTCTGTTCCAGGTGTACAGGAGACCCCTGGCTGACTTCGCTTGGCTGGCTCAGACAGAACATTCCTGTTTTTCTACTAGGTTCCACCAAAATGGAGAGAGCTTTGATCAGCGGGTTCAAATCCTGAATGTCCCTGGAGCAGACCCATTCCAGTTGGGAAGATGTGTGTGGGTTGGCACCCTGTCAGAGGCCTCAGGCTTGGATCAGTGAGCTACTAGCAAGAACCCTGGAGAGTTCAGAGCTCTCCTCAAGGGAGGGCCCTCTGCCACCCATTCCTCAGTGCTCCCCTTCACTCAGAACCACCCCTTTTCACTCTGTCTTTGGGGAGTCAGGTCAGAGGCCTCTTTCTCCACATCCCAAACCCATGGCAGGTAGTAGTGGGGGTGCTGGGAACTGGACCAGGAGCCCCCAGACACCCTCAAACTCATCTCTCATCGCTCACCCCTGTGCGCCCAGGTTACAGCCAGAGTGCCAGGAGGAGGAGGATGGAGGGGGACGGATTCGTTCATGGTCATCCTGCATCTGCAGCCGAATGGGCCTGCGGAGCCCCCAGGAGATGTTCAGCAACCCCTCCACAATGAACTCGTCTTCTTCCTGCCGTGAAGAAACAGGGTGCCGAGCGGTGTACAACTCCTAGCTCTGAGGCACACTCTCGACTGTGAAGTTCCCAGCTCCCCACAGATGACCTCAAAGGTCAACAGCACAAAAGTTTCAGTGAAGGGGCCGCGCCTAGGGAAGGCCCTGGGCAGCATGTGGGAGATCCTGAGCAACCGGTTCTCAAAACCCAGTTTCTTATAATTGGCTGTGAGCCTAGCCTTTAACGGCTAAGCCATCTCTCCAGCCCAAAACCCAGTTTCTTTAAAACTGAAATACACATGTGCAATTCATCAAACCTTTTTATTGTCTTTATCTTAATGACTTTAAGGAAGTCAGAATACAATGGCCAGGCATATCTCACACCTAGAGTACCTGAACTCAGGAAGTTAAGGCAAGAGGATTGCCATCAGTTTCGGATCAGTATAAGCTACAGAATGAGCATGTAAAGAAAACAGACAAGGAAGGAAGGGAGAGAGGGGGAAAAAAAAACAAAGATGAAAGGAAGGAGGGAGAAAGGGAGAGGAATCTTTCTTAAAATAACAGACTTGCCTGACTAATTAGAAGCAAGAACAAAACCCTAGAGCTGGCTGTTTTCCCCTTGTGTTTAACAATCCAACCCAACTTTTGGTAATAAGAGATTCAAACTTTCTCTAAGTTTACAGAACACGCTCCTGGAGCAGAACTGTTGCCTTAAAAGGTGTCAAGTTATCTGCGAGCTGCAAGTTGCCGTCCTGATCTGATTATTTTTTAAAGCAGAACTTCACAGTGTTTTTCATAATCTAACACACCACAGCACCTCCCAAGAGATGAATAAATCCTCAGGAATTCCAAAGTTATATTTCAAGGTTGTTCACTAACAAGAAGCTGAAAGTAACACCTCCCCAAGAGCAGCCCTTCTAATTCTACTTGGACTGTGAGGTCTCGGAGAGCTGACTACAGGATGGTTCCTACAGGCTAGGTGCTAAATGTGTGCTTCCCTGCTGGTGGAAACCTTAGACAAGGAAGGGCCTAGCTGGAGGAAGTGGGTCACCGAGAGCTACACCTGGTCTCTAGTACCTTCTTGTGTATCTCTACTCCCTATCTGCCACTAGATGAAGAAATCCTCCTGCCTCACACTCCCACCACCAGCTCAGTCCACCTGAGCACACGAAGGCAAGTGACCACAGATCGAACCCTCTGAAATGTGAGCTCAAATTAATCCTCTCTCCTTGTAAGTTGTTTGTCAGGCTGTGCGTTCACAGCTGGGCAGAGTAATCCGAGGATGGCTCTACAGGGTCCTGGCTCTTGCTCATGGTCCAGCCACCAGTTAAGGGTCAGTCTTCTTTTCTCCCTTCTGAACCCAAGTTTTCATGGGTGTCAGAGAGGGGCCATGACGATCTTTAGGATATCTGTTCAGTGATCAAGCACCCTGGGCCAAAGGATCATCTTCGTGAGGAGGGCAAGACAAAACAAGATGGGAGAGGAAATCAATAACTTCAGGGCATTTGGTGGTCCTAAGGAGAAAGACTTTATGTACTCAGGGCTGTTTATATGGTTTCCAGCTGGCCAGGGATGGCATCATTCCTTTATATTGACCAATTGCAGGATGGAATTTAACCCACAATAGGACTCTGAGTGGAGTGCTTTAAGAGACAAGGAAAGGCCACTGCCTTACATTCTATTTCCCAAGAGCTTGCATTAGCAGCTGAGATTCACCACTTTGCTTTCTCTTTCTATGAGGTAAATTACTCAGGAGCTAATCACTTGAAAATGTGTTCTAGTCATCTAGGGACACTTGAGTATAACTTATTCTAATAAGCTTCTTTATAGTCTACAGAAATAGATAATGGATGAATAAAGTTGGCTTTGAGATGGAGATTGGGCAGCATCTGCCACAGCATCATCTCTGGAACAGAACACCTTTCCAGCCTTTCAGGACCAAATCTGGAACTGACGAACCTTCCCAAGAATCTCAAGGACATCCATGAGCATCCTCAGTACTGAGGTCACCTGCCATGGCAGGAGAGACAAGGAAGAGACTGGGTCCTACCAGGGCAGGAGCCTCCAGGCGTCCTGTGGAGACACCTTACCTCTCGGTGTCGGAGTTGCAGGTTCTGGCCCTCATAGTACAAGTTGTAGGTCTTCAGATGTAGGAGAAGTTCATTCCTTGGGGGAGAAATACATTGCCAGCTGAAGCCACTACAGATCGATCATTTCCTCTCATGCTCATCCTTGCAACTGGCCTCAGTGGTCCTTTGAGCATATGTGCACATGTGTGTGCACACAGGAACACACACATGTACACACACGTGCCCACATGCATGCAGAGTTCTGTACCAACCACTCCATCGACACCTTTCCCCATGATCAAGGTCAAAATAAACATTAGGAAGCAGCCTGGGAACATCATGGCATCCTGTAGACAAAGACCAGCATCTCTAGCATTCTGCACCAACCCCCAGGCCAGCAGGCATAAGTCACAGATTCAGAGACAAACACCCTTCCCACATGAGCAGGGGCTCTCCCGCCTCTTCTTCTTTGGCCTTTCTTCTCTCAGGCTTGCCAGGAGAGAGGACAGGTTGACTGTTATTGACTTTCACAAAGACCTGAAACTTACAGCCCTTTCTGGAAGACAACATGACTTCGGCTGTAGGAAGCTAAGCTTAAAGAAAGTTTGCCAATAAAAAAAAAAAAAAAAAAAAGCCTTGTTTCTTTGGAGAAACTACGCTTGCCAATCACATGGGCTTATTTTCTTCAGTGGAAGAAAATGAATGAAGCCTAGTCACATGGAATGTCAGAATGCAAAGTGGTCAATCAATCAGGTAATTCTTTGCTATCCTATTAGGAGCAAGCCTCCACCCGAATCTCCCAATATCCCAAGCATGGTGAGGCCCTGATCCTTCAGTGAACAGAACACATTCAATATGAAAGAGGCCCCATGGATCCTCCACCAATAGAATCTATCCTTATGTTTATCACAGATCCTTCTCTAGGCCCTAGCCCCGAGCTCTGTTTATCAGCCAATGGAATTCATTCTTATAGTAAAGGTCACAGGTCACAAGTTCTACTATGTTTACCTGTGTAAGGAAAGTAAACCACCAGGTCAGTATCTGGAGGTCTTGACAGAGTGCCCACAAAGATGACACTGTTCCAAGTTTCATTCTTCACCCGTCCTGTGTATAATCACCCACAGGCCATGAAGTTTGCAGGGGGTGCGGGGAAGGGGGCAGGTTCCCGATATTAGGCTTCATTGACAAAACTCACGTTGTGTTTAGCAAACTCTCATCAACAGAATGGATGAATAAATAAAGGAAGTTATTGTTACTCAATGGAATAAAAAACAATGAATATATGAATGTACCACATATTACACTGATGGATCTCATGTGTCTTATGTTAAGCAGAACAGGCCAGATCCCTTGAAGAGCAATGAACAGACATGGGCAAGAGGAGCCATCTGGACACTACAATCTTGATATGAATGCTTGCTGTTTATCCCCACATGAAGGATACCACGTGAGAGCTTGAAAGGCTACCTATCTGTGTGTCTGCCTGCTTCCCAGTGAAGAGGTGACAGACCTCAGCTGACCAAAGGAAAGATTTTGGACGCCAACAGAAGTGAAACCCGCCGGAGAGTCCTTGAAACTCAGATGAGTTACACCTCATGAAGGAGTCATTTCACATAAGATGGACTGAGTTAGAGACAAATGTGACTCCACAAAAGCCCAACCAATGGTTCGGTGTGCTATTCAAAATTCCTGCTCACCAGAAGTCCCTAGGGAAAGTCTTTGGTGAATATGTAAGAATGTTCTAGATCTCATACAGCAGGCATCTTTAAATAAAGAAGTATAGGGTCTAAACAACTCAGTCTCAGGTCACTTAATAATTTTTAAAGGTGGGGAGCATCCAAGAGGTAAAATTCATGTGCTGGGTATGAAAACGTATTGTCAGACTTCCACTGGGACAGGCTGGAAGCACAGCTTAGTATGGAGTGTTTGCCTTTCATACATGAGGCCCTGGGTTTGATCTCAGGGGAATCAAAATCAATGTCTACTCAACCTCGGTCATTCTATCAATAAAGCCTGTTCCAGAGACACTAACACATAGGAAGCTATAGCCCAGTCCCTTCTCCTTTTTCCTCCCTCATGGTATGGATTGACCTTGGGGTGCTAGGTGAGTACTCTATCTCTGAGCTACAATCCCAACTCTTCTTGTCTTTTTAATTTTGAGGCAGGGTTTTACTAAGTTACCCTGACTGGCTTTGAACTCACCACATCCCAGGTTAGCTTTGAATTGGCAATCCTCCTGCCTCAGTCTCCCAAGTTGCTGGGATTATAGGTATGTGTCACCACACCCCATTGACCCTGCCTCTTTCATCCAGAGGGTACCTGTGCCTACGTCAGTCAGAGTCATGACAGTTCACAGCACAGCCTGACCTTTTCCTAGGCAACACCACAGCAGGGGGACTGAGCAGTGTTTGTGTCCATTTATGGCAGCTATGACAAAATACTTTAGACTGGGGAGCCCCCAAAACAACAGAATTTCACTTCTCAGTTGAGGCTGCAGCTGATTCCGTGTTCATCAACGGCTGATTCTTCACTGCCTCCCCCCAGCTTTCTCTCCTGGAAGAAGGATAAACCAACAAACACCCTCTGGCTCCTTTTTCTGACAGGATTCACCCCACTGGGGAAGGTTCCAGCTCTACAGAGGCCCACGTCTTAACCCATCACCTTAGGATTCAGACTTCAGAGGGAATTCGGGGGCACAAACATTCAGAGCATAGCATAGCAAGCAGCCATCAATCAGCCAACTCCTCTTTCTGGAAGCCTCGTTTGAGTTGCAAAGGTCCTGTTACCCCTTTACTGGTCCGGCTAGCCCATTGAAGTATCTATGGCTGCTGTTTATATTGCCACTGCTCTCACTAGTGCACGCTTAGCTGCTTAGCTGCTCACACAAATGAAACCCCTCTTCCAGAGGCTTCCATCTACTACCCGCAGGCTCCCAGCATGGGGCAGGCCACTAGCTGAACAACACCACAAGACATCTTACTTGGACATGTATTTGTCTTGTCCGCACGGGACTAGGGCAGTTTGGTGAGTGTAGTCCATCCTTCCCTTCTCTGTTCATCAGAAGCAGAGGCCTGCAACTGAAAGGAGAAGCCAGAGTTTAGAGCTAGGCTGTGACCTTGGTTAGATCCAGCAGGAGACAGGGAAAGGAGACAAAACCAGCCAGAATGGCTCTCCTTCCCCTCCAGATCCACAGCCAGAGCTGCCCATAGCAAGCCAAGCTGATGACGAGATACCATTGTGCCCCTGCTGGCCACAGACTCTAGAAAAAAATACCCACAGGAAAGAGCACAACCCTTACCCCAGCTAAGGAAAACCAAGTTGGTCCCAAGGATGGCCAATGAGTCTCCTCTTTAAAAGGACGTTCACCACACAGAGCAAAGTCTCATCTGGCATGGACCTCCCAAAGTCTACTGAAGTTGACCAAGGACAGGGAACCACCTGAAATGTCCAAATGAAGCCATGCCCAGAAGCACAGCATAGGTCCGTGGGTGTCGTCGGAGACCAGTGTGTGCAGGCAATTCAATACTTGGGAAAACAAGTAATGGATTAAGAAACTAAGAGTCTCCTGCTGTTTAATTAATTTTATGTTACAGTAGCATATGCATATGTCTACACAGCTCAGTAAGTATATGAAAGCATATTCAAATCTGCTACCTAATACGCCAGAGCGTCCATGCTTTTACCTACTGAAATGTGTGGCTGGGCTGTGCTCTGTTGCGGATCTGCCCTCTCCATTGGAAGATGCTTGCCAGCATCCCTGGCCTCATCCTGCTTGAAGCCAGTAGCACTGCCCCAGGCATGACAATCACAAAGATGCCTAACATGTGGAGCATGGCGCCACATGTCTGTAATCCCAACCCTTGGGAGGCGGAAGCAAGAGGATCATGAATTTGAGGCCAGCCCTGGCTGCCTGGCAAGTTCCAGACAAGCTTAGACTATAGTGAGATTATGTGTACAAAAGAACTACCAAGTCTCCCGATATTACTTAGTGTCCCATCAGTTCAAAGCTGCCTCTGGTTGAGGAGCTCTGGCCCTTACATAGACTTGTGTAAAAGTACAAGGCTGACTTTCTCTCAGCAGTGATATCAGCAGTGACATCACTAGCCTTTTTTCCCCAAAAATATTTTATTAAGGGAATTCTCAGGGCTACAGTGATGTCTTAGTAGTTAAGAACACTGACTCTCTTCCGGAGGACCCAAGTTGGATTCCCAGCAACCACATAGCAACTCACAACTGGATTTAACTCCAGTCCCAGGGGATCCAATGCCCTCTTCTGGCCTCTGTGGATACTGCACAAACTCTGTACACAAACACATATGAAGGCAAAACACTTCTACACATCTTATCAAAAATAGATAAATGTCAAAGAAAAAAAAACATTAAAAACACAGAGCTGTAAAATATAAAAGTTTCAGCCGGGCGTTGGTGGCGCACACCTTTAATCCCAGCACTTGGGAGGCAGAGGTAGGCAGATCTCTGTGAGTTCAAGGCCAGCCTGGTCTACAAAGTGAGTCTAGGACAGCCAGAGCTGTTATACAGAGAAACCCTGTCTCGAAAAACCAAAAAAATTATATATATATATAAAAGTTTCATAAAGCATAAAAAATGACAGCAAATAAGGCTCAGCCAGAGGCTAGCCCATCCTCAACACCTTACCATACTTACTACGTCAGGCAGCTGTTCAGCCTTCCCGATGGTTACCAACCGGTTATTTTTCAGGTACCTCTGGCACCAGGACCTTCCCTGACATACTCCAACAAGTATATCATTAAACCTACCCCACTGTGTTTGTGGAAACAGAAGGGAGCTGCCCCATCACACTTTGAGTTTGACTCCATGAGAACTGAGCTAGACCTTTGACCTGCAGAACTGTCAGATAACAATTCTGTGTGGCTTTAAGGCTCTGAGTTTTGGTGATTTGTTTTAGCAACCATGGGAAGTGAATAAAAGGCTTCCTCAGCTAGGGTGAGACTCATAGGCCATCTGTGTACCCAACAATGGGACCCTAAGGCAGTGGGTCTAAGCTCTAACTATTTGTGTTTTTCCAAAAACCCAACATAATCTGACTATAAAACCAGAGCAAATATGTACTGTGCAGAAAGAAGAAACAAATAGGACAAGCATACTGGTTTGAAAGCTTTTCTTTCCTCCTTTTTAAGTGGCAGCTACTCATGTCTAGCAAATACCCCAAAAGGCCTCTTCCTATGCACTTGAAGGTTTTCACAGTCCATAAGCATTCACCAAGTGTCTAACTGTGCAAAGCCAACAGTTCCCTGCCCTCGGTGTGGAGGAGTGGAGAGGAGTAGACATCTTTCTCAAGGGAGGGCAAGAGCATGGTAAACCAAAGAAAGGACCCTGCATCTGAGTTTAGGTTGAGTCCGGGGGACTAACTGGATTCAGTGACTCCCTAGCTAAGGTGTCAGTGTAAGATGGTGATGACAACGTGTGGAGTAGAAGTGCATACTGTCTGTACAAGATGAAAGTGTGAACCTCTGAGTCCAAACAGATAATGTCAGAAGGAGAGAGTGGAGACGGTTAGGGCAAGCTTCCAGGTATCCCAGCTAAGACAGTGAGTGCACAGAGAGGAAGGAGTCCCTAGAGAAGAGAGGGGAAACAGGACACACAGTATTCTAAAGGCCTTTATAACAGGGCACCCAAGACAGGTGATACTGGAGCCAGGAGCTGGTGGGAGCGCAGGGAATGGACAGATGCTTGGGGCCTGGCTGGAGCTACATGAAGGTCATAGGAGACCTTAGTCAGAGTCATTCGATAGCCAGGTTCTAGTGAAAATTATATTAATGCCAAAGAATGAGCCAGGCTACTAGCTATTTTCTCACTTCAAACACAGGGAAGATATATTCTTTTTTTTCTTATTTCCTCTGTTCCTTCCATTATTGGTTCTTCCGAAAACTCTTATCCCTCTATCTAGTACCATCCATCTTCCCATCCATGCATTCTCCTTACCACCCATCCTCCTATTTATCTAACTACCCATCCTTCCATCATCCTCTCACCCATCTTTCCTATCTCCCACTCATCCTTCCATCTTATATCTATCCTCCTCCATTCCTCCTCCTACCCATCCATCATCTCATCCATCCATCCATCCATCTTCCCATCTAACCATCCTCTTCTCCATCCATCTATCTCCCATCCATCCATCCATCTATCCACTCATCTATCTCCCATCCATCCATCCATCCATCCATCCATCCATCTTGCATCCATCTTC